>CANNZV010000208.1:110067-486631 GCA_947561585.1 Caprella mutica
TAATGGAGTTTGTTGTATTCGCTAGTTTGTTGTACTGCACACTTCATGATTTTTTTAATGACCTGGCAGGGGGGTTAGAGGGGTAGCACGTCCCATCCCCCGATGTACACATATATTTTCATGTTCAATCAGAAATAAACTGCAAAAATGTTGGACTAACGGAGGGTCGCACCATTGAATAGTAACCGTTTACAAAAGGTAAAGCGTAACACAAAATGGCAACTCCTATTGTGTACTCCTTATTAAAATTATTACTATTAATTATCGCCTTACAGGTTCCAATGATTCAATATGGTAATTTCCTCACCTAATATTTTAAACTTAAAAATTCTTGAATCATTCATTCAAACCATAAAAATTAGTTTGTGTTTCATTTGCAGTCACTTGGACTATTTGATTAGCTAAAAGCATATTTTGAGAATATTCTTTATTTCAAAAAATATGCTTTATTGCTAAAAAGCATAAAGAATAATTCTTTAAGCCAAAAGAATATTGTCACAACCCTATTTATCACTTTTTAACGTTAATTGCAGTTTTAGAGGATGGTTATGCTCTTCAACTACGAAGTCTTTGATTTTTGGGTTTGGTAGGCTCGTAGGGTTTATTTTCTATCCCCTTTTCATTTTCCTCTTCCATCCGTAAGTGCAGCCACCGTTGTTTTGTGTCCCTTTTCATCACTGCATTCACTGAGTAGCTTTTCTGTATCCATGAGCATTGTCACCGACAGTAGTAAGTGACTTTGTTCCATATAGAACCACTTTCCTTTCTGACTGCTTCTTCTAGTCCCTTGTATTTATTTTCTTTTTGATGTCAGCGATATGGCCTTTGGTTCAGAAGCAGACGTTAAACCCCTACTAAATTAATTATCAATATGAATTTGCATATATTATGAATTATTATGCATTTAATAGTAATGTTCCAAATTAAAAATGTCAAGTATTTCAAAACACTTAAGTGTTTCAGAGAGAACGACACTGTAGGATGCTATATTAGTGAAGTGAATTTTCATGGTTACCAGTTATTTAAGAACAGAAACTAGGAATCGCGGGAAACGGACTATTCCCAGCCGGACTATTTCCAACAAAAATTTAAAATCATATTCATTAGGTAAACAAAATGATAGAACACCTAAAGGTATACTGTATGTGTAACAAATAAATTAGGGTGTTTGTTCAACCTCCCACCAGATATAAACATGCTGGAAGTGCATATATTGCCTTCCTTTCAGTTTCAAATGCATATGCCTTTTTTTATATCCATTATCTTTAAGTGCATAGGTTTTATCTGCAAAACATATGCGTTTCCTAAAATGCATATGCGTTTTCTCAAATGCATATGTGTTTTCTCAAATGCATATGCGTTTTCTCAAATGCATATGCGTTTTCTCAAATGCATATGCGTTTTCTCAAATGCATATGCGTTTTCTCAAATGCATATGCGTTTTCTCAAATGCATATGCGTTTTCTCAAATGCATTTGCGTTTTCTCAAAAATCATAAAACCTGTTGCATATGCAGTATATTTCCCAGTGCATATACTGCATATATGCAAATGCATAATGTCACAACCATAGTAATAACTGAATTCTAGAACATTTCAGAATTTGAGGTTCTCCTTTAAGAATAAGTAGATCGAATGTGGTTATTTTCATAATCATTTAAGAAATACAAACCGCTGGCAAACATAATTGCTTAATTATTCTAATGTATGATACTTGAATACTTAAATATATTTGCTTTTGATGATAGAATACATTGATATATATGATAATTTGATTTCGGTTTTCTATTTAATATTAATAAAATATATGAATGAAAAATGAATTTCAATTAAGAGCACACATTCAATCAATTTCATCAATAGTTTTATATTCTTACAATTTTTAATTACGTTGATTTAATGTAAAAATATTCAGTCAATACTTTAACAAAAAAAAAATTTGAATTCCATTCGAGTTTATTTAATTTAGTTCCACTAAATAAGATAAAGATATAATAGGTTTATGACAGTTTATCTGCCTAAGATCAAAAGTCCATATGCTGAAATCAAATCCTTGAAATTCAGAGACCAGCCCAACCACACGCTAGACCTAGGGTATATAAGTTCGTGAGATCCGAAGTACGACCACAGTACTTTCTGGAACGTCCTAAAACCAGGTTAGTAACGATGTGCTCTTCTCAATCTTAGCTTATTTTATTCACATGTAGCTTATACTTATTCATATTCTGGATATGATTATTTGAGTGATTGGACTGTGTTATTTTCGAGAAAAGAATTTAATTTACAGTCACTTGAATTATAAAGTTTCCGTATTTTATCTTTTACAAAACTTATCACTGAATTTTTGAGTCTCTAAATAATGGACCCTTTTTTGAGGTTGGATATATTGAATTTTTATAACATAGATTCAATGCAAATAGATAAAAAAAACACCAATTCAACAATCAGCCTTCACTATTATTATGAAGCTGATAAATATGTCTTTATAATTAGTGCATAACAATCATATTGACTCGGAATAATAAGTAAAGGCATTTAGTGCTAATTTTCTAAATATTTTACGTGTGTTATGAAAGTCAAATATTTCAGTTCTTGTCTTCCCATTTGATATTTTTCATTATTTATGTACTAATTTTACAGCAAGTTGAGTAAGGACCATTTACTTTTAGTATGTATATTTCATGGTAGAAGCCTGAGACGCAATTGGATTCTGGTTAATTTATATTTATTTTTTAGAAATAGTAAAGTACTCTGCAAGTTTGAAGCTTAACTAATATATTAAATATAGTTGTTTAAAAAAATCCAAAAAACATATATAGTTGTGTTTTGTCAAATCCTAGGCGAGAAAATTCAATTTATTTAGTTAGATATTAGGTATAGTTTTTTCTAAAGATTAATTGAATTCATTAAATTATCGTTTGGAATTCTATATCACTATGATACATGTTAATTTTCTAAATTCATTTAAACAAAAACAAATTTTACTTGATTTCATATATTATTGTTACGCATTATATCTTGTTCTTGACGATACAGGATGTCATTAGGCCTAAAATACCATTTGTAATTACCTTCTCTTTGTCTTACTTCTTCGAATGCGTAAAACCTGAAATTCTAGAACATTTCAGAATTTGAGGCTCTCCTCTAAGAATAAGTAGATGGAATGTAGGTGTCTAAACCCGAGACAGATTTAGATGACGTTATAGGAGAGCTTGAATATACTGTTTTATTACTTATGTTTTATTACTTGTTCTAATTATACAAACAATTGAATTCAATATGTTCTCTCTTAAATTCTATATCACTATGATACATGTTAATTTTCTAAATTTATTTTTACAACAGAAAATTCTTATTTGATTTCACATAGTTTCGTTACGAAAATATCAGGTTCTTGACGATACAGGAAGTACAGGTTTCGATATTAGATCTAACTTTGTAAACCATTTCCGAACAGTTCATCCTAGCCCCACCACAGTCTTCTTTGTTTTTCCAGGCCAAACCTTTCCAAAAAGTTTACCTCATACAAGGGCTTGAGGTAAATAAAAAAATATTGTAATAATTTTTTTTCTCATTAAATATTATCCATTATACAAAAAGAAGCTGGCGGTAATTCCTTATCTATTTTCGTACATAAGATTCATTTACTTTGTGACTGGCTTTCTCTTTATTTTTCAAACCTTAACAAATTATCTTCCTTATCTCCATTCTTCTTTTCTTTCATTTATCTTTTGTCGATCTATTTATTGTATCTGGTTTGTAATTACCTTCTCTTTGTCTTACTTCTACGAATCCGTAATAACTGAATTCTAGAACATTTCAGAATTTGAGGTTCTCCTTTAAGAATAAGTAGATCGAATGTGGTTATTTTCATAATCATTTAAAAAATACCAACCGCTGGCAAACATAATTGCTTAATTATTCTAATGTATGATAATTGAATACTTAAATATATTTGCTTTTG
The DNA here is from genome assembly GCA_947561585.1 of Caprella mutica. Classification (NCBI taxonomy): domain Eukaryota; kingdom Metazoa; phylum Arthropoda; class Malacostraca; order Amphipoda; family Caprellidae; genus Caprella; species Caprella mutica. The sequence continues at coordinate 114,031 of CANNZV010000208.1, forward strand.
ATGATAGAATACATTGATATATATGATAATTTGATTTCGGTTTTCTATTTAATATTAATAAAATATATGAAGGAAAAATGAATTTCAATTACGAGCACACATTCAATCAATTTCATCAATAGTTTTATATTCTTACAATTTTTAATTACGTTGATTTAATGTAAAAATATTCAGTCAATACTTTAACAAAAAAAAAAACACTTTGAATTCCATTCGAGTTTATTTAATTTAGTTTCACTAAATAAGATAAAGATATAATAGGTTTATGACAGTTTATCTGCCTAAGATCAAAAGTCTATATGCTGAAATCAAATCCTTGAAATTCAGAGACCAGCCCAACCACACGCTAGGCATAGGGTATATAAGTTCGTGAGATCCGAAGTACGACCACAGTAGTTTCTGGAACGTCCTAAAACGAGGTTAGTAACAATGTGCTCTTCTCACTCTTAGCTTATTTTATTCACATGTAGCTTATACTTATTCATATTCTGGATATGATTATTTGAGTGATTGGACTGTGTTATTGTCGAGAAAAGAATTTAATTTACAGTCACTTGAATTATAAAGTTTCCGTATTTTATCTTTTACAAAACTTATCACTGAATTTTTGAGTCTCTAAATAATGAACCCTTTTTTGAGGTTGGATATATTGAATTTTTATAACATAAATTCAATGCAAATAGATAAAAAAACACCAATCAGCCTTCACTATTATTATGAGCTGATAAATATGTCTTTATAATTAGTGCATAACAATCATATTGACTCTGAATAATAAGTAAAGGCATTTAGTGCTAATTTTCTAAATATTTTACGTGTGTTATGAAAGTCAAATATTTCAGTTCTTGTCTTCCCATTTGATATTTTTCATTATTTATGTACTAATTTTACAGCAAGTTCAGTAAGGACCATTTACTTTTAGTATGTATATTTCATGGTAGAAGCCTGAGACGCAATTGGATTCTGGTTAATTTATATTTATTTTTTAGAAATAGTAAAGTACTCTGCAAGTTTGAAGCTTAACTTATATATTAAATATATTTGTTTAAAAAAATCCGAAAAACATATATACGTGTGTTTTGTCAAATCCTAGGCGAGAAAATTCAATTTATTTAGTTAGATATTAGGTATAGTTTTTTCTAAAGATTAATTGAATTCATTAAATTATCGTTTGGAATTCTATATCACTATGATACATGTTAATTTTCTAAATTCATTTAAACAAAAACAAATTTTATTTGATTTCATATATTATTGTTACGCATAATATCTGGTTCTTGACGATACAGGATGTCATTAGGCCTAAAATACCATTTCCGACCTCTTCACTACAGCCCACCACAATTTTTTTTTGTTTTCAGTCACAACCACGTGTTTTATCTTCAAAAGAGAAGCCGGCGACAGTGTCTGGTCTATTTTCGTACATAAGATTCATTTACTTTGTGACCGGCTTTTTCATAACTTTTCGAACTTCAAAACCTTATTTTCTTTATCTCGATTCTTCTTTTCTTTCATTTATCTTTTGTCGATCTATTTACTGTATCTGGTTTGTAATTACCTTCTCTTTGTCTTACTTCTACGAATGCGTAAAACCTGAAATTCTAGAACATTTCAGAATTTGAGGTTCTCCTCTAAGAATAAGTAGATGGAATGTAGGTGTCTAAACCCAAGACAGATTTAGATGACGTTATAGGAGAGCTTGAATATACTGTTTTTTTACTTATGTTTTATTACTTGTTCTAATTATACAAACAATTGAATTCAATATGTTCTCGCTTAAATTCTATATCACTATGATACATGTTAATTTTCTAAATTTATTTTTACAACAGAAAATTCTTATTTGATTTCACATAGTTTCGTTACGAATATATCAGGTTCTTAACGATACAGGAAGTACAGGTTTCGATATTAGATCTAACTATATAAACCATTTCCGAACAGTTCATCCTAGCCCCACCACAGTCTTCTTTGTTTTTCCAGGCCAAACCTTTCCAAAAAGTTTACCTCATACAAGGGCTTGAGGTAAATAAAAAAATATTGTAGTAATTTTTTTTCTCATTAAATATTATCCATTATACAAAAAGAAGCTGGCGGTAATTCCTTATCTATTTTCGTACATAAGATTCATTTACTTTGTGACTGGCTTTCTCTTTATTTTTCAAACCCTAACAAATTATCTTCCTTATCTACATTCTTCTTATCTTTCATTTATCTTTTGTCTATCTATTTCTAGAACATTTCAGAATTTGAGGTTCTTCTCTAAGAATAAGTAAATGGAATGTGGTTGTCTGAAACTAGAGACAGATATAGATAATGTTCTTGGAGAGCTTAAATTTACTGTTTTACTATTTATTTAGGTAATATATCTTTTATAAATTTCTACCGGCGTGTGCATCATTTACATATAAAAATAACTTAAGATAATCATTATCTGTACTAACCTAATCTTATACATTTAAAATTGGATGCAACTATTATATTGTAAATAAAGTTATATGTACTGTTAAAAATAAATCACTGTTTCGTGAGCGAGTTGTCCCATTGCGAATGTTTCGTGAGCGAGTTGTCCCATTGCGAATGTTTCGTGAGCAAGTTGTCCCATTGCGAATGTTTCGTGAGCGAGTTGTCCCATTGCGAATGTTTCGTGAGCGAGTTGTCCCATTGCAAATGTTTCGTGAGCGAGTTGTCATATTGCGAATGGTCAGGTCACCAATATTTATTTAGTGTATGCAAGTTTAAATGTGGTCTGAATTCTTGAGGATTCCATTACTGATCGGTCAGTAGAGTCGAAGTTCTATTTTTTTATTTCGTGTACCTAATTTATCAGAGTGTTGGGCCTAGAAGGCTCATATCTGACAATAACTATACTCTAACTAATTATACAATTAGTTTATTAGTCAATTAATTACACAAAATAATTCATTACTGCTTTTATATCCTTCAATAATAAGTTTATTACTGGAGATATCGTTAGTGGAATTATTGTAATAAGTTAATTAATTATAAATATTTTCAGATATCAATTAATATTAATGTTAATTGAATATGTTTCATAAAATTACTCATTTGTTATTTCACTACACAATATAGTTAGTCTTCTTAAATATTTCATTTGAGGTAAATTATCCATCAGTTTCAGATTCTTTATGATACAGGATTCAAAACTAGGTCTAAAATAGCATTTTATATATTTCTGGTTTAATACATACCATTACATATTATTAAAATAGTTCAGTTTATATATTCATGTATAATATATATGTTTTTCAAGTAAATCAAATACTGAATGATCGGGAGTCTAAAATCTTTTACTCCTTCATTTAATTAAGTCAATTTCTCTTTATTTGTTTCTTTCCATTTTATCTTTTCCATTTACGGTAGCAAATTAATTGTTATCTCATCAAAGTAGCCGAACTCCATTCTAGCATGGGTTTCGTTTTATTCGAAAATAAGTATTAATTCTCATGATTGAAAGGGATTCCTGGAACTACGAGGACAATGAAACAACACATTCTAATTAACTCAATCCACTATTGATAATATTCATGCATGACATTACACTGAAAGGTTACTCAAAATACTCATGAAGTACATTATACAATTAAATATCCGGACTGGACATTTTACTAATCCATTATCCACACAATAATTAATGAGATGCTAGAACCCAAGATACTCATTATACTCATTGAGGAAATGGTCAGAGGCTTCGATCAGGTCACAGGGCAGGACATCTCTTCAGATTTAGTTAATCACATCACCAATAACTATTAGGACACTATGGTCAAGGAATGAGGGAGGCTTTCTCGCTGGTCTCTAGTCGGGAACTAACTTCTCTTCCTTCAGGTCTTCCTAAATCTCCACCTCCTTTCATAACTAACCAACCCTTTATGTTAGCTGTCACCCTATGTAATAAATCTAGCTGCCTTAATCTAAGGAACTATTCCGTACCTAAACAGTATTCGTGAAATATATTACTTACCTCCTGAGGTAGATATCGTACCTACTTACCTCCTGAGGTAGATATCGTACCTACTTACCTGTGGGTACGATACCCCAATATTTAGTGGAGTATCTATAATTGCCGCTAGGCAGAAGTGTTATCATAAGTGACTTAATTATTTTTACACTCTGTAAGTTTCATATCGATGTATTTATTGATTTCGTATTAACTTCCATTGTTAAATCATCTTAACACTGTATTTTCATGAATAAAATTTAATTTCAACTCCCTTTTTTCATTATCTTTTTCTCCCATTTATTGTTGTTTTGGGAAGGATGCATAGAATGATTACGAAACATATTCGACTTTATGGACATACGAATCTCTTGACTATTATTGTGAAAAGAGTTAGCTTTATCCAAAGCCAATTTCAATAAAGCATGGTTGTGATTTCCGTAATCATTTTCCTTTTCTTCAGTATTCTAATTATTTCTGGGTACAATGATATTGGTCATAGATTGAAGTTTGAGCCGAACTCAAATGCCTGATGTTCGAATTTTACTGGTTTCTAGTGCCATGAGAATGGACACTATTTATCTAATAACTAGGTACTTTCATTACACAGTTGATGGTAAATATAGGTAGATTCTAAAATATGAGACCACTGTTACAACCTATGAATAAAACAGCAAATAATGTCAAAAGCTGTTGATATCTTATAAAGAATCAAACGATGGCATCCATGGCTAACACCTGTTGTAACTTCTATGTCTTTAGTAGATGAAATCATATTCAACAAACATTAATTATATAGAAAAAGCTAAAAAAGAATGGTAGATGCCAGGAATGTGGCATCTACCTATCTTTTATTTTTAAAATATATTTATATTTGTTCACCTTAAATGAAAAAAAAGTCATTCAATACTCAATAATTAGCTAATTTTATGTTTTAGTAAAGAATGGAAACTAATAATTATAATTCAATTGCATTTAACAATACTCTGTGCAGGAAAAGATCAAATTTTTCGAAAAATTCTATTATGCTTACGTTACTGCCGATTAGTAACTATAGTTAGTTACCATGCCATATTTTTCGTACATGCCAATTAATTTTTTTAAATATGTTACTTAATGTGTTAATATAAATCAATCCTATATAACTATTTTTATTTAATAGTTACATTTTACTAAATATGTTATTTTTTGTTTCAGATCATTTACAAGTTCACGATTTGAAAACTACCACGACGGTGAATTACATTTTGGACATTTTTCTTAGTTGATTAAGGTGAGTTATTTTTATTTATGGTACATATCCTTAAAATCTGCCTAAAGAAATATACTATATTCTAACAATATAAAATAATAATATCATTAAAAGAGGCTGAAATCAATTCCAGTTTCGAAGTTATCTTTGATGGATTTTTCTTTTTTCCCATTCATTTAATATTGTTGAAATTTTTTATAATACTAAATCACTTCTTGGAAATAATTTATTATTATTTTCATTATAAAATAACTGCATATGAATCATGTCAGAATATTTAATTGAAGAATAATTAAATAAATAGAAATATATCTTTTACTTGATAAGAATAGTTTGAACATTTTATTTTATTTGTAGAACTTTTAGTTTTCAGTCTAGTTGACAATATTTGTTACTAATTGCATGAACTTTTAAACTCACTTCAGTAGTTTCCTACTCAGATGTTGCTGATCTTTTCAAAAACACATGATTTGAAATTAATATCAATGGTTCCTGGAGTTTTTATATTTTTTATATATAGGATTAGAATAACTCTAAAGCTAAATCCAATGTAAACAAATTTATAAATGTTCGAACTACCAGCATGCCTTTTTTTGTGACATCACTGTCAGCGATTTACTCTTTTGTTCCAATACTTTAAATAACAACCTCCCTTAAGATATATTAACGTAATTAAATTATCATGAAATATATGCCCACTTTTTTGTTTCTATGTTAAAATTAAAATAATAAAGAATATCGTTTAACTATAAACAACTTCATACAAAGTATCCAGGAATTGTATATTATACCTCTCAGTCTAGATGTACATTTATTAGATAATTTCAACAGTTTGAATAATTCTATTTTTACAAGCAATCCAAATTTCTCAAAAAGAGATATTGTTTAATTCTTGTAATACTTAGATGGAAGATATTAGTTCCAAGTTCACCGTATGGTAATCTGTCCTATAACATCTTTGCAGGCGTCCACTGAATCTGTTCGCCGAGACGAGGCTAAACTCGAACCATTTACAGCTTGTCAACCCACTGGAAGGTCACTGCTACGAGTAGCTGCTCTCTTTTTAATCTCTATTAAACAAAGGTACGTGTCAGATGTTAGGAAATTGTAGTTTTGGCCAAAATAATGTTTTTTTAAATTGGTTAATATGAGTATTGATTGACCTACTACAGACAGGCCTCGCTTTTATTACACCCCAATCTTATAAAAGTTTTAATAATTGCGGGGCATGTCTCATGTTATTGTACGGCTCATGTTTCCGTACATATAGAAAATCTGTGTATATATAATAATTAGGGTTGTTACAATATTCTCCTTGAAATATGCTTTATATTCTATGGAAAAATATTCTTCAAATGTATCATTTACTGTTTTTTAATAATATAGAAATAATATTATCTTTAGCCAATAGACGAAAAAACTGTATCTTGGTCCCTTTTTCACTGCCTTTTTTTTACTATTATAGTGTAAAAACAAATTTGAACCAATAGACATACTTTAAGAAAAATCAGAAACATTTTTGTGGCCCATACTGTATAAGCCTATTAGTAAAGAGTGTTTCAGTGTTTGTGACTGTGTTGAAAGTTTTAAATAGACTTAAAATAGTGAACTTATTAAAGGTTATAAAATCCAACCGTAGCTCAACTCTCAGTATAGGTGAGTAATTAATAGATACTTAGATTTTTTTTATTAATTGTGTTACATTGAACAAACAGTAATTTTATGCTCTATGAAATATTTTTAGAAGAAGGGTACTAAGTTTCAAGTTATCGGTATGTTTTACATTTTCGGACACGTCCGAAGAGAAAATATGATAATTATTATTATTATTCAACTTCTGTTCAAATGGGTATCATGAATACCTATAATTGAAATAAAAATTAAATAATGATTATTATACAGAAACACGTGTTCGAAAAGTTTGTTTCATTTTCTTCATAAATGAATTGCTCACAAAGTTACAGACGAGTTTTTTTAAATCTCTCAATGTCACAATGTGTGAGGAGGTATAATGAGATATATGAAAACATATCAATGTCTTTGAAAATAAATAAGAAAAATACTTTTACAATTTTTCATAAATTAATTTAATTAAAATAACTCTGTAATTTGTAGACAATTAAATTCTGAACACTATGCAATTAATCCCAAGTGTGTTGCTTCAAAATTGTATGAATTGATGCCTTCTGAAAGTACCCCCTTAATTGGGTGTTTTTTGGGGGTGTGGGTGGAGAGGGTGAAATTGAAAAAATATCCTTAATAAAAAATACTCCATTTGAAATAGACGCATTAACCCTGATAATTTTAAATTTGTATATTAATTAATAAACTTTATTTATACTTTTAGGGAAACGTTCTCCTTAAGGATAAATAGTAGTAGTATATTAACTATGTTCTTCTTTGCAGATACAAACATGGGCGAAGAAAGAACTGAACTCGTGAAATTCATCAACGCATTTCACACCTGTGAAGGTAGCCAATGCGTTCATCAATGTGGGCAAAATCAACCTAGAACTCATGTAAGTAAAAATCCTGTCTACAAGGAGAAAAGAATATAAAATTACTTAGGACGAGGACAATTTGGACACGTTAAATATAAATAAAATATTAGAACTTACATCTAAAAAAGGGTATCCTTATGTTCGTCCTGAAATTTCACCTTCTAAAAACCTACGAGTATTTTTAATACCGTCCTTCTATCGATTTATCAAAAAGAGAGAAAAAGGCAATCTAAAAGTTTAGTACCCCTTTTTTATTATATTTTGAATTGTTATTATGATGCATAAATTCCAGCTGCTAGCTTGATATCAGCAAACATTTTATATCAATGTTTTACTTCACAAATACAGAATTCATGTATAAAAGAATACAGCGGACTCCATTTAAATGAATGCATTGTTTGAATATTGGAAATTGAAATATTTTCCCCTTCATTTGAAAAATGTATGTACATTTGATTTTCATTGCACTAGTGTATAAATTATATTCTTCTTTACAGGTAAAAAGGACTGAAAAAGAAAATATAGAAGAAGAGGTGCTTCATTATCTTATATTGGATTTAGGTGACACTGAAATTCCTGATGATGGTTTACAATTAATATTAGAAACGGAGGATGAGCATTATGATGATGAAGAAGGAACTCTCGTATCAGATGACGATCCTGATGAGCACTTTGAAGCATTCGAACAACCTCGTAAATTAGATGAACAAGATGATATGCCCGTTATCATTGAGGAAATAGTAGTAAAGGATGACAGGCCCTATTCCGTTAGGCGAAGAGACCCTAAATGTAGAAGGGAACTCTTAGATCGCCAAGAGCGATTTAAAAGAACTAGAGATGACTTTGAGGAAAGAAAGCGCATTGCCCTGAAACCATACGATCGTCCTGTACCGTTAAAATTGAAAACGAAAAAAGTTCAATTGATATGTCTGGATTGATTGAGAACAATGCGGTACACACATCAATGTTTTCGTCATGAGTTTCTTGATACAAATTGTAGCTGTGGCCATCAACTTCTTCTGCTACTTTGTAATTGACTCGTTTTCTTGGAGAATTTTAAGGATTTAGGATACGCAACATATCCTTTCAACAGAAATATCATCAAATTCCAGGATGAACTCTCCTTAAGATTTCCTCCATTTGCCCAATGCGAAATCACTCCCTCCAACAAGCTGACAAATGCCAGAACCGAGATATACGGTTGTCATCTGACGTACCTGAAACTCTATGAGAAGTACTTCATTGTCCTCTGGGTGTGGATGATAGCAACATCCGTCATTGGAATACTCTACATCGTCTATCTCTCGTTGTTCTTCGTGCCAAAACTCTGCCTTCAATTGCTCCGTTTCACCAAACCGTTGAAAGCTAAGAAAGAAGAGATCGAAGGTATCAACGAAAGGTTGTATGAGATCTCTTTCGGAGACTTTTTCCTTCTGTACAGAATGCAGTCTTCCTTCTCTCCTCACACTTGTTACGATCTGCTGAGTTAGGTTCATAGTTAGGTTCATCCTTAATTGTATTTATTTCCAATGTTTCAATGGAATGTTGTCCATTTTCTCATTTTGACATGAAACACTTATGTTTCTTTTTTATGTGCACAGTTAGTAATATTATTGTAATTTTTGTCTTGTAGTGAAATATCGACATTTTTCTTTTAATTCTATAAGACCCTATTATTGTGATATTAGTTGATTAATATGAATTTGTTTTGTTTTTTCCTTTGTATTATTATCATCCCTAAAATCTGAAAGTAATTTTGCCATACAATTGCAAATACATATGATATTAGTTAAATAAAAATAGAAAGTGGCGCCCTCACGTGGAGGAATTAAGAGTTGGTGGCCATCTTTATTTTAACTGGCAATGATTTGGTACAACTATTATTGGATAAGTATGGTATTTATTGAATACTACGTATTGTAAATCGTATACAAAATAGATGTTTTAAAAGTTATCCTGAATTAGATTTTTCCTTGAATTAATTATCTTTTCAAATAAATACGTGACAATGCATTGCTCAAGATAATCGTGGCGGTGGTCTATTCTCGAGAAAAGAGGAAAGAAGAATTGCTTTGGGAAGCCGGTAGATGAAGTAAAACTGGAGTAAATCTAAATAACTAATATAAAAGATAAAGAGAGTAGATGAAAAGGAGAAGTATAAAGGTGATTAATCACATAACTGGTGGTAGGAAGTAAGAAGGGGTTAGGATAGGTGTGAAAGATAATCATACATAATCACCTAAAATCAATTAATAATATAAATAAAATTATTCGTTCTCTAAAGAACATGGAAGTGATAATTGTATTTAATCTAGAATCCATATATTTTCTGACAAAATATCGCTTGTTTGCGAGAACAGTGCCATTACTCAATAAAAGCTATTTTTCATGCGAGGTATTTTAGTACTTGTAATGTACGGACATTTAATGGTATATCGTTAGGACATTTAGCCTCTCTAGCGGTATATTTTTGAGTTACAATGATGATTTTTTACTAAAATGATCAGTAGGGATGTGACATTGTGCATATTGCATATATGCAGTCCTCTGCATATATTTCAAGAGCATTTATGCTATATAATATGCACGTGTGCATATATGCCATATAATATGCACGTGTGCATATATGCTAACTGAGGAGTATGCACTTCTTTGTCAATTTTTAACATGTAAATGTCTAATCTATGCCGTTTTCTTCTGGACCCCTGCATAGAAAACGATTTTAACTGTGGACCCAAGTATATTTTATCAAACTAATAATTCAAATTTAAAAAGTTTGTAGGTGGAATATTGAAACTGAAAATGAATTAATAAATAATATGACACTTGGTGTTTAGTAAATATTAGTAGTAATTGATAAATAAATGAATAGGTACAACTATTTTGGAGAGTTGTACTACTCGAAATATATCAAAACTTTATAAAACGTATATATTTATTTAAGTAATTAAACACAAAATGGTTTAATTTAACCATTTAATAACTTAGTGTCGCTATTTTTAGTTGGGGATCATTTAAAGGGAACCGCTGGACTAACAAGATGGTTTATGTTTTTCAAGTTATGAGTTAAGTATGAACGGAATGTGATATTTGAATGTAGGATAGTTTAGAACTTTAGAAGACTATATTGGCTGAAAGAAACATTCGCCATTTTGTTTCTTGTGAAGTTGAACGGGTGTTTTCCCAGTGCAAAAATACATTAGCAGATAATAGAAGGAGATTTACTATTGGAAACCTGAAATACCATTTAACAATAAAGTCCAATTCCCCTGTTTGAAATTGAATGTGTATGTTTGAACCTGGGCAAGAAGGTTTTATTTTTGGGATATTCCCTTAATATCTACAATATTCCCTCCTAATCTGCACTCACAGTTTGATGAAGAAGGTATATTCCTGTAACAATAATATTGGATAGTATTCAAATTCTTATACGAGGGAATGTTCCAGGAATATTGGAGAGTTACAGTATTCGGTCAGATATCATCCTAGGATATTCAGGGAATATCATATTTCTATAGTATTCCATGCGAAACAAATTGGAATATTCTTGGAATATATATTTTTGATAGTATTCCATTCTGAGTATCCCATAAATATTCCAAGAATTATCAAGCTAGTTACGTATAATAGTATTCCCAAAAATAAAACGAAGGAATATCTCTGGAACATTTGGGATCTACAGTATTCTTAGTGAAACAATGACGGAATGTAACAGGAATCGAATGAAAAATTTTACTTCCTGAAATACTTTTGAATATCCCTAGAACTATTTCAATATTTTTGATAAGGAATATATCCCATTGGGTAATATGAAGGAATGTTTCTTTAAGATGGGAAATTTAAAGTATGTATTTCAAACAACAAAGGAATGTCAATTGAATCGAACGATGATTTTTTCTATTTCCTTAGAATTTGGTTGTCTAATTTGAAAACTAAGAAACGTGGGTTCGTAAGATGAACTGTTGTAATTTGGATTTCATATGTTCTCTTCTAATTTTTATCATCTATTTAATTTTTAACGCTACTTGTAGTTTTAGAAGATAGCGCAAGAGTTAAGCTCTTCAACTATGTCTATGAGGTGTTAGATTTCCGTGTTAGGTATGTCCTTCCATTTTCATCTTCCATTCATACAAAACTCTTTCACAGAGCTTTTCTGCATCCATGAGCATTGTCACTGACTTCTGATGAGACTTCTTCTAAAATTCACTTTCCTTTCTGGTTGCTTCTTCCAGTCTCTTGTATTTCAAAACGTCATCGATATGGCCTTTTGTTCTTAAGCAGATACTATAAACCACCAAGTGAATTAAAAATATCGATCTAAATGAATAGAGTTTCGGATGAGCAAATTAAATGCTGACTACCTATTAGAAATTAGTAGTACCTACAAAAATTAATTATTTCGTTTTTATGAAATCCGAAACTAGTAAAAGTTGCGAATCAGGTATCCAGAATAATTGTTATCCAATTTAGTTTTCGCCTTGCAGCAATGCAGTTCAGACGTTATACACGGGCTATAAGAGACAGTAGTTAAGTTAGTGTCAATTCAAGAAAAAAAGAGGTTAGTATTGAGATTGCAAATGTTTAACGAATGTACACCATTGTTTGTATTTTATCAACAGCAGTTATCACTCAACTATTTTAAATTTCTGTTTAAAGTTAAATATTTATATGTGGTGATAACGGAATAAGAGTAGGGTCATGTAAGTAAATTGCGGTACACTAACTAACTGCGGCCTCTAACAACATACGCATCATAGCTTCAAAACACACGTTAAAAACTTAGATTAACAAATTATAGCATGCACTAAGCTTCTTTTGATAGCTATAGAACATTTTAATGTTATTTCGGTTCAGAATGTTTTTAGACTCTCTTGAGAAGAACGCAATTAAAAATTAAAGTGTCGTAATATACCTGCGTGACCCTACTTACCCTAGCTATCTTTACCGTACTATTTCAGTTTGTAGGCCTATAACTATTCATATCTATACTTAGTTTATACTTTGATTGTAAATGGATTCACTATGTTAATTTATATTATGAAATGTTTATTAATATTTAGCTATAACCTAGGTTAAACAATACACATTCTCTAGCCTCTGTAAGTGAAATATAAAATTTCATAAAATTATTTCTTCAGTGACCTGTTCTTTAACTGATTAGAGTTTAATAGTAAAATTTTAAAAGTGCCAATAATGGTTTTCAGTGTTAATAATATTCATAGTAGCTTTTCTTCGTTCATTCTTGTTTTACTTATATTTGAATTTTTTTTATTATTTTACCCATATTGTTTCTCAAAACATTTTTCTTATCTAAATCTGTATTCCCTTTAAGATCTACTTTTTCCTCTTTTAAAATTTGAAAGAATAATTTCACTTAGGTTTTTATTTAATTTATGGATTAACTAATTGAATACAGGTTATTGATAAATGATGACTAATTATTTTATTTCTCCGTAGGTACTACTATCACAGTTTCTGGCAATATGGTTGGCTAAGAAGTTACAAATCTAGAGACATGTCCTCTTCATTTCATTGTTTATACTATATAGTATGAAGCGCTTGCTCTAAAACTATAGCTGCACTGACACCACTATATTCAATATGAAGATTAACGACAAAATTAATTGCTCGATTGAATAAATTTGCTCCTCGTTAAGTAAAGAACCAAATACAAAAGACTTTGTACTATATAGTTCACACAGGAAAGTGGCACATGTAAGCTACGCTACCACCAATCGATTGTAGTGGTCAATTCAATAATTTTGCAAAAAGAGACGATAGCACTGTTGAGTGTTGACAGCATTAACAGATGGAAGAGGAAAATGAGAAGGTGATGGTGAATGAAACCTGTGAGCCTTTCTTAACTAAAAATTGAAAACTTTGCAAGTGAAAAGTACAACCATAGCGCCATAGAATAAGTGAGAAATAATTAATTTAAGCCCTTTCTAAATTATGTGCGATTTGATATTTTAATAAAATGATTGACGTATGTTTAGCTTCTTTCATTCCATACCAGTACAAAGGAGCAATTGTGAAAATACCTAGATTTAAATAATGTGTCCTGAAATTTAAGTTTTAATATTCGTAGATTTTTAAAACAAAGTTATTTGTTCACGGTACACTTCTTGGTGTGTAGCTATGTGACAATTGAGCTATGCACTCAAGTAATTAGTGTTACTATTTAGTTTCATTTATTCCCTCCTTTTGAATTACTTATTCCATTGATATTCCTTCATCGTGGCCTCTTCTTCTGGATGTTTTATTCCATTGTTATTCCTTCAATATTCCTTCTTCCTTTGGATGACCTATTCCATAGGTAATCCCTAAATATTGCCTCTTCCCTTGGATGACTTACTCCATAGGTATTCCTCCAATATTCCCTCTTCCTTTAGTTTTCTTATTCCATAGCTATTCCTTCAATATTCCCTCTTCCTTTAGTTTTCTTATTCCATAGGTATTCCTTCAATATTCCCTCTTCCTTTAGTTGTCTTATTCCATAGGTATTCCTTCAATATTCCCTCTTACTTTGGATGTCTCATTCCATAGGTATTCCTTCAATATTCCCTCTTACTTTGGATGTCTCATTCCATAGGTATTCCTTCAATATTCCCTCTTCCTTTAGTTGTCTTATTCCATAGGTATTCTTTCAATATTCCCTCTTACTTTGGATGTCTTATTCCATTGGCATTCCTTCATTATTCCATTGAACTTCGTTTCCTGGATTCCCTAGATTTTCCCATGTGATTTATGGGACTATTCCATAAAGTGTCAAAAAACTGCATTCCCTGAATATCAAAAAATGATCATCATGGAATATTCCTTGGGAATATTCCGAGAAGGTTTTGGGAATATCCATTTTTTGAGTGGGAAATTGACTTTCTATTAAAAAAAGTCTAGATTTGAAACAGCTTTGTTATATTTGTTTTCTATCGTTAAACATTCCACAGTAAAAAAAAAACTCGAGATTACACCTTCGATTTATTGTAAGTTCCATTCAAACCACCAAAGTACAATTACATTCAAAACATAACTATATACAGGTTAACTTTATATTAAATTCCGTAATTAACTTTGGGCATGTAATATGCACACTATATTGAGTAATTTCTGGCATATAAAATGCATATTTCCAATATGCATTTTGGTTCAGCATATATGCACATTGACTTTTTGCATATTAAGATACATGTTTTTGTGTTTATGACGTTGTTGTTGCAAACAAGCGATATATCAATCTAGTATTTTAAGTAGTTTTACTCACTCTTATTTATTGGAAAATAAGCAGGCATTTAGTTATTGGGTAAAACTCTGGTCCGGCAATATCGTCCACACTTTTCAAACTGGTCTTCTCTTTCGCCTCTTGGTTTACGTTTCCATTTGCAGCGCTTATTGATCGCAATAAACCATTTCCAAGGATTGATAGGTTAGTCGAAAGAAATGTTCAACCATTGCTTGATGCTTAATTTATTTACTTTTAATTTTTCCTAAGAAGTTCAAAATGTTGAAGACATACATTTAACTCATACAACCTGTGATTAATGTTGTTCTGAGTTTGAACAACAGAATGTACAAGGTTATATTTTAGACAGCATTAATTTTTTTTATTTATCATCTTGTTATATGCATAACGAACCGAATAAGTATTTAACTAAATTTTCTTAACTTTGGTGAGACTAATGGTCAATGTCCAGTGACCTTCTGTTCGAATTCTTGGAGCAACCGGTTCAAAGGTCATGGTCGAGGTCAAGATAATTTATAACTTAAAAAGGAGCAATACAGTCAAAGGCCAAGGTCTCTTATAACTCTCTAACTCAAAAAGTATCAAACCATATTGCATGAAATTTGGTGGGACGATTGTTTAATGTTTGGGAACCATTCGGTAGAATTTTGGGAGCAATACAGTCAAAGGTCAAGGTCATTTATAACTTTCTAACTCAAAAAGTATCAAACCATATTGCATGAAACTTGGTGGGACCAGTTCATATCAATGTATATACTATAAGCTATTGGGCCGAATTCTACCACCTTAGACCCGTTTGAGTCACTTTTGCCCAGAATTACCACAAACGCGACATTTAGACAAATACATAAACATTCACGGTAAGATATTATAAGCTTGTATATATATCTTTTGCGTATCATACTACTATTGTAATATATATGCATTTGGCTTATAATACCATATATACAGCGTTTCCAATTTACTACTATCGCACGAATGGTCTATTTCATTACATAATTATTGAATTAAATAAATTTTCGTAATATGAATTATATAGAAATGAACAATATGAATTTTTCTTCAAATTGATATAAAATTGAAGGTGATTGGTTAAATATTGAATCTTGTAGACTGCATTTCAGATAAAAAATATATATATTTTTTGCACCCGTTTGAGAGATATATTGTCGAAAGAAACAATATATCTCTCAGTAAAAATAATTTTCTTTCATTGTAATTCATAGAAAATGAAATACATATCAAGGGGTAACAATGTAGTTGTTCTGACGTACCACAGTCTTATTACCATTTGGCAATAAGACTGAGTCATGATTTGGTGTTAGAAGCGGGACCTGCCTGTGTATTATAATGCGTTTAATTCATCAGTTTCTTTTTATTTAACGGATTTATTTGGTTCCTAACTCACGCTATCTGAACCTTTAACGTGCCTCGTTGTAGAGTTAACTGCAAAATAATAGAACTCACTTATTTAAAGGCTTCACTAAACAAGTGCAATAAGCTATCTAAAAACTAATAGATTGAGGTTTAGATACATAAAAGATATTGAAATTAATGACTTCTCATAATACTTTTCTTTACGAAATTTTGAACTTTTCAAATGCCCAGCATAAGACTACGTTAATTTATGTTTAAATATTCTTTTAACAAATCGTATTACTTATGTTAATAAATCATTAATAGTAATATTCATTATTAGTAATTTAAGTCGTGATTTCACTATTCTCACAGTTTGGATAATTTTACTCACACTTATCATAAATGATGAAAAATTAGGTCATGTTACTCACACTGAAGGTAAATTAAGTTAAACAGGTAGAAACAACTTCAGATAATAGATAGTTATATTTCTTATATTGAGCATATGTAATAATCAACAACTATATATGATAAAAAAATATAAACTATGTGTAATTAATTTAAAAATTAATTAATTGAATTTTTATTTAACTATGTTTAAAGATTAAAGTCAGTAGAGAGAATCTTCTGTCTGCCATTGATCTTCTTTGTTTTGAATAGGTTTACAGTGTAATAGCACGTGGACAATTTTAATTGAATTCAATAGGTAATAGTAATTGAAGACTAAATAACATAATATCTAAGACTTCATTTTAGGGTCCCTGAAACAATTCTCGAAAAACTGCAAGTAGAATAGAAATGTCAAAAAAAAAACATGGTAAAAACGAAGAGAAGAAGATCAGTAATCCAGATTACAATAGTTCAGGACTCATAGGATGACACCCCATTCTCTTCCATTCACCACAGACAGATTCAGGAGCTAGGATAAATATTACGATTCACATTGTATCAATCATTTCTCTACTTTATACCTATTATAACTAATTCCTAATTTTTTTTTATTTAATAGGATTATAACGTTATCTTCGACAATATCATTGATCATATCGCTGACGTCAAAAGGAAATTATAAACAAGGACTGGAAGAAGCAGTCAGAAAGGAAAGGGGTTCCATGAATAGAATCACCTACAACCGTCAGTGACAATGCTCATGGACACGGAAAAGCTATTCTATGAATGCAATTACTTACCAAGGAATGTGACAAAAAGAGACACAAACACCAGTGGCTGATCTCACGGATGGAAGAGGAAAATGAAGAGGTGATAGTAAATGAAGTCAATGAGCCTACCTATCACAAAAAATAAGACCTCCTAATTGAAGAGCATAACCCTAGCGCTATCCTCTAAAACTGCAAGTAGCGTTAAAAAATGATTAACATGGTAAAAATGAAAAAAAAAATCCATCATCCAAATTACAACATTTCGGAGCCCAAGGGACGCCACCCCCCTTCTCTTCCATTCACTACAGACAGCTTCAGGATAGAGCCCCTAAGAGCTACAAAACAGTTAGCTAAAAGTAATGAAATAGTTTAAAATATTGAAAAAGGGAACATTAGCCATCGTATTCAAATGAAAGAAAATTAATAAGTCTGCTATCTATATTTTCCAGTACAATAGTTTGGAATTACATTTTTTCTATTACAAGTTATTAGTTTATATTTTCATACCAAGATTTATAAATTACAATTATGCAAGAAAATAAATGGTACAGCTTCTGTTAAATTATTTAATTTAGTAACTACGGTAACTAATGATATAGTATAGTTGAAGTCTCCTTCGGACGTTAATTAGTCAAAAGTAAATTAATAATTACAAGGGACTGGAAAAGACAGTCAGGAAAGAAAAGTGGCGGTGCTACTTCAAAAGATGTACGGGCTCCTCTCACAATGTACGGGCTCCTCTCACAATGTACGGGCTCCTCTCACAATGTACGGGCTCCTCTCACAATGCACGGGTTCCTCTCACAATGTAAGGGCTCCTCTCACAATGTACGGGCTCCTCTCACAATGTACGGGCTCCTCTCACAATGTACGGGCTCCTCTCACAATGTACGGGCTCCTCTCACAATGCACGGGTTCCTCTCACAATGCACGGCCTCCTCTCACAATGCACAGCCTCCTCTCACAATGCACGGCCTCCTCTCACAATGCACGGCCTCCTCTCACAATGCACGGCCTCCTCTCACAATGCACGGCCTCCTCTCACAATGCACGGCCTCCTCTCACAATGCACGGCCTCCTCTCACAATGCACGGCCTCCTCTCACAATGCACGGCCTCCTCATGATGTATCAACAGATAAGATATACTGAAAAAACATTCTTCAATCAGTATTTTATTAGAAGGAATTATACGACAGTAAAGGCTAATGATGTAAGTTCGAAATCAATTAGCTATCCATTATTAATAATAAATTTATAGCTAACTGCAGTCGGAGCTTATCAAAAGTCTATTTTCATGGACAACCATGCCGTATATACATATACTATATATTATACAGTAGCTATAGCTTGCTAGAAGGAAATTTACTGAACGATATGAGTTTGGACTATTAAACTAACCTGATATTTGTTTATCCATTTTACTGTGCGTGCACTGAACAAAGATGGCTCCTGAAGCAATAAAGCAACCCACAAAGCTACATGATGAGAGGGCAACATAAGAGTCTGAAACATAAGGAGAATACAAAATCACTGATAAACTAACATCAAAAAGTATCGAATTAACAAACAAATAAAAAAATGATAGCTAGTTATTCTATAATTTGATTTAATGGTTGATTGATAACTAACATAATACATGTAGCTAAATAAATTAATGCAAAATGGTAATGATAATATATATATTCATTTTCAATGTTTTTAACATAGCTAGCTAAATGATTTCAGATATAACGAAGTGCTTAAACACTCAGTTTCAATTATCTTGATTATCAATGTGTCATACCAAGTAGCTAACGTTTTTAATAAGATAAATATTCGAGATGATATCTTAAACCAGAAAGAGGAAGAAAAGAGTGGGACAAGAAACAAAAGTATAAAATTAATAAAAAAACTCAGGGATGCAAGAATCGGACACGAGGATAAAATTAGTACAGGAAAATGATACATAAGCTGAAATGAGAGAGTGGAGTTGGCAGAAAAATGAAATTATATAGCTATGGAACTAATGGAAGATGTTGAGTTACTAGAATTTTAAGGTCTTAAGGGTTAAGTTAAGATAGACTGTTGGAGATAAATCAATGCAGTTCATGGGAATGGAAATTGTAGAAGTATGAATGACCAAAATGGAGGAAATTAAGGAGGCAAAAAGAAAGTGGTCAGACAGTACTCGCACACAGATAGCTTGTTATAATAATTAAGCTGCTGAGGGGTCGTGTGGAATACAGAAGTGAAGAAATAAGAACGCCAGTTCTTCTCTGTGCAGAAGATGTTATGTTGTTGGTGTAACACTAGTGGGGTGAAAGACTAGTGGGGTGAAAGACTAGTGGGGTGAAAGACTAGTGGGGTGAAAGACTAGTGGGGTGTAAGACTAGTGGGGTGTAAGACTATGGGGTGTCGGTCGGACTAGTGGGGTGCCGGTCGGACTAGTGGGGTGCCGGTCGGACTAGTGGTGTGCCTGTCGGACTAGTGGGGTACCGGTCGGACTAATAGGGTGCCGGTCGGACTAGTGTGGTGCCGGTCGGACTAGTGGTGTGCCGGTCGGACTAGTGGGGTACCGGTCGGACTAGTGGGGTACCGGTCGGGCTAGTGGGCTGTCGGTCGGACTAGTGGGGTGCCGGTCGGACTAGTGGGGTGCCTGTAGGACAAGTGGTGTGCCGGTTGGACTAGTGGGGTACCGGTCGGACTAGCGGGGTGCCGGTCGGACTAGTGGTGTGCCGGTCGGACTAGTGGGGTACCGGTCGGACTAGTGGGGTACCGTTCGGGCTAGTGGGGTGCCAGTCGGACTAGTGGGGTGACAGTCGGACTAGTGGGGTGACAGTCGGACTAGTGGGGTGCCGGTCGGACTAGTAGGGTGCCGGTCGGGCTAGTGGGGTGCCGGTCGGGCTAGTGGGGTGCCGGTCGGGCTAGTGGGGTAAGGCTCGTTTCACAATTATTATAGAAGATAGTTCGAAAATCTCATGTTCAGGGAATATTCCTTGAATGCTCCCATGGAAGAGATGAATGTTTAGGATTATCTTCAATTTTCCCAATAATCCAGGAGTGTTCCCTAAATATTCCATTAAATTGTAGAAGATAGTATGAATAAACATTATGTTCAGGGAATATCCCTCGAATACTCCATTGAAATACCTTATTGATAGAATTATGTGAAGGTTGGTCAATATTCAGGGAATGTTCCCTGAATATTCCATAAAAGATTCGAAAATAGAAAAAAAATTTAACTGATGTTCAGCGAGTATTCCCTGAACATTCATAAAAATGAATTTACATGTTATGAATTTAATGAACTTGAGGGAACATTCCCTGAATATTCAAATGGAATTACATTCCTTTCTTATATTCCAGGAAGATTCCGGGAGCATCAGTATGGAATGTGGGAATATTGGGGAATATTAAATCCGAATGGAACATTCCCGGAATATTCAAATGTTACCTGGGTAGCTGTTTTTTTTTCAGTGCCAATACCTTCTACATAGGCTATAGGCAGTTAATGCGCTGTCCTCAGATAGGGCAAGTTCCAAATTATTTGGCGATTTCAAATTTTCGGTAACGTAGGAAATATAGAAAATAACTACCTAATAGCAAATTAAAATAAAAGTTGAAGTCGCAACTTATCCTAGTATCTTAAGTAAAGTGTTCTGATAATACAAATATTTTAGAACTAGTTAGTCTACCTATAGGTAGGGTTACACAGGTAACTTCGGTTCTTTAATTTCTGAATTGTGGCCCTATTAAGAGAGTCTCAAAATCATTCTGAAATTAGTTTAGCTATATATTGAATTGCTGAATATCATAATAAGCTCAATTTATGATAGGTTCTATTTATTTCACGAGTGCCTTTAAGCCATGATGGTTATTAAAGTTTCTGAGATAAGAGACCGCAGTTAGTAAAAGTGCCTCAATTTACCTATACCTACTTGACCCTAGTTTTCTATGACCGGGAGAACTCCATCCAGGGATGTATTCGGAGGAGAACACCGTCCAGGGATTTGGCAGGGAGAACTCCAACCAGAGGTGAGCCTTTTGATATATTATAGTTTTTTGGTATCTAATTCAAGTTTAAATTAAGAGTGTATAATGAACAAAATTATGAGGATTAGCCAGGAGAATCCATTGCATTTATACTATAGAGCTAAATTTATACTGCATCTGGAGATTTATAATTAGTTTAACATTTTATATAAATAATTTACCTATATGAAACAATTCTCTGTTAATAATTCTCTTCATTTCTTTATTAATATGTTTTTCTAAATTTTCTGATTCTACTTTCAGATCTTTATGGAGAATTGATGGAGTGAATCAACGTCATCAACTATCGGAGTCCTCTTCAATTCCTTTGAATGATTCAGGAACTACTATGCTAGGTCAATTAAGTATTTGAAAATGTTAGATGATTTTTAAATACGCATTTGCAATATGATTAGCTCTTACTTTTTCATATGCTTTTAGGGATTCCAGACATGAAAAGAATATCGAAGCTGTCGCTATCTCATCACAAAAGGAAAAAGAGAAGGTGATATAATTGATAATGTATATGAACGATACTATGAATTTCTATTCAATATATATATATATATATTAATATACGAATCTCTTATTTCAGGAATTGGCAACCTACAGTCGTGACAGACAGTGACGAGAATTTAAATTGTACTTCTAAATAATATATCTAAAACTTAAATGTTTACATTTCGTTTTCAATTTGACCATGGTTATTCTATTAGCATATTTATATATCAGTGCCTATGAGTAAGATGAATATGGTTTAGAAGATAAAGGCTTTATTATTATTCATTAAGTTATAGTAAAATTGCAGCATATCAAAGATTTATTCTATCAACTTTTGTAATCTAGCCTGGTTAATTAATTCATCTAGCCTACCTATTTATTATTACGTAAAGTTATTTACGTCATCTAACTACTTATTTTTAAACTGACCTGATGAAGTTACTTATTCAATCTAATCTATTAATTTTCAACTAATAGCCATATATCAATTCATCGGATCGAAAACATTTCAAAAAGCAAGGATAGGATCACCTATAATTGATAGGTGATCAATTATTTTTTTAAATCAAAATAGTATGCATATCACAGAAGTAAAAGTAGAAAATAAATGAACATGTTAGATTAGGTCGTAGCGAATAAATAGTCTAATCTAATTGATACTGGGACCTAACTCTAGATTATAATTTGATAGAGTAAATATTGTGACTGAAAAATTCATGTAAAAAGTTTGGCTTTCAACCTACACTAATAGTTGATATACATTTACTTAGTTTACTACCCGGGCAAGAAGGTTTTATGCCTGGGATATTCCCTTAATATCTACAATATTCCCTCCTAATCTGCACTCACAGTTTGATGAAGAAGGGATATTCCTGTAACAATAATATTGGATAGTATTCAAATTCTTATACGAGAGAATGTTCCAGGAATATTGGAGAGTTACAGTATTCGGTCAGATATCATACTAGGATATTCAGGGAATATCATATTTCTATAGTATTCCATGCGAAACAAATTGGAATATTCTTGGAATATATATTTTTGATAGTATTCCATTCTGAATATCCCATAAATATTCCAAGAATTGTCAAGCTAGTTACGTATAATAGTATTCCCAAAAATAAAACGAAGGAATATCCCTGGAACATTTGGGATCTACAGTATTCTTAGTGAAACAATGATGGAATGTAACAGGAATCGAATGAAAAATTTTACTTCCTGAAATACTTTTGAATATCCCTGGAACTATTTCAATATTTTTGATAAGGAATATATCCCATTGGGTAATATGATGGAATGTTTCTGGAAGATGGGAAATTTAAAGTATGTATTTCAAACAACAAAGGAATGTCAATTGAATCGAACGATGATTTTTTCTATTTCCTTAGAATTTGGTTGTCTAATTTGAAAACAAAGAAACGTGGGTTTGTAAGATGAACTGTTGTAATTTAGATTTCATATGTTCTCTTCTAATTTTTATCATATATATAATTTTTAACGCTACTTGTAGTTTTAAAAGATAGCGCAAGAGTTGAGCTCTTCAACTATGTCAATGAGGTGTTAGATTTCCGTGTTTGGTATGTCCTTCCATTTTCATCTTCCATTCATACAAAACTCTTTCACAGAGCTTTTCTGCATCCATGAGCATTGTCACTGACTTCTGATGAGACTTCTTCTAAAATTCACTTTCCTTTCTGGTTGCTTCTTCCAGTCTCTTGTATTTCAAAACGTCATCGATATGGCATTTTGTTCTTAAGCAGATACTAAACCACCAAGTGAATTAAAAATTTCGATCTAAATGAATAGAGTTTCGGATGAGCAAATTAAATGCTGGCTCCCTATTAGAAATTGTAGTACCTACAAAAATTAATTATTTCGTTTTTATGAAATCCGAAACTAGTAAAAGTTGCGAATCAGGTACCCAGAATAATTTTTATCCAATTTAGTTTTCGCCTTGCAGCAGTGCAGTTCAGACGTTATAGACGGGCTATAAGAGACAGTAGTTAAGTTAGTGTCAATTCAAGAAAAAAAGAGGTTAGTATTGTGATTGCAAATGTTTAACGAATATACACCAGTGTTTATATTTTATCAACAGCAGTTATCACTCAACTATTTTAAATTTTTGTTTAAAGTTAAATATTTATATTTGGTGATAACGGAATAAGAGTAGGGTCAAGTAATTAAATTGCGGTACACTAACTAACTGCGGCCTCTAACCACATACACATCATAGCTTCAAAACACACGTTAAAAACTTAGATTAACAAATTATAGCATGCACTAAGCTTCTTTTGATAGCTATGCAACATTTTAATGTTATTTCGGTTCAGAATGTTTTTAGACTCTCTTGAGAAGAACGCAATTAAAAATTAAAGTGCCGTAATATACCTGCGTGACCCTACTTACCCTAGCTATCTTTACCGTACTATTTCAGTTTGTAGGCCTATAACTATTCATATGTATACTTAGTTTATACTTTGATTGTAAATGGATTCAGTATGTTAATTTATATTATGAAATGTTTATTAATATTTAGCTATAACCTAGGTTAAACAATACACATTCTCTAGCCTCTGTAAGTGAAATATAAAATTTCATAAAATTATTTCTTCAGTGACCTGTTCTTTAACTGATTAGAGTTTAATAGTAAAATTTTAAAAGTGGCAATAATGGTTTTCAGTGTTAAAAATATTCATAGTAGCTTTTCTTCGTTCATTCTTGTTTTACTTATATTTGATTTTTTTACTCTTTTGACCCATACTGTTTCTCAAAAACTTTTTTCTTATCTAAATCTGTATTCCCTTTAAGATCTACTTTTTCCTCTTTTAAAATTTGAAAGATTAATTTCACTTAGGTTTTTATTTAATTTATGGATTAACTAATTGAATACAGGTTATTGATAAATGATGACTAATTATTTTATTTCTCCGTAGGTACTACTATCACAGTTTCTGGCAATATGGTTGGCTAAGAAGTTACAAATCTAGAGACATGTCCTATTCATTTCATTGTGTGTACTATATAGTATGAAGCGCTTGCTCTAAAACTATAGCTGCACTGACACCACTATATTCAATATGAAGGAATTTAAGATTAATGACAAAATTAATTGCTCGATTGAATAAATTTGCTCCTCCTTAAGTAAAGAACCAAATACAAAAGACTTTGTACTATATAGTTGTCACACAGGAAAGTGGCACATGTAAGCTACGCTACCACCAATCGATTGTAGTGGTCAATAATTTTGCAAAAAGAGACGATAGCACTGTTGAGTGTTGACTGCATTAACAGATGGAAGAGCAAAATGAGAAGGTGATGGTGAATGAAACCTGTGAGCCTTTCTTAACTAAAAATTGAAAACTTTGCAAGTGAAAAGTACAACCATAGCGCCATAGAATAAGTGAGAAATATCGAGTGAAAATTACTGACAGCTAATAGATTGAGCCTTTATAACATGTAAAAAAGTTACACAGGAATTAATTTATGTTTATTAATTTAAGCCCTTTCTAAATCATGTGCGATTTGATATTTTAATAAAATGATTGACGTATGTTTAGCTTCTTTCATTCCATACCAGTACAAAGGGGCAATTGTGAAAATACCTAGATTTAAATAATGTGTCCTGAAATTTAAGTTTTAATATTCGTAGATTTTTAAAACAAAGTTATTTGTTCACGGTACACTTCTTGGTGTGTAGCTATGTGACAATTGAGCTATGCACTTAAGTAATTAGTGTTACACGGCCACTCGTAGTCTAAGTTATTTAGTTTCATTTATGCCCTCCTTTTGAATTACTTATTCCATTGATATTCCTTCATCGTGGCCTCTTCTTCTGGATGTTTTATTCCATTGTTATTCCTTCAATATTCCTTCTTCCTTTGGATGACTTATTCCATGGGTAATCCCTAAATATTCCCTCTTCCCTTGGATGACTTACTCCATAAGTATTCCTTCAATATACCATCCTATACTTTGGATGCCTCATTCCATAGGTATTCCTTCAATATTCCCTCTTCCTTTAGTTGTCTTATTCCATAGGTATTCCTTCAATATTCCCTCTTACTTTGGATGTCTCATTCTATAGGTATTCTTTCAATATTCTCTCTTACTTTGGATGTCTCATTCTATAGGTATTCCTTCAATATTCCCTCTTACTTTGGATGTCTCATTCTATAGGTATTCCTTCAATATTCCCTCTTACTTTGGATGCCTCATTCCATAGGTATTCCTTCAATATTTCCTCTTCCTTTAGTTGTCTTATTCCATAGGTTGTCCTTCAATATTCCCTCTTACTTTGGATGTCTCATTCTATTGGTATTCCTTCAATATTCCCTCTTCCTTTAGTTGTCTTATTCTATAGGTATTCTTTCAATATTCCCTCTTACTTTGGATGTCTTATTCCATTGGCATTCCTTCATTATTCCATTGAACTTCGTTTCCTTGATTCCCTAGATTTTCCCTTGTGATTTATGGGACTATTCCATAAAAGTGTCAAAAAACTGCATTCCCTGAATATCAAAAAATGATCATCATGGAATATTCCTTGGGAATATTCCGAGAAGGTTTTGTGAATATCCATTTTTTGCGCGGGTAGTAGTTGATATAACCAACACGAGATGTTGATATTGTGGGGATGATAATTTTATTTATATAATTTATTTTCTTTATATTGCAGGAATAATGATTTTATGGTAGGCTGGGTAGGTGTTCTTCTTTTATTTTCAATCCACACGTTGGTACATAAGTGTAATATTGAGAAAAATCGAGAGCCAGGCTTGAACCTGTAAATTTAATTACAATTAGCATAGTCATAGTTACTTAATCATAGAAAACTTCTATCAGCGCTAACATAGAAAACGAAATGAAAAAGTAACTTGAAAATACTACAGAAAAGGAATATTATTAATTAATGAGTTTACTTTAAGATTAGATTATTTATATTAATTAAATAAACACTTAATTTCATGTGTTTTATGATATAATAATGAAACGTTAAACGGAAAAGAAAACTGGCTCAACTAAATATACTAATAAACTATTATACATACAAGAAACATGGTTATTAATAAGAAAAATATAATGTAGATAACTTCCTAAAATGTTAATGATGTATTTTATTGGACTTACCTATTTGGGGGAAATATTAAACAGGAAATATGAAGAGAATAGAAGGCAGCCACAATCTTTTACTGTTTAAACTTTTTAAATGGCGTACTGCACATAAAGGTAGCGCAATAGAAATCGGAAAGCCGAAAACGCTTTGAAATAAAGTAAATTTTGAAATATAATGAAATGAATAAATTCTAGAGAGGTTAAATAATTATAACTAAATAAATGAGATAGCTACATAACTTCCCTCCGAGTTAGCGGAGCTAAGAAGTTGGTATGTTTGAAAATCTAATAATAATGGAAGTCATTATGTTGATTGAAGGTTACTTGTCGTTTCCTTCTGCTTTTTACGATTATTTTATTGTTGCTATCTTCTTGGAGTTCTTTTTCTGGTTTATTTGATGTTGATTCACTTACTGGAGATTCTGATTTCTTTGAAGGAGCTTTTGATGTGTCACTAGTGGAGCTTTCTTGCTGTTGGTTGGTAGGTGTTGACTGAGATATAACAGCAGGTTTTAGTCTGTCTATTGATACAGTATTTTCTTCTCCACTGTTCATAGTGATCTTGAAATGTTTTGGATGGCGTTCTCTTACGAGGTATGGTCCAGAGTATGGTGCTTCTAAAGGTTTTCTAACACGATCCACTCTCAGCCAGACGTGTGTGCATTTCTTCAGGTCTGAGGGAATGAACGTCTTGGTGTTTGAGTGAATGCGTCCGTTAGAGAGTTCTTGATAATCAAGTTTGGTCATTTCTAAGGCGATCTTTTTTACTGCATCATGGCTCAATGGCGATTGGTCATTTTTGACTATTGGATTAGGAAGGAGAAGATTAGAACCAGTGAGTGCAGTGAAAGGAGAGAATCCGGACTCGTTTGGTATGCTTCGCATTCCTAGGACTACGGGGAGAGCGTCAAGCCAGGATTCTTTTCTTACTGTAATTGCTGTTTTTATTGTTCGATGGACCCGTTCTATCATTCCATTGGTTTGTGGATGATATGAAGTTGTTCTTAAGCGATGGAATCCAACGATTGATGAAAAAAAAAAATATCTAGTTTTGATGAGTTTCTGAGTTGGTTTAGTGCCGGGATGAGTTGTGTTGTGAAGCGTTTCGAATATTGAGCGTCTTGCAATTTGTGGTACAAAAGGTTTTGGATATGGTGTTGAGGTATCACATAACAGGGACGATTTATCAGCAAGTGTGAATTCTTTAAGTTTGGTGATGTTTTCACTTGTTTCGTTGTCATTTCTTTGTTGTGAGGCTAACATAGACAAATCAGCCATGTCAGTCATTATAGCATTAGCTGGTCTTGACAAACAATCAGCGACGATGTTTTGATCTCCTTTGATGTATTGAATGTCATTGACATATTCAGTGATGATAGAGAGATATCTTTGTTGCTTGTCAGATTTTGAAGGTTGAGTGCTTTTGTATGCTGCAGCAAGTGGTTTGTGATCCGTGAACAGCGTGACATCTCGACCTTCGATTTTATATTTAAAATGGAGGACGGCAGAGTATGCAGCAAAAAGTTCACGATCAAATGTTGACCACTTCTGTTGACTTTCTGAAAGTTTCTTAGAAAAGAAAGCTATCGGAACTGGTTCTTTGTTGATAATCTGGTTTAAAGCGGCTCCAACTGCATACTGAGAGCTGTCTGTGACGAGCTGATAGTGAGTTGCAGTTGAAATAGGGTGAAGTAAGGCAGTTGCTTTCACTAATTGATCTTTGATATTCTCAAATGCTTCATTTTCTTCAGTTGAAAGTTCAACTTTTTTTGAGTTGGGCTTTCTTGATGAGTTCAGTTAACGGTAGGACAATGGTTGCAAACTGTGGTATCAAACGACGATAGAAACCAACCATGCCTAAGAATCTGCTTAGAGATTTACTGTCTGTTGGAGAGGGAAAAGAACTGAGCTCTTGAATCTTCTAATTTGT
This sequence comes from Caprella mutica, assembly GCA_947561585.1. Classification (NCBI taxonomy): domain Eukaryota; kingdom Metazoa; phylum Arthropoda; class Malacostraca; order Amphipoda; family Caprellidae; genus Caprella; species Caprella mutica. The sequence continues at coordinate 143,059 of CANNZV010000208.1, forward strand.
TAATTTGATGCCTTCAGGTGTGATTGAACATCCGAGGAAGTCTATTTGATCTTTGAAGAAAGAGCATTTGTCAACAGAGAGTTTCATGTCGTATTGAGATAGTATCTCAAATACTTTCTTTAGATGAGCTTTGTGTGATTCTTCTGTTTCAGAGAAAATTAATATGTCGTCAATGTAGACGAAGACAAAATCACAATCCTGGAAGATGTGATCCATGAATCTTTGAAATGACAAAGCAGCGTTCTGTAATCCGAAAGGCATGAAACGATATTGAAAAGATCCGAATGGTGTTACAATCGCTGTTTTCTCGACGTCATCGGGATGAATTGGGATGTGATGATATGCACGGATGAGGTCGAGCTTGGAATACAATTTCTTGTTGTGAAGTTTAGCAGTTGCACTCTGTAAATGAGGAATTGGATAGCGATCTGGTTTGGTTACAGCATTTAGTGTACGGTAGTCTCTGCACGGTGTCCATTGTCCTTAATTTTTAGGTACCATGTGGAGTGGCGATGTCCAAGGTCCTGTTGCGCGTTCAATTATTCCTTGTTGAAGAAGACTCTTGAATTCGTTCTTAGCTGCATATTCTTTTTCTTCGTTAAGTTGTCTTACTTTTGCGTACGTAGGTTTACTGTTACCGGTGTCGATGGAATGATAAACAGTAATCTTGGAGGTATTAGGAAATACATTTCGAGAAGAGGTTAAAGAGGGATATTCTTGAAATAATTTTTGGACAAATAGATTTTCATTTGACCGATCGTTGATGGTAATTCGAAAGATTTGCTCGCTGATTACCTCAGGAACAGTGATGGAATTAGCTGTTATTTTGTCGGTTAGTTTCTTTTTTTTTTGCAATCAACTAGGATATCAAAGTTACTTAGAAAATCAGCACCGAGCAGAGGGTGCGTAGTGTCTGCAACGATGAATGTCCACGTGAATGAGCGTCTGAGGGTTGGAATAGATAATTCTAAGGTTGTTTCGCCAAATACTTTAAATTCTTGTCCGTCGGCGGATTTGATTTTTACGGCAGAGGGTTTTATGTGAACTCCTGCTGTTTCACTTCTTGTTATTATGGAAACTGATGCTCCAGTATCTATGATGAAATTGAATTTCGTAGCTCCAATTCGGGCAGCAACTTCGAGGAGTGGCAGGCCGATCGTTGCTAAAGCGACCTGCTTCTTCAGTTTTCCGAATTGCGAGACGATGGTGCTGTAGATGATGTTCTTGACGATGGGAAAATCTTGCATCCGTCTTTGTTGGGCCATTTACACCAGGGTTTACAGCTTCTAGCTTTTTCAGCGAAATAGAAGTGAGGTCTGCAGATTTTTGGTCTTTGGTTTGGTGAGAATGGTTCGTATCCTCTCGGTGTGAAGGATCTATTTTCGTAATTTGAAATTGATGGCTTTTCGTTTCGTGGTGGAGGAGCAGCTGTGTTCACATGCATTACTTATTATCTAGACAGGGAATTAATTCATCTGCAAGTGATCCGAGTTGTTGAAGAGTCAAAGACTTTTGAGATGCTAGTACTGGAAAAATAGTTTTCGGGGCAGCGTTGATGAATTTGTGACGCACCAATTCATCTGATACTCCGATTTTCTTTGCAGTCGTACATAGTTCTTGTAAATAAATTGATGGTCGTCCTGTCATCGTTTTGTGGGACATCATTTGTTCAAAAAGTTGAGGTTTTGTTGCTTCATATGTGTCAACAACAGCTTTCTTTAGTTGGGCGTATTCTTTAGCTTCTAGTATGGTCGATGAAAGATTAACAACAATTTCAGGAGGTAAAGCTGCGATGACATGATAAAATTTTGTTTCTGATGTGGAGATATTTGCAAGATGAAACTGTGCTTCCATGATGCTAAACCATCCAGCTGCTGCTGTGTCAGTGAATGCAGGTGCCTTGATTGACACGTGATTCGTTTGTTGAGTAATGGGTTGTTCTTCATCACCAGCCATCTCGAATTTTCTTTTAAACTCCGGGTTCACCAATTGTGGGGATGATGATTTTATTTATATAATTTATTTTCTTTATATTGCAGGAATAATGATTTTATGGTAGGCTGGGTAGGTGTTCTTCTTTTATTTTCAATCCACACGTTGGTACATAAGCGTAATATTGAGAAAAATCGAGAACCAGCCTTGAACCTGTAAATTTAATTACAATTAGCATAGTCATAGCTACTTAATCATAGAAAACTTCTATCAGCGCTAACATAGAAAATGAAATGAAAAAGTAACTTGAAAATACTACAGAAAAGAATATTATTAATTAATGAGTTTACTTTAAGATTAGATTATTTATATTAATTAAATAAACACTTAATTTCATGTATTTTATGATATAATAATGAAACGTTAAACGGAAAGGAAAATGGCGTGCGTGATTCGCCGTGCCTGTAGTGAAAAGAAAACTGGCTCAACTAAAAATACTAATAAACTATTATACATACAAGAAACATGGTTATTAATAAGAAAAATATAACGTAGATAACTTCCTAAAATGTTAATGATGTATTTTATTGGACTTACCCATTTGGGGGAAATATTAAACAGGAAATATGAAGAGAATAGAAGGCAGCCACAATCTTTTACTGTTTAAACTTTTTAAATGGCGTACTGCACATAAAGCTAGCGCAATAGAAATTGGAAAGCCGAAAACGCTTTGAAATAAAGTAAATTTTGAAATATAATGAAATGAATAAATTCTAGAGAGGTTAAATAATTATAACTAAATAAATGAGATAGCTACAATATAACCTACACGAGTAGTTGATGTAACCTACACGATTAGTTGATGTAACATACACGAGTAGTTGATATAACCTACACGAATAGTTGATATAACCTACACGAGTAGTTGATGTAACCTACACGATTAGTTGATGTAACATACACGAGTAGTTGATATAACCTACACGAATAGTTGACATAACCTACACGAGTAGTTGATGTAACCTACACGATTAGTTGATGTAACATACACGAGTAGTTGATATAACCTACACGAATAGTTGATATAACCTACACGAGTAGTTGATGTAACCTACACGAGTAGTTAATGTATCCTACCCGAGTAGTTGGAATAACCTGCACGAGTAGTTGGTATAACCTACACGAGTAGTTGGTATAACCTACACGAGTAGTTGGTATAACACATAAGAGTGATTGGAGAAACATACACAAGAATACAGTTGATGTAACCTTCTTCTGTAGTTGTTAGAACCATATCATATAGTTGGTTAAACCATCACGAGTAGTTTTGACTATCACAGATAGTTGTTGTGACCATCGGGAATTAAAAATAATCAACTCACATATGTGTTGTTTTAACCAACGTCAATTTAACTCATATTAAATAGTACCTACAACTCACCACGTAGGTAGGCGCACAGATAAACCATAAAATTTAGTCAAAACAAATCAAATATGATTTGATTCAACTAATCCTTTCTCTGTGTAAGGTGACCGGTTTTCTAATTACTTTTCGAACTCCATCAGCTTATCTTTTATATCATCTATCTTTTGTTACTGTAACCGGTTTGTAATTACCTTCTCTTTGTTTTACTTCCACAACTGCGTAATAATTAAATTCTAGAACATTTCAGAATTTGAGGTTCTCCTTTAAGAATAAGTAGATCGAATGTAGTTGTCTGAAATCTCAAACCGATATAGATAATGTTATAGGAGAGCTTATATTCATTGATGAATTACCTATGTAGTTAGTATATCTTTTATAAATGTTATAATGTCAATGGTTTTAGACTTATAGGACAACTCGTCGTTGAACAGTTCGGTACCACACATATACAACGTGATTTATGATTTACCGGAGTTAGCATCCTCTATAAATTAAAATATCTTAGAGTAATGATTTTCCCACTTAATTAACGCAACCTTATACATTTAAATTTGGAAATAATTATGATTCAGCAAATTCAATTATATATACTGTTGAACATAAATGACGCTGTGAATTGTCAAGCGGCGAGTTTTCCCTTAGAAAATGTTTTGAGAGCGGATTGTCCAATGGCGGATGTTTCGGTAGCGAGTAGTTCGGGGCGACTGGTTAGGTCACCAATATTTATTTAGTGTATGCAAGTTTAAATGTGGTCTGAATTCTTGAGGATTCCATTTCTGATCGGTCAGAAGAGTCGAAATTTATTCTTTTATTTCGGGTACCTAATTTATCAATGTTGAGCCTAGGAGTCTCATCTCTGAGAATAAACATACTTTACCTAATAAAACAATTTGTTCATTAGTCAATTAATAACACAATTACTGCTTTTATATCATAATGGTTTTTATCTTCAGTATTTAGTTAATTACTGCATGGAGAGTGCTTTTAATTGGGTAATTAATTATTAAGATTATCCAGATATCAATTAATGCTAATGATTGTTGGATAGGTTAAAATTATTATTTCTTGTAATTTTACTACACATTTAAATTAAAATTCTTCAATATTTATTTGATGTAAATTATTCGTTATTATCGGATTCGTTTATTATCAAAAGTTTTTTATTCAATAAGAAAAACTGAATATTTGTAATACTGGTAAAATTTATATAATTATGAATAGATTAGTTAATTTCATAATCATTTAAAAAATACCAACCACTGGCAAACATAATTGCTTAATTATTCTAATGTATGATAATTGAATACTTAAATATATTTGCTTTTGATGATAGAATACATTGATATATATGATAATTTGATTTCGGTTTTCTATTTAATATTAATAAATTATATGAAGGAAAAATGAATTTCAATTAGGAGCACACATTCAATCAATTTCATCAATAGTTTTATATTCTTACAATTTTTAATTACGTTGATTTAATGTAAAAATATTCAGTCAATACTTAAACAAAAAAAAAACACTTTGAATTCCATTCGAGTTTATTTAATTCAGTTCCACTAAATAAGATAAAGATATAATAGGTTTATGACAGTTTATCTGCCTAAGATCAAAAGTCTATATGCTGATATCAAATCCTTGAAATTCAGAGACCAGCCCAACCACACGCTAGGCCTAGGGTATATAAGTTCGTGAGATCCGAAATACGACCACAGTACTTTCTGGAACGTCCTAAAACGAGGTTAGTAACAATGTGCACTTCTCACTCTTAGCTTATTTTACTCACATGTAGCTTATACTTATTCATATTCTGGATATGATTATTTGAGTGATTGGACTGTGTTATTATCGAGAAAAGAATTTAATTTATAGTCACTTGAATTATAAAGTTTCCGTATTTTATCTTTTACAAAACTTATCACTGAATTTTTGAGTCTCTAAATAATGAACCCTTTTTTGAGGTTGGATATATTGAATTTTTATAACATAGATTCAATGCAAATAGATAAAAAAAACACCAATTCAACAATCAGCCTTCACTATTATTATGAAGCTGATAAATATGTCTATAATTAGTGCATAGCAATCATATTGACTCTGAATAATAAGTAAAGGCATTTAGTGCTAATTTCCTAAATATTTTACGTGTGTTATGAAAGTCAAATATTTCAGTTCTTGTCTTCCTATTTCATATTTTTCATTATTTATGTACTAATTTTACAGCAAGTTCAGTAAGGACCATTTACTTTTAGTATGTATATTTCATGGTAGAAGACTGAGACGCAATTGGATTCTGGTTAATTTATATTTATTTTTTAGAAATAGTAAAGTACTCTGCAAGTTTGAAGCTTAACTAATATATTAAATATATTTGTTTAAAAAATCCGAAAAACACATATAGTTGTGTTTTGTCAAATCCTAGGCGAGAAAATTCTATTTAGTTAGTTAGATATTAGGTATAGTTTTTTCTAAAGATTAATTGAATTCATTAAATTATCGTTTGGAATTCTATATCACTATGATACATGTTAATTTTCTAAATTCATTTAAACAAAAACAAATTTTACCTGATTTCATATATTACTGTTACGCATTATATCTTGTTCTTGACGATACAGGATGTCATTAGGCCTAAAATACCATTTGTAATTACCTTCTCTTTGTCTTACTTCTTCGAATGCGTAAAACCTGAAATTCTAGAACATCTCAGAATTTGAGGTTCTCCTCTAAGAATAAGTAGATGGAATGTAGGTGTCTAAACCCGTGACAGATTTAGATGACGTTATAGAAGAGCTTGAATATACTGTTTTATTACTTATGTTTTATTAATTGTTCTAATTATACAAACAATTGAATTCAATATGTTCTCGCTTAAATTCTATATCACTATGATACATGTTAATTTTCTAAATTTATTTTTACAACAGAAAATTCTTATTTGATTTCACATAGTTTCGTTACGAAAATATCAGGTTCTTGACGATACAGGAAGTACAGGTTTCGATATTAGATCTAACTATGTAAACCATTTCCGAACAGTTCATCCTAGCCCCACCACAGTCTTCTTTGTTTTTCCAGGCCAAACCTTTCCAAAAAGTTTACCTCATACAAGGGCTTGAGGTAAATAAAAAAATATTGTAATAATTTTTTTTTCTCATTAAATATTATCCATTATACAAAAAGAAGCTGGCGGTAACTCCTTATCTATTTTCGTACATAAGATTCATTTACTTTGTGACTGGCTTTCTCGTTATTTTTCAAACCCTAACAGCTTATCTTCCTTATCTCCATTCTTCTTTTCTTTCATTTATCTTTTGTCGATCTATTTATTGTATCTGGTTTGTAATTACCTTCTCTTTGTCTTACTTCTACGAATCCGTAATAACTGAATTCTAGAACATTTCAGAATTTGAGGTTCTCCTTTAAGAATAAGTAGATCGAATGTGGTTATTTTCATAATCATTTAAGAAATACCAACCGCTGGCAAACATAATTGCTTAATTATTCTAATGTATGATAATTGAATACTTAAATATATTTGCTTTTGATGATAGAATACCTTGATATATATGATAATTTGATTTCGGTTTTCTATTTAATATTAATAAAATAAATGAAGGAGAAATAAATTTCAATTAAGAGCATACATTCAATCAATTTCATCAATAGATTTATATTCTTACAATTTTTAATTACGTTGATTTAATGTAAAAATATTCAGTCAATACTTTAACAAAAAAAAACACTTTGAATTCCATTCGAGTTTATTTAATTTAGTTTCACTAAATAAGATAAAGATATAATAGGTTTATGACAGTTTATCTGCCTAAGATCAAAAGTCTATATGCTGAAATCAAATCCTTGAAATTCAGAGACCAGCCCAACCACACGCTAGGCCTAGGGTATATAAGTTCGTGAGATCCGAAATACGACCACAGTACTTTCTGGAACGTCCTAAAACGAGGTTAGTATCGATGTGCTCTTCTCACTCTTAGCTTATTTTATTCACATGTAGCTTATACTTATTCATATTCTGGATATGATTATTTGAGTGATTGGACTGTGTTATTGTCGAGAAAAGAATTTAATTTACAGTCACTTGAATTATAAAGTTTCCGTATTTTATCTTTTACAAAACTTATCACTGAATTTTTGAGTCTTTTTTGAGGTTGGATATATTGAATTTTTATAACATAGATTCAATGCAAATAGATAAAAAAACACCAATTCAACAATCAGACTTCACTATTATTATGAAGCTGATAAATATGTCTTTATAATTAGTGCATAACAATCATATTGACTCTGAATAATAAGTAAAGGCATTTAGTGCTAATTTTCTAAATATTTTACGTGTGTTATGAAAGTCAAATATTTCAGTTCTTGTCTTCCCATTTGATAGTTTTCATTATTTATGTACTAATTTTACAGCAAGTTCAGTAAGGACCATTTACTTTTAGTATGTATATTTCATGGTAGAAGCCTGAGACGCAATTGGATTCTGGTTAATTTATATTTATTTTTTAGAAATAGTAAAGTACTCTGCAAGTTTGAAGCTTAACTAATATATTAAATATATTCGTTTAAAAAAATCCGAAAAGCATATATAGTTGTGTTTTGTCAAATCCTAGGCGAGAAAATTCAATTTATTTAGTTAGATATTAGGTATAGTTTTTTCTAAAGATTAATTGAATTCACTAAATTATCGTTTGGAATTCTATATCACTATGATACATGTTAATTTTCTAAATTCATTTAAACAAAAACAAATTTTATTTTATTTCATATATTAATGTTACGCATAATATCTGGTTCTTGACGATACAGGATGTCATTAGGCCTAAAATACCATTTCCGACCTCTTCACTACAGCCCACCACAATCTTTTTTTGTTTTCAGTCATACCCACGTGTTTTATCTTCTCAAGAGAAGCCGGCGACAGTTTCTGGTCTATTTTCGTACATAAGATTCATTTACTTTGTGACCGGCTTTTTCATAACTTTTCAAACTTCAAAACCTTATTTTCTTTATCTCCATTCTTCTTTTCTCTCATTTATCTTTTGTCGATCTATTTACTGTATCTGGTTTGTAATTACCTTCTCTTTGTCTTACTTCTACGAATGCGTAAAACCTGAAATTCTAGAACATTTCAGAATTTGAGGTTCTCCTCTAAGAATAAGTAGATGGAATGTAGGTGTCTTAACCCGAGACAGATTTAGATGACGTTATAGGAGAGCTTGAATATACTGTTTTATTACTTATGTTTTATTACTTGTTCTAATTATACAAACAATTGAATTCAATATGTTCTCGCTTGAATTCTATATCACTATGATACATGTTAATTTTCTAAATATATTTTTACAACAGAAAATTCTTATTTGAATTCACATAGTTTCGTTACGAAAATATCAGGTTCTTGACGAATACAGGAAGTACAGGTTTCGATATTAGATCTAACTATATAAACCATTTCCGAACAGTTCATCCTAGCCCACTACAGTCTTCTTTGTTTTTCCAGGCCAAACCTTTCCAAAAAGTTTACCTCATACAAGGGCATGAGGTAAATAAAAAAATATTGTAATAATTTTTTTTTCTCATTAAATATTATCCATTATACAAAAAGAAGCTGGCGGTAATTCCTTATCTATTTTCGTACATAAGATTCATTTACTTTGTGACTGGCTTTCTCGTTATTTTTCAAACCCTAACAGCTTATCTTCCTTATCTCCATTCTTCTTTTCTTTCATTTATCTTTTGTCGATCTATTTATTGTATCTGGTTTGTAATTACCTTCTCTTTGTCTTACTTCTACGAATCCGTAATAACTAAATTCTAGAACATTTCAGAATTTGAGGTTCTTCTCTAAGAATAAGTAGATGGAATGTGGTTGTCTGAAACTAGAGACAGATATAGATAATGTTCTTGGAGAGCTTAAATTTACTGTTTTACTATTTATTTAGGTAATAAATCTTTTATAAATTTCTACCGGCGTGTGCATCATTTACATATAAAAATAACTTAAGATAATCATTATCTGTACTAACCTTATCTTATACATTTAAAATTTTATGCAACTATTATATTGTAAATAAAGTTATATATACTGTTGAAAATAAATCACGAATGTTTCGTGAGCGAGTTGTCCCATTGCGAATGTTTCGTGAGCGAGTTGTCCCATTGCGAATGTTTCGTGAGCGAGTTGTCCCATGGTGAATGTTTCGTGAGCGAGTTGTCCCATTGCGAATGTTTCGTGAGCGAGTTGTCCCATTGCGAATGTTTCGTGAGCGAGTTGTCCCATTGCGAATGTTTCGTGAGCGAGTTGTCATATTGCGAATGTTTCGTAAGCGAGTTGTCCCATTGCGAATGTTTCGTGAGCGAGTTGTCATATTGCGAATGGTCAGGTCACCAATATTTAATTAGTGTATGCAAGTTTAAATGTGGTCTGAATTCTTGAGGATTCCATTACTGATCGGTCAGAAGAGTCGAAGTTCATTTTTTTATTTCGTGTACCTAATTTATCAGAGTGTTGGGCCTAGAAGGCTCATATCTGAGAATAACTATACTCTAACTAATTATACAATTAGTTTATTAGTCAATTAATTACACAAAATAATTCATTACTGCTTTTATATCCTTCAATAATAAGTTTATTACTGGAGATATCGTTGGTGGAATTATTGTAATAAGTTAATTAATTATAAATATTTTCAGATATCAATTAATATTAATGATAATTGAATATGTTTCATAAAATTATTCATTTGTTATTTTACTACACAATATAGTTAGTCTTCTTAAAAATTTTATATGAGGTAAATTATCCATCAGTTTCAGATTCTTTATGATACAGGATTCAAAACTAGGCCTAAAATAGCATTTTATATATTTCTGGTTTAATACATACCATTACATATTATTAAAATAGTTCAGTTTATATATTCATTTATAATATATATGTTTTTCAAGTAAATCAAATACTGAATGATCGGGAGTCTAAAATCTTTTACTCCTTCATTTAATTAAGTCAATTTCTCTTTATTTGTTTCTTTCCATTTTATCTTTTCCATTTAGGGTAGCTAATTAATTGTTATCCCATCAAAGTAGCCCAACTCCATTCTAGCATGGGTTTCGTTTTATTCGAAAATAAGTATTAATTCTCATGATTAAAAGGGATTCCTGGAACTACGAGGACAATGAAACAACACATTCTAATTAACTCAATCCACTATTGATAATATTCATGCATGACATTACACTGAAAGGTTACTCAAAATACTCATGAAGTACATTATACAATTCACTATCCGGACTGGACATTTTACTAATCCATTATCCACACAATAATTAATGAGATGCTAGAACCCAAGATACTCATTATACTCATTGAGGAAATGGTCAGAGGCTTCGATCAGGTCACAGGGCAGGACATCTCTTCAGATTTAGTTAATCACATCACCAATAACTATTAGGACACTATGGTCAAGGAATGAGGGAGGCTTTCTCGCTGGTCTCTAGTCGGGAACTAACTTCTCTTCCTTCAGGTCTTCCTAAATCTCCACCTCCTTTCATAACTAACCAACCCTTTATGTTAGCTGTCACCCTATGTAATAAATCTAGCTGCCTTAATCTAAGGAACTATTCCGTACCTAAACAGTATTCGTGAAATATATTACTTACCTCCTGAGGTAGATATCGTACCTACTTACCTCCTGAGGTAGATATCGTACCTACTTACCTGTGGGTACGATACCCTAATATTTAGTGGAGTATCTATAATTGCCGCTAGGCAGAAGTGTTATCATAAGTGACTTAATTATTTTTACACTCTGTAAGTTTCATATCGATGTATTTATTGATTTCGTATTAACTTCCATTGTTAAATCATCTTAACACTGTATTTCCATGAAAAAAATTTAATTTCAACTCCCTTTTTTCATTATCTTTTTCTCCCATTTATTGTTGTTTTGGGAAGGATGCATAGAATGATTACGAAACATATTCGACTTTATGGACATACGAATCTCTTGACTATTATTGTGAAAAGAGTTAGCTTTATCCAAAGCCAATTTCAATAAAGCATGGTTGTTATTTCCGTAATCATTTTCCTTTTCTTCAGTATTCTAATTATTTCTGGGTACAATGATATTGGTCATAGATTGAAGTTTGAGCCGAACTCAAATGCCTGATGTTCGAATTTTACTGGTTTCTAGTGCCATGAGAATGGACACTATTTATCTAATAACTAGGTACTTTCATTACACAGTTGATGGTAAATATAGGTAGATTCTAAAATATGAGACCACTGTTACAACCTTTGAATAAAACAGCAAATAATGTCAAAAGTTGTTGATATCTTATAAAGAATCAAACGATGGCATCCATGGCTAACACCTGTTGTAACTTCTATGTCTTTAGTAGATGAAATCATATTCAACAAACATTAATTATATAGAAAAAGCTAAAAAAGAATAGTAGATGCCAGGAATGTGGCATCTACCTATCTTTTATTTTTAAAATATATTTATATTTGTTCACCTCAAATGAAAAAAAAGTCATTCAATACTCAATAATTAGCTAATTTTATGTTTTAGTACAGAATGGAAACTAATAATTATAATTCAATTGCATTTAACAATACTCTGTGCAGGAAAAGATCAAATTTTTCGAAAAATTCTATTATGCTTACGTTACTGCCGATTAGTAACTATAGTTAGTTACCATGCCATATTTTTCGTACATGCCAATTAATTTTTTTAAATATGTTACTTAATGTGTTAATATAAATCAATCCTATATAACTATTTTTATTTAATAGTTACATTTTACTAAATATGTTATTTTTTGTTTCAGATCATTTACGAGTTCACGATTTGAAAACTACCACGACGGTGAATTACATTTTGGACATTTTTCTTAGTTGATTAAGGTGAGTTATTTTCATTTATGGTACATATCCTTAAAATCTGCCTAAAGAAATATACTATATTCTAACAATATAAAATAATAATATCATTAAAAGAGGCTGAAATCAATTCCAGTTTCGAAGTTATCTTTGATGGATTTTTCTTTTTTCCCATTCATTTAATATTGTTGAAATTTTTTATAATACTAAATCACTTCTTGGAAATAATTTATTATTATTTTCATTATAAAATAACTGCATATGAATCATGTCAGAATATTTAATTGAAGAATAATTAAATAAATAGAAATATATCTTTTACTTGATAAGAATAGTTTGAACGTTTTATTTTATTTGTAGAACTTTTAGTTTTCAGTCTAGTTTACAATATTTGTTACTAATTGCATGAACTTTTAAACTCACTTCAGTAGTTTCCTACTCAGATGTTGCTGATCTTTTCAAAAACACATGATTTGAAATTAATATCAATGGTTCCTAGAGTTTTTATATTTTTTATATATAGGATTAGAATAACTCTAAAGCTAAATCCAATGTAAACAAATTTATAAATGTTCGAACTACCAGCATGCCTTTTTTTGTGACATCACTGTCAGCGATTTACTCTTTTGTTCCAATACTTTAAATAACAACCTCCCTTAAGATATATTAACGTAATTAAATTATCATGAAATATATGCCCACTTTTTTGTTTCTATGTTAAAATTAAAATAATAAAGAATATCGTTTAACTATAAACAACTTCATACAAAGTATCCAGGAATTGTATATTATACCTCTCAGTCTAGATGTACATTTATTAGATAATTTCAACAGTTTGAATAATTCTATTTTTACAAGCAATCCAAATTTCTCAAAAGGAGATATTGTTTAATTCTTGTAATACTTAGATGGAAGATACTGGTTCCAAGTTCACCGTATGGTAATCTATCCTATAACATCTTTGCAGGCGTCCACTGAATCTGTTTGCCGAGACGAGGCTAAACTCGAACCATTTACAGCTTGTCAACCCACTGGAAGGTCACTGCTACGAGTAGCTGCTCTCTTTTTAATCTCTATTAAACAAAGGTACGTGTCAGATGTTAGGAAATTGTAGTTTTGGCCAAAATAATGTTTTTTTAAATTGGTTAATATGAGTATTAATTGACCTACTACAGACAGGCCTCGCTTTTATTACACCCCAATCTTATAAAAGTTTTAATAATTGCGGGGCATGTCTCATGTTATTGTACGGCTCATGTTTCCGTACATATAGAAAATCTGTTTATATATAATAATTAGGGTTGTTACAATATTCTCCTTGAAATATGCTTTATATTCTATGGAAAAATATTCTTCAAATGTATCATTTACTGTTTTTTAATAATATAGAAATAATATTATCTTTAGCCAATAGACGAAAAAACTGTATCTTGGTCCCTTTTTCACTGCCTTTTTTTTACTATTATAGTGTAAAAACAAATTTGAACCAATAGACATATTTTAAGAAAAATCAGAAACATTTTTGTGGCCCATACTGTATAAGCCTATTAGTAAAGAGTGTTTCAGTGTTTGTGACTGTGTTGAAAGTTTTAAATAGACTTAAAATAGTGAACTTATTAAAGGTTATAAAATCCAACCGTAGCTCAACTCTCAGTATAGGTGAGTAATTAATAGATACTTAGATTTTTTTTATTAATTGTGTTACATTGAACAAACAGTAATTTTATGCTCTATGAAATATTTTTAGAAGAAGTGTACTAAGTTTCAAGTTATCGGTATGTTTTACATTTTCGGACACGTCCGAAGAGAAAATATGATAATTATTATTATTATTCAACTTCAGTTCAAATGGGTATCATGAATACCTATAATTGAAATAAAAATTAAATAATGATTATTATACAGAAACACGTGTTCGAAAAGTTTGTTTCATTTTCTTCATAAATGAATTGCTCACAAAGTTACAGACGAGTTTTTTTAAATCTCTCAATGTCACAATGTGTGAGGAGGTATAATGAGATATATGAAAACATATCAATGTCTTTGAAAATAAATAAGAAAAATACTTTTACAATTTTTCATAAATTAATTTAATTAAAATAACTCTGTAATTTGTAGACAATTAAATTCTGAACAAGATGCAATTAATCCCAAGTGTGTTGCTTCAAAATTGTATGAATTGATGCCTTCTGAAAGTACCCCCTTAATTGGGTGTTTTTTGGGGGTGTGGGTGGAGAGGGTGAAATTGAAAAAATATCCTTAATAAAAAATACTCCATTTGAAATAGACGCATTAACCCTGATAATTTTAAATTTGTATATTAATTAATAAACTTTATTTATACTTTTAGGGAAACGTTCTCCTTAAGGATAAATATTAGTAGTATATTAACTATGTTCTTCTTTGCAGATACAAACATGGGCGAAGAAAGAACTGAACTCGTGAAATTCATCAACGCATTTCACACCTGTGAAGGTAGCCAATGCGTTCATCAATGTGGGCAAAATCAACCTAGAACTCATGTAAGTAAAAATCCTGTCTACAAGGAGAAAAGAATATAAAATTACTTAGGACGAGGACAATTTGGACACGTTAAATATAAATAAAATATTAGAACTTACATCTAAAAAAGGGTATCATTATGTTCGTCCTGAAATTTCACCTTCTAAAAACCTACGAGTATTTTTAATACCGTCCTTCTATCGATTTATCAAAAAGAGAGAAAAAGGCAATCTAAAAGTTTAGTACCCCTTTTTTATTATATTTTGAATTGTTATTATGATGCATAAATTCCAGCTGCTAGCTTGATATCAGCAAACATTTTATATCAATGTTTTACTTCACAAATACAGAATTCATGTATAAAAGAATACAGCGGACTCCATTTAAATGAATGCATTGTTTGAATATTGGAAATTGAAATATTTTCCCCTTCATTTGAAAAATGTATGTACATTTGATTTTCATTGCACTAGTGTATAAATTATATTCTTCTTTACAGGTAAAAAGGACTGAAAAAGAAAATATAGAAGAAGAGGTGCTTCATTATCTTATATTGGATTTAGGTGACACTGAAATTCCTGATGATGGTTTACAATTAATATTAGAAACGGAGGATGAGCATTATGATGATGAAGAAGGAACTCTCGTATCAGATGACGATCCTGATGAGCACTTTGAAGCATTCGAACAACCTCGTAAATTAGATGAACAAGATGATATGCCCGTTATCATTGAGGAAATAGTAGTAAAGGATGACAGGCCCTATTCCGTTAGGCGAAGAGACCCTAAATGTAGAAGGGAACTCTTAGATCGCCAAGAGCGATTTAAAAGAACTAGAGATGACTTTGAGGAAAGAAAGCGCATTGCCCTGAAACCATACGATCGTCCTGTACCGTTAAAATTGAAAACGAAAAAAGTTCAATTGATATGTCTGGATTGATTGAGAACAATGCGGTACACACATCAATGTTTTCGTCATGAGTTTCTTGATACAAATTGTAGCTGTGGCCATCAACTTCTTCTGCTACTTTGTAATTGACTCGTTTTCTTGGGGAATTTTAAGGATTTAGGATACGCAACATATCCTTTCAACAGAAATATCATCAAATTCCAGGATGAATTCTCCTTAAGATTTCCTCCATTTGCCCAATGCGAAATCACTCCCTCCAACAAGCTGACTAATGCCAGAACCGAGATATACGGTTGTCATCTGACGTACCTGAAACTCTATGAGAAGTACTTCATTGTCCTCTGGGTGTGGATGATAGCAACATCCGTCATTGGAATACTCTACATCGTCTATCTCTCGTTGTTCTTCGTGCCAAAACTCTGCCTTCAATTGCTCCGTTTCACCAAACCGTTGAAAGCTAAGAAAGAAGAGATCGAAGGTATCAACGAAAGGTTGTATGAGATCTCTTTCGGAGACTTTTTCCTTCTGTACAGAATGCAGTCTTCCTTCTCTCCTCACACTTGTTACGATCTGCTGAGTTAGGTTCATAGTTAGGTTCATCCTTAATTGTATTTATTTCCAATGTTTCAATGGAATGTTGTCCATTTTCTCATTTTGACATGAAACACTTATGTTTCTTTTTTATGTGCACAGTTAGTAATATTATTGTAATTTTTGTCTTGTAGTGAAATATCGACATTTTTCTTTTAATTCTATAAGACCCTATTATTGTGATATTAGTTGATTAATATGAATTTGTTTTGTTTTTTCCTTTGTATTATTATCATCCCTAAAATCTGAAAGTAATTTTGCCATACAATTGCAAATACATATGATATTAGTTAAATAAAAATAAAAAGTGGCGCCCTCACGTGGAGGAATTAAGAGTTGGTGGCCATCTTTGTTTTAACTGGCAATGATTTGGTACAACTATTATTGGATAAGTATGGTATTTATTGAATACTACGTATTGTAAATCGTATACAAAATAGATGTTTTAAAAGTTATCCTGAATTAGATTTTTCCTTGAATTAATTATCTTTTCAAATAAATACGTGACAATGCATTGCTCAAGATAATCGTGGTGGTGATCTATTCTCGAGAAAAGAGGAAAGAAGAATTGCTTTGGGAAGCCGGTAGATGAAGTAAAACTGGAGTAAATCTAAATAACTAATATAAAAGATAAAGAGAGTAGATGAAAAGGAGAAGTATAAAGGTGATTAATCACATAACTGGTGGTAGGAAGTAAGAAGGGGTTAGGATAGGTGTGAAAGATAATCATACATAATCACCTAAAATCAATTAATAATATAAATAAAATTATTCGTTCTCTAAAGAACATGGAAGTGATAATTGTATTTAATCTAGAATCCATATATTTTCTGACAAAATATCGCTTGTTTGCGAGAACAGTGCCATTACTCAATAAAAGCTATTTTTCATGCGAGGTATTTTAGTACTTGTAATGTACGGACATTTAATGGTATATCGTTAGGACATTTAGCCTCTCTAGCGGTATATTTTTGAGTTACAATGATGATTTTTTACTAAAATGATCAGTAGGGATGTGACATTGTGCATATTGCATATATGCAGTCCTCTGCATATATTTCAAGAGCATTTATGCTATATAATATGCACGTGTGCATATATGCCATATAATATGCACGTGTGCATATATGTTAACTGAGGAGTATGCATGCACTTCTTTGTCAATTTTTAACATGTAAATGTCTAATCTATGCCGTTTTCTTCTGGACCCCTGCATAGAAAACGATTTTAACTGTGGACCCATGTATATTTTATCAAACTAATAATTCAAATTTAAAAAGTTTGTAGGTGGAATATTGAAACTGAAAATGAATTAATAGATAATATGACACTTGGTGTTTAGTAAATATTAGTAGTAATTGATAAATAAATGAATAGGTACAACTATTTTGGAGAGTTGTACTACTCGAAATATATCAAAACTTTATAAAACGTATATATTTATTTAAGTAATTAAACACAAAATGGTTTAATTTAACCATTTAATAACTTAGTGTCGCTGTTTTTAGTTGGGGATCATTTAAAGGGAACCGCTGGACTAACAAGATGGTTTATGTTTTTCAAGTTATGAGTTAAGTATGAACGGAATGTGATATTTGAATGTAGGATAGTTTAGAACTTTAGAAGACTATATTGGCTGAAAGAAACATTCGCCATTTTGTTTCTTGTGAAGTTGAACGGGTGTTTTCCCAGTGCAAAAATACATTAGCAGATAATAGAAGGAGATTTACTATTGGAAACCTGAAATACCATTTAACAATAAAGTCCAATTCCCCTGTTTGAAATTGAATGTGTATGTTTGAACCTGGGCAAGAAGGTTTTATTTTTGGGATATTCCCTTAATATCTACAATATTCCCTCCTAATCTGCACTCACAGTTTGATGAAGAAGGTATATTCCTGTAACAATAATATTGGATAGTATTCAAATTCTTATACGAGGGAATGTTCCAGGAATATTGGAGAGTTACAGTATTCGGTCAGATATCATCCTAGGATATTCAGGGAATATCATATTTCTATAGTATTCCATGCGAAACAAATTGGAATATTCTTGGAATATATATTTTTGATAGTATTCCATTCTGAGTATCCCATAAATATTCCAAGAATTATCAAGCTAGTTACGTATAATAGTATTCCCAAAAATAAAACGAAGGAATATCTCTGGAACATTTGGGATCTACAGTATTCTTAGTGAAACAATGACGGAATGTAACAGGAATCGAATGAAAAATTTTACTTCCTGAAATACTTTTGAATATCCCTAGAACTATTTCAATATTTTTGATAAGGAATATATCCCATTGGGTAATATGAAGGAATGTTTCTTTAAGATGGGAAATTTAAAGTATGTATTTCAAACAACAAAGGAATGTCAATTGAATCGAACGATGATTTTTTCTATTTCCTTAGAATTTGGTTGTCTAATTTGAAAACTAAGAAACGTGGGTTCGTAAGATGAACTGTTGTAATTTGGATTTCATATGTTCTCTTCTAATTTTTATCATCTATATAATTTTTAACGCTACTTGTAGTTTTAGAAGATAGCGCAAGAGTTAAGCTCTTCAACTATGTCTATGAGGTGTTAGATTTCCGTGTTAGGTATGTCCTTCCATTTTCATCTTCCATTCATACAAAACTCTTTCACAGAGCTTTTCTGCATCCATGAGCATTGTCACTGACTTCTGATGAGACTTCTTCTAAAATTCACTTTCCTTTCTGGTTGCTTCTTCCAGTCTCTTGTATTTCAAAACGTCATCGATATGGCCTTTTGTTCTTAAGCAGATACTATAAACCACCAAGTGAATTAAAAATATCGATCTAAATGAATAGAGTTTCGGATGAGCAAATTAAATGCTGACTACCTATTAGAAATTAGTAGTACCTACAAAAATTAATTATTTCGTTTTTATGAAATCCGAAACTAGTAAAAGTTGCGAATCAGGTATCCAGAATAATTGTTATCCAATTTAGTTTTCGCCTTGCAGCAATGCAGTTCAGACGTTATACACGGGCTATAAGAGACAGTAGTTAAGTTAGTGTCAATTCAAGAAAAAAAGAGGTTAGTATTGAGATTGCAAATGTTTAACGAATGTACACCATTGTTTGTATTTTATCAACAGCAGTTATCACTCAACTATTTTAAATTTCTGTTTAAAGTTAAATATTTATATGTGGTGATAACGGAATAAGAGTAGGGTCATGTAAGTAAATTGCGGTACACTAACTAACTGCGGCCTCTAACAACATACGCATCATAGCTTCAAAACACACGTTAAAAACTTAGATTAACAAATTATAGCATGCACTAAGCTTCTTTTGATAGCTATAGAACATTTTAATGTTATTTCGGTTCAGAATGTTTTTAGACTCTCTTGAGAAGAACGCAATTAAAAATTAAAGTGTCGTAATATACCTGCGTGACCCTACTTACCCTAGCTATCTTTACCGTACTATTTCAGTTTGTAGGCCTATAACTATTCATATCTATACTTAGTTTATACTTTGATTGTAAATGGATTCACTATGTTAATTTATATTATGAAATGTTTATTAATATTTAGCTATAACCTAGGTTAAACAATACACATTCTCTAGCCTCTGTAAGTGAAATATAAAATTTCATAAAATTATTTCTTCAGTGACCTGTTCTTTAACTGATTAGAGTTTAATAGTAAAATTTTAAAAGTGCCAATAATGGTTTTCAGTGTTAATAATATTCATAGTAGCTTTTCTTCGTTCATTCTTGTTTTACTTATATTTGAATTTTTTTTATTATTTTACCCATATTGTTTCTCAAAACATTTTTCTTATCTAAATCTGTATTCCCTTTAAGATCTACTTTTTCCTCTTTTAAAATTTGAAAGAATAATTTCACTTAGGTTTTTATTTAATTTATGGATTAACTAATTGAATACAGGTTATTGATAAATGATGACTAATTATTTTATTTCTCCGTAGGTACTACTATCACAGTTTCTGGCAATATGGTTGGCTAAGAAGTTACAAATCTAGAGACATGTCCTCTTCATTTCATTGTTTATACTATATAGTATGAAGCGCTTGCTCTAAAACTATAGCTGCACTGACACCACTATATTCAATATGAAGATTAACGACAAAATTAATTGCTCGATTGAATAAATTTGCTCCTCGTTAAGTAAAGAACCAAATACAAAAGACTTTGTACTATATAGTTCACACAGGAAAGTGGCACATGTAAGCTACGCTACCACCAATCGATTGTAGTGGTCAATTCAATAATTTTGCAAAAAGAGACGATAGCACTGTTGAGTGTTGACAGCATTAACAGATGGAAGAGGAAAATGAGAAGGTGATGGTGAATGAAACCTGTGAGCCTTTCTTAACTAAAAATTGAAAACTTTGCAAGTGAAAAGTACAACCATAGCGCCATAGAATAAGTGAGAAATAATTAATTTAAGCCCTTTCTAAATTATGTGCGATTTGATATTTTAATAAAATGATTGACGTATGTTTAGCTTCTTTCATTCCATACCAGTACAAAGGGGCAATTGTGAAAATACCTAGATTTAAATAATGTGTCCTGAAATTTAAGTTTTAATATTCGTAGATTTTTAAAACAAAGTTATTTGTTCACGGTACACTTCTTGGTGTGTAGCTATGTGACAATTGAGCTATGCACTCAAGTAATTAGTGTTACTATTTAGTTTCATTTATTCCCTCCTTTTGAATTACTTATTCCATTGATATTCCTTCATCGTGGCCTCTTCTTCTGGATGTTTTATTCCATTGTTATTCCTTCAATATTCCTTCTTCCTTTGGATGACCTATTCCATAGGTAATCCCTAAATATTGCCTCTTCCCTTGGATGACTTACTCCATAGGTATTCCTCCAATATTCCCTCTTCCTTTAGTTTTCTTATTCCATAGCTATTCCTTCAATATTCCCTCTTCCTTTAGTTTTCTTATTCCATAGGTATTCCTTCAATATTCCCTCTTCCTTTAGTTGTCTTATTCCATAGGTATTCCTTCAATATTCCCTCTTACTTTGGATGTCTCATTCCATAGGTATTCCTTCAATATTCCCTCTTACTTTGGATGTCTCATTCCATAGGTATTCCTTCAATATTCCCTCTTCCTTTAGTTGTCTTATTCCATAGGTATTCTTTCAATATTCCCTCTTACTTTGGATGTCTTATTCCATTGGCATTCCTTCATTATTCCATTGAACTTCGTTTCCTGGATTCCCTAGATTTTCCCATGTGATTTATGGGACTATTCCATAAAAGTGTCAAAAAACTGCATTCCCTGAATATCAAAAAATGATCATCATGGAATATTCCTTGGGAATATTCCGAGAAGGTTTTGGGAATATCCATTTTTTGAGCGGGAAATTGACTTTCTATTAAAAAAAGTCTAGATTTGAAACAGCTTTGTTATATTTGTTTTCTATCGTTAAACATTCCACAGTAAAAAAAAAACTTGAGATTACACCTTCGATTTATTGTAAGTTCCATTCAAACCACCAAAGTACAATTACATTCAAAACATAACTATATACAGGTTAACTTTATATTAAATTCCGTAATTAACTTTGGGCATGTAATATGCACACTATATTGAGTAATTTCTGGCATATAAAATGCATATTTCCAATATGCATTTTGGTTCAGCATATATGCACATTGACTTTTTGCATATTAAGATACATGTTTTTGTGTTTATGACGTTGTTGTTGCAAACAAGCGATATATCAATCTAGTATTTTAAGTAGTTTTACTCACTCTTATTTATTGGAAAATAAGCAGGCATTTAGTAATTGGGTAAAACTCTGGTCCGGCAATATCGTCCACACTTTTCAAACTGGTCTTCTCTTTCGCCTCTTGGTTTAGGTTTCCATTTGCAGCGCTTATTGATCGCAATAAACCATTTCCAAGGATTGATAGGTTAGTCGAAAGAAATGTTCAACCATTGCTTGATGCTTAATTTATTTACTTTTAATTTTTCCTAAGAAGTTCAAAATGTTGAAGACATACATTTAACTCATACAACCTGTGATTAATGTTGTTCTGAGTTTGAACAACAGAATGTACAAGGTTATATTTTAGACAGCATTAATTTTTTTTATTTATCATCTTGTTATATGCATAACGAACCGAATAAGTATTTAACTAAATTTTCTTAACTTTGGTGAGACTAATGGTCAATGTCCAGTGACCTTCTGTTCGAATTCTTGGAGCAACCGGTTCAAAGGTCATGGTCGAGGTCAAGATAATTTATAACTTAAAAAGGAGCAATACAGTCAAAGGCCAAGGTCTCTTATAACTCTCTAACTCAAAAAGTATCAAACCATATTGCATGAAATTTGGTGGGACGATTGTTTAATGTTTGGGAACCATTCGGTAGAATTTTGGGAGCAATACAGTCAAAGGTCAAGGTCATTTATAACTTTCTAACTCAAAAAGTATCAAACCATATTGCATGAAACTTGGTGGGACCAGTTCATATCAATGTATATACTATAAGCTATTGGGCCGAATTCTACCACCTTAGACCCGTTTGAGTCACTTTTGCCCAGAATTACCACAAACGCGACATTTAGACAAATACATAAACATTCACGGTAAGATATTATAAGCTTGTATATATATCTTTTGCGTATCATACTACTATTGTAATATATATGCATTTGGCTTATAATACCATATATACAGCGTTTCCAATTTACTACTATCGCACGAATGGTCTATTTCATTACATAATTATTGAATTAAATAAATTTTCGTAATATGAATTATATAGAAATGAACAATATGAATTTTTCTTCAAATTGATATAAAATTGAAGGTGATTGGTTAAATATTGAATCTTGTAGACTGCATTTCAGATAAAAAATATATATATTTTTTGCACCCGTTTGAGAGATATATTGTCGAAAGAAACAATATATCTCTCAGTAAAAATAATTTTCTTTCATTGTAATTCATAGAAAATGAAATACATATCAAGGGGTAACAATGTAGTTGTTCTGACGTACCACAGTCTTATTACCATTTGGCAATAAGACTGAGTCATGATTTGGTGTTAGAAGCGGGACCTGCCTGTGTATTATAATGCGTTTAATTCATCAGTTTCTTTTTATTTAACGGATTTATTTGGTTCCTAACTCACGCTATCTGAACCTTTAACGTGCCTCGTTGTAGAGTTAACTGCAAAATAATAGAACTCACTTATTTAAAGGCTTCACTAAACAAGTGCAATAAGCCATCTAAAAACTAATAGATTGAGGTTTAGATACATAAAAGATATTGAAATTAATGACTTCTCATAATACTTTTCTTTACGAAATTTTGAACTTTTCAAATGCCCAGCATAAGACTACGTTAATTTATGTTTAAATATTCTTTTAACAAATCGTATTACTTATGTTAATAAATCATTAATAGTAATATTCATTATTAGTAATTTAAGTCGTGATTTCACTATTCTCACAGTTTGGATAATTTTACTCACACTTATCATAAATGATGAAAAATTAGGTCATGTTACTCACACTGAAGGTAAATTAAGTTAAACAGGTAGAAACAACTTCAGATAATAGATAGTTATATTTCTTATATTGAGCATATGTAATAATCAACAACTATATATGATAAAAAAATATAAACTATGTGTAATTAATTTAAAAATTAATTAATTGAATTTTTATTTAACTATGTTTAAAGATTAAAGTCAGTAGAGAGAATCTTCTGTCTGCCATTGATCTTCTTTGTTTTGAATAGGTTTACAGTGTAATAGCACGTGGACAATTTTAATTGAATTCAATAGGTAATAGTAATTGAAGACTAAATAACATAATATCTAAGACTTCATTTTAGGGTCCCTGAAACAATTCTCGAAAAACTGCAAGTAGAATAGAAATGTCAAAAAAAAAACATGGTAAAAACGAAGAGAAGAAGATCAGTAATCCAGATTACAATAGTTCAGGACTCATAGGATGACACCCCATTCTCTTCCATTCACCACAGACAGATTCAGGAGCTAGGATAAATATTACGATTCACATTGTATCAATCATTTCTCTACTTTATACCTATTATAACTAATTCTTAATTTTTTTTTATTTAATAGGATTATAACGTTATCTTCGACAATATCATTGATCATATCGCTGACGTCAAAAGGAAATTATAAACAAGGACTGGAAGAAGCAGTCAGAAAGGAAAGGGGTTCCATGAATAGAATCACCTACAACCGTCAGTGACAATGCTCATGGACACGGAAAAGCTATTCTATGAATGCAATTACTTACCAAGGAATGTGACAAAAAGAGACACAAACACCAGTGGCTGATCTCACGGATGGAAGAGGAAAATGAAGAGGTGATAGTAAATGAAGTCAATGAGCCTACCTATCACAAAAAATAAGACCTCCTAATTGAAGAGCATAACCCTAGCGCTATCCTCTAAAACTGCAAGTAGCGTTAAAAAATGATTAACATGGTAAAAATGAAAAAAAAATCCATCATCCAAATTACAACATTTCGGAGCCCAAGGGACGCCACCCCCCTTCTCTTCCATTCACTACAGACAGCTTCAGGATAGAGCCCCTAAGAGCTACAAAACAGTTAGCTAAAAGTAATGAAATAGTTTAAAATATTGAAAAAGGGAACATTAGCCATCGTATTCAAATGAAAGAAAATTGATAAGTCTGCTATCTATATTTTCCAGTACAATAGTTTGGAATTACATTTTTCTATTACAAGTTATTAGTTTATATTTTCATACCAAAATTTATACATTACAATTATGCAAGAAAATAAATGGTACAGCTTCTGTTAAATTATTTAATTTAGTAACTACGGTAACTAATGATATAGTATAGTTGAAGTCTCCTTCGGACGTTAATTAGTCAAAAGTAAATTAATAATTACAAGGGACTGGAAAAGACAGTCAGGAAAGAAAAGTGGCGGTGCTACTTCAAAAGATGTACGGGCTCCTCTCACAATGTACGGGCTCCTCTCACAATGTACGGGCTCCTCTCACAATGTACGGGCTCCTCTCACAATGCACGGGTTCCTCTCACAATGTAAGGGCTAAACTCACAATGTACGGGCTCCTCTCACAATGTACGGGCTCCTCTCACAATGTACGGGATCCTCTCACAATGTACGGGCTGCTCTCACAATGCACGGGTTCCTCTCACAATGCACGGCCTCCTCTCACAATGCACGGCCTCCTCTCACAAATCACGGCCTCCTCTCACAATGCACGGCCTCCTCTCACAATGCACGGCCTCCTCTCACAATGCACGGCCTCCTCATGATGTATCAACAGATAAGATATACTGAAAAAACATTCTTCAATCAGTATTTTATTAGAAGGAATTATACGACAGTAAAGGCTAATGATGTAAGTTCGAAATCAATTAGCTATCCATTATTAATAATAAATTTATAGCTAACTGCAGTCGGAGCTTATCAAAAGTCTATTTTCGTGGACAACCATGCCGTATATACATATACTATATATTATACAGTAGCTATAGCTTGCTAGAAAGAAATTTACTGAACGATATGAGTTTGGGCTATTAAACTAACCTGATATTTGTTTATCCATTTTATTGTGCGTGCACTGAACAAAGATGGCTCCTGAAGCAATAAAGCAACCCACAAAGCTACATGATGAGAGGGCAACATAAGAGTCTGAAACAAAAGGAGAATATAAAATCACTGATAAACTAACATCAAAAAGTATCGAATTAACAAACAAATAAAAAAATGATAGCTAGTTATTCTATAATTTGATTTAATGGTTGATTGATAACTAACATAATACATGTAGGTAAATAAGTTAATGCAAAATGGTAATGATAATATATATATTCATTTTCAATGTTTTTAACATAGCTAGCTAAATGATTTCAGATATAACGAAGTGCTTAAACACTCAGTTTCAATTATCTTGATTATCAAAGTGTCATACCAAGTAGCTAACGTTTTTAATAAGATAAATATTCGAGATGATATCTTAAACCAGAAAGAGGAAGAAAAAGAGTGGGACAAGAAACAAAAGTATAAAATTAATAAAAAAACTCAGGGATGCAAGAATCGGACACGAGGATAAAATTAGTACAGGAAAATGATACATAAGCTGAAATGAGAGAGTGGAGTTGGCAGAAAAATGAAATTATATAGCTATGGAACTAATGGAAGATGTTGAGTTACTAGAATTTTAAGGTCTTAAGGGTTAAGTTAAGATAGACTGTTGGAGATAAATCAATGCAGTTCATGGGAATGGAGATTGTAGAAGTATGAATGACCAAAATGGAGGAAATTAAGGAGGCAAAAAGAAAGTGGTCAGACAGTGCTCGCACACAGATAGCTTGTTATAATAATTAAGCTGCAGAGGGGTCGTGTGGAATACAGAAGTGAAGAAATAAGAACGCCAGTTCTTCTCTGTGCAGAAGATGTTATGTTGTTGGTGTAAGACTAGTGGGGTGAAAGACTAGTGGGGTGAAAGACTAGTGGGGTGTAAGACTAGTGGGGTGTAAGACTAGTGGGGTGAAAGACTAGTGGGGTGAAAGACTAGTGGGGTGAAAGGCTAGTGGGGTGAAAGACTAGTGGGGTGAAAGGCTAGTGGGGTGAAAGACTAGTGGGGTGTAAGACTAGTGGGGTGTAAGACTAGTGGGGTGAAAGACTAGTGGGGTGAAAGACTAGTGGGGTGAAAGGCTAGTGGGGTGAAAGACTAGTGGGGTGTAAGACTAGTGGGGTGTAAGACTAGTGGGGTGTAAGACTAGTGGGTTGTATGACTAGTGGGGTGTAAGACTAGTGGGGTGTAAGACTAGTGGGGTGTAAGACTAGTGGGGTGAAAGACTAGTGGGGTGTCGGTTGGACTAGTGGGGTGTCGGTCGGACTAGTGGGGTGCCGGTCGGACTAGTGGGGTGCCGGTCGGACTAGTGGTGTGCCGGTCGGACTAGTGGGGTACCGGTCGGACTAATAGGGTGCTGGTCGGACTAGTGTGGTGCCGGTCGGACTAGTGGTGTGCCGGTCGGACTAGTGGGGTACCGGTCGGACTAGTGGGGTGTCGGTCGGACTAGTGGGGTGCCGGTCGGACTAGTGGGGTGCCTGTCGGACTAGTGGGGTGACAGTCGGACTAGTGGGGTGCCGGTCGGACTAGTAGGGTGCCGGTCGGGCTAGTGGGGTGCCGGTCGGGCTAGTGGGGTGCCGGTCGGGCTAGTGGGGTAAGGCTCGTTTCACAATAATTAGAAGATAGTTCGAAAATCTCATGTTCAGGGAATATTCCTTGAATGCTCCCATGGAAGAGATGAATGTTTAGGATTATCTTCAATTTTCCCAATAATCCAGGAGTGTTCCCTAAATATTCCATTAAATTGTAGAAGATAGTATGAATAAACATTATGTTCAGGGAATATCCCTCGAATACTCCATTGAAATACCTTATTGATAGAATTATGTGAAGGTTGGTCAATATTCAGGGAATGTTCCCTGAATATTCCATAAAAGATTCTAAAATAGAAAAAAATTTAACTGATGTTCAGCGAGTATTCCCTGAACATTCATAAAAATGAATTTACATGTTATGAATTTAATGAACTTGAGGGAACATTCCCTGAATATTCAAATGGAATTATATTCCTTTCTTATATTCCAGGAAGATTACGGGAGCATCAGTATGGAATGTGGGAATATTGGGGAATATTAAATCCGAATGGAACATTCCCGGAATATTCAAATGTTACCTGGGTAGCTGTTTTTTTTTTCAGTGCCAATACCTTCTACATAGGCTATAGGCAGTTAATGCGCTGTCCTCAGATAGGGCAAGTTCCAAATTATTTGGCGATTTCAAATTTTCGGTAACGTAGGAAATATAGAAAATAACTACCTAATAGCTAATTAAAATAAAAGTTGAAGTCGCAACTTATCCTAGTATCTTAAGTAAAGTGTTCTGATAATACAAATATTTTAGAACTAGTTAGTCTACCTATAGGTAGGGTTACACAGGTAACTTCGGTTCTTTAATTTCTGAATTGTGGCCCTATTAAGAGAGTCTCAAAATCATTCTGAAATTAGTTTAGCTATATATTGAATTGCTGAATATCATAATAAGCTCAATTTATGATAGGTTCTATTTATTTCACGAGTGCCTTTAAGCCATGATGGTTATTAAAGTTTCTGAGATAAGAGACCGCAGTTAGTAAAAGTGCCTCAATTTACCTATACCTACTTGACCCTAGTTTTCTATGACCGGGAGAACTCCATATAGGGATGTATTCGGAGGAGAACACCGTCCAGGGATTTGACAGGGAGAACTCCAACCAGAGGTGAGCCTTTTGATATATTATACTTTTTTGGTATCTAATTCAAGTTTAAATTAAGAGTGTATAATGAACAAAATTATGAGGATTAGCCAGGAGAATCCATTGCATTTATACTATAGAGCTAAATTTATACTGCATCTGGAGATTTATAATTAGTTTAACATTTTATATAAATAATTTACCTATATGAAACAATTCTCTGTTAATAATTCTCTTCATTTCTTTATTAATATGTTTTTCTAAATTTTCTGATTCTACTTTCAGATCTTTATGGAGAATTGATGGAGTGAATCAACGTCATCAACTATCGGAGTCCTCTTCAATTCCTTTGAATGATTCAGGAACTACTATGCTAGGTCAATTAAGTATTTGAAAATGTTAGATGATTTTTAAATACGCATTTGCAATATGATTAGCTCTTACTTTTTCATATGCTTTTAGGGATTCCAGACATGAAAAGAATATCGAAGCTGTCGCTATCTCATCACAAAAGGAAAAAGAGAAGGTGATATAATTGATAATGTATATGAACGATACTATGAATTTATATTCAATATATATATATATATATATTAATATACGAATCTCTTATTTCAGGAATTGGCAACCTACAGTCGTGACAGACAGTGACGAGAATTTAAATTGTACTTCTAAATAATATATCTAAAACTTAAATGTTTATATTTCGTTTTCAATTTGACCATGGTTATTCTATTAGCAAATTTATATATCAGTGCCTATGAGTAAGATGAATATGGTTTAGAAGATAAAGGCTTTATTATTATTCATTAAGTTATAGTAAAATTGCAGCATATCAAAGATTTATTCTATCAACTTTTGTAATCTAGCCTGGTTAATTAATTCATCTAGCCTACCTATTTATTATTACGTAAAGTTATTTACGTCATCTAACTACTTATTTTTAAACTGACCTGATGAAGTTACTTATTCAATCTAATCTATTAATTTTCAACTAATAGCCATATATCAATTCATCGGATCGAAAACATTTCAAAAAGCAAGGATAGGATCACCTATAATTGATAGGTGATCAATTATTTTTTTAAATCAAAATAGTATGCATATCACAGAAGTAAAAGTAGAAAATAAATGAACATGTTAGATTAGGTCGTAGCGAATAAATAGTCTAATCTAATTGATACTGGGACCTAACTCTAGATTATAATTTGATAGAGTAAATATTGTGACTGAAAAATTCATGTAAAAAGTTTGGCTTTCAACCTACACTAATAGTTGATATACATTTACTTAGTTTACTAGTAGTTGATATAACCAACACGAGATGTTGATATTGTGGGGATGATAATTTTATTTATATAATTTATTTTCTTTATATTGCAGGAATAATGATTTTATGGTAGGCTGGGTAGGTGTTCTTCTTTTATTTTCAATCCACACGTTGGTACATAAGCGTAATATTGAGAAAAATCGAGAGCCAGGCTTGAAACTGTAAATTTAATTACAATTAGCATAGTCATAGCTACTTAATCATAGAAAACTTCTATCAGTGCTAACATAGAAAACGAAATGAAAAAGTAACTTGAAAATACTACAGAAAAGGAATATTATTAATTAATGAGTTTACTTTAAGATTAGATTATTTATATTAATTAAATAAACACTTAATTTCATGTGTTTTATGATATAATAATGAAACGTTAAACGGAAAAGAAAACTGGCTCAACTAAATATACTAATAAACTATTATACATACAAGAAACATGGTTATTAATAAGAAAAATATAATGTAGATAACTTCCTAAAATGTTAATGATGTATTTTATTGGACTTACCTATTTGGGGGAAATATTAAACAGGAAATATGAAGAGAATAGAAGGCAGCCACAATCTTTTACTGTTTAAACTTTTTAAATGGCGTACTGCACATAAAGGTAGCGCAATAGAAATTGGAAAGCCGAAAACGCTTTGAAATAAAGTAAATTTTGAAATATAATGAAATGAATAAATTCTAGAGAGGTTAAATAATTACAACTAAATAAATGAGATAGCTACATAACTTCCCTCCGAGTTAGCGGAGCTAAGAAGTTGGTATGTTTGAAAATCTAATAATAATGGAAGTCATTATGTTGATTGAAGGTTACTTGTCGTTTCCTTCTGCTTTTTACGATTATTTTATTGTTGCTATCTTCTTGGAGTTCTTTTTC
Organism: Caprella mutica; assembly: GCA_947561585.1. Taxonomy (NCBI): domain Eukaryota; kingdom Metazoa; phylum Arthropoda; class Malacostraca; order Amphipoda; family Caprellidae; genus Caprella; species Caprella mutica. Next base: position 173,837 of record CANNZV010000208.1, read on the forward strand.
TGGTTTATTTGATGTTGATTCACTTACTGGAGATTCTGATTTCTTTGAAGGAGCTTTTGATGTGTCACTAGTGGAGCTTTCTTGTTGTTGGTTGGTAGGTGTTGACTGAGATATAACAGCAGGTTTTAGTCTGTCTATTGATACAGTATTTTCTTCTCCACTGTTCATAGTGATCTTGAAATGTTTTGGATGGCGTTCTCTTACGAGGTATGGTCCAGAGTATGGTGCTTCTAAAGGTTTTCTAACACGATCCACTCTCAGCCAGACGTGTGTGCATTTCTTCAGGTCTGAGGGAATGAACGTCTTGGTGTTTGAGTGAATGCGTCCGTTAGAGAGTTCTTGATAATCAAGTTTGGTCATTTCTAAGGCAATCTTTTTTACTGCATCATGGCTCAATGGCGATTGGTCATTTTTGACTATTGGATTAGGAAGGAGAAGATTAGAACCAGTGAGTGCAGTGAAAGGAGAGAATCCGGACTCGTTTGGTATGCTTCGCATTCCTAGGACTACGGGGAGAGCGTCAAGCCAGGATTCTCTTCTTACTGTAATTGCTGTTTTTATTGTTCGATGGACCCGTTCTATCATTCCATTGGTTTGTGGATGATATGAAGTTGTTCTTAAGCGATGGAATCCAACGATTGATGAAAAAAAAAAATATCTAGTTTTGATGAGTTTCTGAGTTGGTTTAGTGCCGGGATGAGTTGTGTTGTGAAGCGTTTCGAATATTGAGCGTCTTGCAATTTGTGGTACAAAAGGTTTTGGATATGGTGTTGAGGTATCACATAACAGGGACAATTTATCAGCAAGTGTGAATTCTTTAAGTTTGGTGATGTTTTCACTTGTTTCGTTGTCATTTCTTTGTTGTGAGGCTAACATAGACAAATCAGCCATGTCAGTCATTATAGCATTAGCTGGTCTTGACAAACAATCAGCGACGATGTTTTGATCTCCTTTGATGTATTGAATGTCATTGACATATTCAGTGATGATAGAGAGATATCTTTGTTGCTTGTCAGATTTTGAGGGTTGAGTGCTTTTGTATGCTGCAGCAAGTGGTTTGTGATCCGTGAACAGCGTGACATCTCGACCTTCGATTTTATATTTAAAATGGAGGACGGCAGAGTATGCAGCAAAAAGTTCACGATCAAATGTTGACCACTTCTGTTGACTTTCTGAAAGTTTCTTAGAAAAGAAAGCTATCGGGACTGGTTCTTTGTTGATAATCTGGTTTAAAGCGGCTCCAACTGCATACTGAGAGCTGTCTGTGACGAGCTGATAGTGAGTTGCAGTTGAAATAGGGTGAGGTAAGGCAGTTGCTTTCACTAATTGATCTTTGATATTCTCAAATGCTTCATTTTCTTCAGTTGAAAGTTCAACTTTTTTTGAGTTGGGCTTTCTTGATGAGTTCAGTTAACGGTAGGACAATGGTTGCAAACTGTGGTATCAAACGACGATAGAAACCAACCATGCCTAAGAATCTGCGTAGAGATTTACTGTCTGTTGGAGAGGGAAAAGAACTGAGCTCTTGAATCTTCTAGTTTGTTAATTTGATGCCTTCAGGTGTGATTGAACATCCGAGGAAGTCTATTTGATCTTTGAAGAAAGAGCATTTGTCAACAGAGAGTTTCATGTCGTATTGAGATAGTATCTCAAATACTTTCTTTAGATGAGCTTTGTGTGTTTCTTCTGTTTCAGAGAAAATTAATATGTCGTCAATGTAGACGAAGACAAAATCACAATCCTGGAAGATGTGATCCATGAATCTTTGAAATGACAAAGCAGCGTTCTGTAATCCGAAAGGCATGAAACGATATTGAAAAGATCCGAATGGTGTTACAATCGCTGTTTTCTCGACGTCATCGGGATGAATTGGGATGTGATGATATGCACGGATGAGGTCGAGCTTGGAATACAATTTCTTGTTGTGAAGTTTAGCAGTTGCACTCGGTAAATGAGGAATTGGATAGCGATCTGCTTTGGTTACAGCATTTAGTGTACGGTAGTCTCTGCACGGTCTCCATTGTCCTTAATTTTTAGGTACCATGTGGAGTGGCGATGTCCAAGGTCCTGTTGCGCGTTCAATTATTCCTTGTTGAAGAAGACTCTTGAATTCGTTCTTAGCTGCATATTCTTTTTCTTCGTTAAGTTGTCTTACTTTTGCGTACGTAGGTTTACTGTTACCGGTGTCGATGGAATGATAAACAGTAATCTTGGAGGTATTAGGAGATACATTTCGAGGAGAGGTTAAAGAGGGATATTCTTGAAATAATTTTTGGACAAATAGATTTTCATTTGACCGATCGTTGATGGTAATTCGAAAGATTTGTTCGCTGATTACCTCAGGAACAGTGATGGAATTAGCTGTTATTTTGTCGGTTAGTTTCTTTTTTTTTTTGCAATCAACTATGATATCAAAGTTACTTAGAAAATCAGCACCGAGCAGAGGGTGCGTAGTGTCTGCAACGATGAATGTCCACGTGAATGAGCGTCTGAGGGTTGGAATAGATAATTCTAAGGTTGTTTCGCCATATACTTTAATTTCTTGTCCGTCGGCGGATTTGATTTTTACGGCAGAGGGTTTTATGTGAACTCCTGCTGTTTCACTTCTTGTTATTATGGAAACTGATGTTCCAGTATCTATGATGAAATTGAATTTCGTAGCTCCAATTCGGGCAGCAACTTCGAGGAGTGGCAGGCCGATCGTTGCTAAAGCGACCTGCTTCTTCAGTTTTCCGAATTGCGAGACGATGGTGCTGTAGATGATGTTCTTAACGATGGGAAAATCTTGCATCCGTCTTTGTTGGGCCATTTACACCAGGGTTTACAGCTTCTAGCTTTTTCAGCGAAATAGAAGTGAGGTCTGCAGATTTTTGGTCTTTGGTTTGATGAGAATGGTTCGTATCCTCTCGGTGTGAAGGATCTATTTTCGTAATTTGAAGTTGATGGCTTTTCGTTTCGTGGTGGAGGAGCAGCTGTGTTCACATGCATTAATTTATTATCTAGACAGGGAATTAATTCATCTGCAAGTGATCCGAGTAGTTGAAGAGTCAAAGACTTTTGAGATGCTAGTACTGGAAAAATAGTTTTCGGGGCAGCGTTGATGAATTTGTGACGCACCAATTCATCTGATACTCCGATTTTCTTTGCAGTCGTACATAGTTCTTGTAAATAAATTGATGGTCATCCTGTCATCGTTTTGTGGGACATCATTTGTTCAAAAAGTTGAGGTTTTGGTGCTTCATATGTGTCAACAACAGCTTTCTTTAGTTGGGCGTAATCTTTAGCTTCTAGTATGGTCGATGAAAGATTAACAACAATTTCAGGAGGTAAAGCTGCGATGACATGATAAAATTTTGTTTCTGATGTGGAGATTTTTGCAAGATGAAACTGAGCTTCCATGATGCTAAACCATCCAGCTGCTGCTGTGTCAGTGAATGCAGGTGCCTTGATTGACACGTGATTCGTTTGTTGAGTAATGGGTTGTTCTTCATCACCAGCCATCTCGAATTTTCTTTTAAACTCCGGGTTCACCAATTGTGGGGATGATGATCTTATTTATATAATTTATTTTCTTTATATTGCAGGAATAATGATTTTATGGTAGGCTGGGTAGGTGTTCTTCTTTTATTTTCAATCCACACGTTGGTACATAAGCGTAATATTGAGAAAAATCGAGAACCAGCCTTGAACCTGTAAATTTAATTACAATTAGCATAGTCATAGCTACTTAATCATAGAAAACTTCTATCAGCGCTAACATAGAAAATGAAATGAAAAAGTAACTTGAAAATACTACAGAAAGGAATATTATTAATTAATGAGTTTACTTTAAGATTAGATTATTTATATTAATTAAATAAACACTTAATTTCATGTATTTTATGATATAATAATGAAACGTTAAACGGAAAGGAAAATGGCGTGCGTGATTCGCCGTGCCTGTAGTGAAAAGAAAACTGGCTCAACTAAAAATACTAATAAACTATTATACATACAAGAAACATGGTTATTAATAAGAAAAATATAATGTAGATAACTTCTTAAAATGTTAATGATGTATTTTATTGGACTTACCCATTTGGGGGAAATATTAAACAGGAAATATGAAGAGAATAAAAGGCAGCCACAATCTTTTACTGTTTAAACTTTTTAAATGGCGTACTGCACATAAAGCTAGCGCAATAAAAATTGGAAAGCCGAAAACGCTTTGAAATAAAGTAAATTTTGAAATATAATGAAATGAATAAATTCTAGAGAGGTTAAATAATTATAACTAAATAAATGAGATAGCTACAATATAACCTACACGAGTAGTTGATGTAACCTACACGATTAGTTGATGTAACATACACGAGTAGTTGATATAACCTACACGAATAGTTGATATAACCTACACGAGTAGTTGATGTAACCTACACGATTAGTTGATGTAACCTACACGATTAGTTGATGTAACATACACGAGTAGTTGATATAACCTACACGAATAGTTGACATAACCTACACGAGTAGTTGATGTAACCTACACGATTAGTTGATGTAACATACACGAGTAGTTGATATAACCTACACGAATAGTTGATATAACCTACACGAGTAGTTGATGTAACCTACACGAGTAGGTAATGTATCCTACCCGAGTAGTTGGAATAACCTGCACGAGTAGTTGGTATAACCTACACGAGTAGTTGGTATAACCTACACGAGTAGTTGGTATAACACATGAGAGTGATTGGAGAAACATACACAAGTATACAGTTGATGTAACTTTGTTCTGTAAATGTTAAAACCATATCATATAATTGGTTAAACCATCACGAGTAGTTTTGACTATCACAGATAGTTGTTGTGACCATCGGGAATTAAAAATAATCAACTCACATATGTGTTGTTTTAACCAACGTCAATTTAACTCATATTAAATAGTACCTACAACTCACCACGTAGGTAGGCGCACAGATAAACCATAAAATTTAGTCAAAACAAATCAAATATGATTTGATTCAACTAATCCTTTCTCTGTGTAAGGTGACCGGTTTTCTAATTACTTTTCGAACTCCATCAGCTTATCTTTTATATCATCTATCTTTTGTTACTGTAACCGGTTTGTAATTACCTTCTCTTTGTTTTACTTCCACAACTGCGTAATAATTAAATTCTAGAACATTTCAGAATTTGAGGTTCTCCTTTAAGAATAAGTAGATCGAATGTAGTTGTCTGAAATCTCAAACCGATATAGATAATGTTATAGGAGAGCTTATATTCATTGATGAATTACCTATGTAGTTAGTATATCTTTTATAAATGTTATAATGTCAATGGTTTTAGACTTATAGGACAACTCGTCGTTGAACAGTTCGGTACCACACATATACAACGTGATTTATGATTTACCGGAGTTAGCATCCTCTATAAATTAAAATATCTTAGAGTAATGATTTTCCCACTTAATTAACGCAACCTTATACATTTAAATTTGGAAATAATTATGATTCAGCAAATTCAATTATATATACTGTTGAACATAAATGACGCTGTGAATTGTCAAGCGGCGAGTTTTCCCTTAGAAAATGTTTTGAGAGCGGATTGTCCAATGGCGGATGTTTCGGTAGCGAGTAGTTCGGGGCGACTGGTTAGGTCACCAATATTTATTTAGTGTATGCAAGTTTAAATGTGGTCTGAATTCTTGAGGATTCCATTTCTGATCGGTCAGAAGAGTCGAAATTTATTCTTTTATTTCGGGTACCTAATTTATCAATGTTGAGCCTAGGAGTCTCATCTCTGAGAATAAACATACTTTACCTAATAAATCAATTTGTTCATTAGTCAATTAATAACACAATTACTGCTTTTATATCATAATGGTTTTTATCTTCAGTATTTAGTTAATTACTGCATGGAGAGTGCTTTTAATTGGGTAATTAATTATTAAGATTATCCAGATATCAATTAATGCTAATGATTGTTGGATAGGTTAAAATTATTATTCCTTGTAATTTTACTACACATTTAAATTATAATTCTTCAATATTTATTTGATGTAAATTATTCGTTATTATCGGATTCGTTTATTATCAAAAGTATTTTATTCAATAAGAAAAACTGAATATTTGTAATACTGGTAAAATTTATATAAGTATGAATAGATTAGTTAATTTCATAATCATTTAAAAAATACCAACCACTGGCAAACATAATTGCTTAATTATTCTAATGTATGATAATTGAATACTTAAATATATTTGCTTTTGATACATTGATATATATGATAATTTGATTTCAGTTTTCTATTTAATATTAATAAATTATATGAAGGAAAAATGAATTTCAATTAAGAGCACACATTCAATCAATTTCATCAATAGTTTTATATTCTTACAATTTTTAATTACGTTGATTTAATGTAAAAATATTCAGTCAATACTTAAACAAAAAAAAACACTTTGAATTCCATTCGAGTTTATTTAATTCAGTTCCACTAAATAAGATAAAGATATAATAGGTTTATGACAGTTTATCTGCCTAAGATCAAAAGTCTATATGCTGAAATCAAATCCTTGAAATTCAGAGACCAGCCCAACCACACGCTAGGCCTAGGGTATATAAGTTCGTGAGATCCGAAATACGACCACAGTACTTTCTGGAACGTCCTAAAACGAGGTTAGTAACAATGTGCACTTCTCACTCTTAGCTTATTTTACTCACATGTAGCTTATACTTATTCATATTCTGGATATGATTATTTGAGTGATTGGACTGTGTTATTATCGAGAAAAGAATTTAATTTACAGTCACTTGAATTATAAAGTTTCCGTATTTTATCTTTTACAAAACTTATCACTGAATTTTTGAGTCTCTAAATAATGAACCCTTTTTTGAGGTTGGATATATTGAATTTTTATAACATAGATTCAATGCAAATAGATAAAAAAAACACCAATTCAACAATCAGCCTTCACTATTATTATGAAGCTGATAAATATGTCTATAATTAGTGCATAGCAATCATATTGACTCTGAATAATAAGTAAAGGCATTTGGAGCTAATTTCCTAAATATTTTACGTGTGTTATGAAAGTCAAATATTTCAGTTCTTGTCTTCCTATTTCATATTTTTCATTATTTATGTACTAATTTTACAGCAAGTTCAGTAAGGACCATTTACTTTTAGTATGTATATTTCATGGTAGAAGACTGAGACGCAATTGGATTCTGGTTACTTTATATTTTTTTTTTAGAAATAGTAAAGTACTCTGCAAGTTTGAAGATTAACTAATATATTAGATATATTTGTTTAAAAAATCCGAAAAACACATATAGTTGTGTTTTGTCAAATCCTAGGCGAGAAAATTCTATTTAGTTAGTTAGATATTAGGTATAGTTTTTTCTAAAGATTAATTGAATTCATTAAATTACCGTTTGGAATTCTATATCACTATGATACATGTTAATTTTCTAAATTCATTTAAACAAAAACAAATTTTACTTGATTTCATATATTACTGTTACGCATTATATCTTGTTCTTGACGATACAGGATGTCATTAGGCCTAAAATACCATTTGTAATTACCTTCTCTTTGTCTTACTTCTTCGAATGCGTAAAACCTGAAATTCTAGAACATTTCAGAATTTGAGGTTCTCCTCTAAGAATAAGTAGATGGAATGTAGGTGTCTAAACCCGTGACAGATTTAGATGACGTTATAGGAGAGCTTGAATATACTGTTTTATTACTTATGTTTTATTAATTGTTCTAATTATACAAACAATTGAATTCAATATGTTCTCGCTTAAATTCTATATCACTATGATACATGTTAATTTTCTAAATTTATTTTTACAACAGAAAATTCTTATTTGATTTCACATAGTTTCGTTACGAAAATATCAGGTTCTTGACGATACAGGAAGTACAGGTTTCGATATTAGATCTAACTATGTAAACCATTTCCGAACAGTTCATCCTAGCCCCACCACAGTCTTCTTTGTTTTTCCAGGCCAAACCTTTCCAAAAAGTTTACCTCATACAAGGGCTTGAGGTAAATAAAAAAATATTGTAATAGTTTTTTTTTCTCATTAAATATTATCCATTATACAAAAAGAAGCTGGCGGTAACTCCTTATCTATTTTCGTACATAAGATTCATTTACTTTGTGACTGGCTTTCTCGTTATTTTTCAAACCCTAACAGCTTATCTTCCTTATCTCCATTCTTCTTTTCTTTCATTTATCTTTTGTCGATCTATTTATTGTATCTGGTTTGTAATTACCTTCTCTTTGTCTTACTTCTACGAATCCGTAATAACTGAATTCTAGAACATTTCAGAATTTGAGGTTCTCCTTTAAGAATAAGTAGATCGAATGTGGTTATTTTCATAATCATTTAAGAAATACCAACCGCTGGCAAACATAATTGCTTAATTATTCTAATGTATGATAATTGAATACTTAAATATATTTGCTTTTGATGATAGAATACATTGATATATATGATAATTTGATTTCGGTTTTCTATTTAATATTAATAAAATAAATGGAGGAAAAATAAATTTCAATTAAGAGCACACATTCAATCAATTTCATCAATAGTTTTATATTCTTACAATTTTTAATTACGTTGATTTAATGTAAAAATATTCAGTCAATACTTTAACAAAAAAAACACTTTGAATTCCATTCGAGTTTATTTAATTTAGTTTCACTAAATAAGATAAAGATATAATAGGTTTATGACAGTTTATCTGCCTAAGATCAAAAGTCTATATGCTGAAATCAAATCCTTGAAATTCAGAGACCAGCCCAACCACACGCTAGGCCTAGGGTATATAAGTTCGTGAGATCCGAAATACGACCACAGTACTTTCTGGAACGTCCTAAAACGAGGTTAGTATCGATGTGCTCTTCTCACTCTTAGCTTATTTTATTCACATGTAGCTTATACTTATTCATATTCTGGATATGATTATTTGAGTGATTGGACTGTGTTACTGTCGAGAAAAGAATTTAATTTACAGTCACTTGAATTATAAAGTTTCCGTATTTCATCTTTTACAAAACTTATCACTGAATTTTTGAGTCTTTTTTGAGGTTGGATATATTGAATTTTTATAACATAGATTCAATGCAAATAGATAAAAAAACACCAATTCAACAATCAGCCTTCACTATTATTATGAAGCTGATAAATATGTCTTTATAATTAGTGCATAACAATCATATTGACTCTGAATAATAAGTAAAGGCATTTAGTGCTAATTTTCTAAATATTTTACGTATGTTATGAAAGTCAAATATTTCAGTTCTTGTCTTCCCATTTGATAGTTTTCATTATTTATGTACTAATTTTACAGCAAGTTCAGTAAGGACCATTTACTTTTAGTATGTATATTTCATGGTAGAAGCCTGAGACGCAATTGGATTCTGGTTAATTCATATTTATTTTTTAGAAATAGTAAAGTACTCTGCAAGTTTGAAGCTTAACTAATATATTAAATATATTCGTTTAAAAAAAAATCCGAAAAGCATATATAGTTGTGTTTTGTCAAATCCTAGGCGAGAAAATTCAATTTATTTAGTTAGATATTAGGTATAGTTTTTTCTAAAGATTAATTGAATTCATTAAATTATCGTTTGGAATTCTATATCACTATGATACATGTTAATTTTCTAAATTCATTTAAACAAAAACAAATTTTATTTTATTTCATATATTAATGTTACGCATAATATCTGGTTCTTGACGATACAGGATGTCATTAGGCCTAAAATACCATTTCCGACCTCTTCACTACAGCCCACCACAATCTTTTTGTTTTCAGTCATACCCACGTGTTTTATCTTCTAAAGAGAAGCCGGCGACAGTTTCTGGTCTATTTTCGTACATAAGATTCATTTACTTTGTGACCGGCTTTTTCATAACTTTTCAAACTTCAAAACCTTATTTTCTTTATCTCCATTCTTCTTTTCTCTCATTTATCTTTTGTCGATCTATTTACTGTATCTGGTTTGTAATTACCTTCTCTTTGTCTTACTTCTACGAATGCGTAAAACCTGAAATTCTAGAACATTTCAGAATTTGAGGTTCTCCTCTAAGAATAAGTAGATGGAATGTAGGTGTCTTAACCCGAGACAGATTTAGATGACGTTATAGGAGAGCTTGAATATACTGTTTTATTACTTATGTTTTATTACTTGTTCTAATTATACAAACAATTGAATTCAATATGTTCTCGCTTGAATTCTATATCACTATGATACATGTTAATTTTCTAAATTTATTTTTACAACAGAAAATTCTTATTTGAATTCACATAGTTTCGTTACGAAAATATCAGGTTCTTGACGAATACAGGAAGTACAGGTTTCGATATTAGATCTAACTATATAAACCATTTCCGTACAGTTCATCCTAGCCCACTACAGTCTTCTTTGTTTTTCCAGGCCAAACCTTTCCAAAAAGTTTACCTCATACAAGGGCTTGAGGTAAATAAAAAAATATTGTAATAATTTTTTTTCTCATTAAATATTATCCATTATACAAAAAGAAGCTGGCGGTAATTCCTTATCTATTTTCGTACATAAGATTCATTTACTTTGTGACTGGCTTTCTCGTTATTTTTCAAACCCTAACAGCTTATCTTCCTTATCTCCATTCTTCTTTTCTTTCATTTATCTTTTGTCGATCTATTTATTGTATCTGGTTTGTAATTACCTTCTCTTTGTCTTACTTCTACGAATCCGTAATAACTAAATTCTAGAACATTTCAGAATTTGAGGTTCTTCTCTAAGAATAAGTAGATGGAATGTGGTTGTCTGAAACTAGAGACAGATATAGATAATGTTCTTGGAGAGCTTAAATTTACTGTTTTACTATTTATTTAGGTAATAAATCTTTTATAAATTTCTACCGGCGTGTGCATCATTTACATATAAAAATAACTTAAGATAATCATTATCTGTACTAACCTTATCTTATACATTTAAAATTTTATGCAACTATTATATTGTAAATAAAGTTATATATACTGTTGAAAATAAATCACGAATGTTTCGTGAGCGAGTTGTCCCATTGCGAATGTTTCGTGAGCGAGTTGTCCCATTGCGAATGTTTCGTGAGCGAGTTGTCCCATGGTGAATGTTTCGTGAGCGAGTTGTCCCATTGCGAATGTTTCGTGAGCGAGTTGTCCCATGGTGAATGTTTCGTGAGCGAGTTGTCCCATTGCGAATGTTTCGTGAGCGAGTTGTCATATTGCGAATGTTTCGTGAGCGAGTTGTCCCATTGCGAATGTTTCGTGAGCGAGTTGTCATATTGCGAATGGTCAGGTCACCAATATTTAATTAGTGTATGCAAGTTTAAATGTGGTCTGAATTCTTGAGGATTCCATTACTGATCGGTCAGAAGAGTCGAAGTTCATTTTTTTATTTCGTGTACCTAATTTATCAGAGTGTTGGGCCTAGAAGGCTCATATCTGAGAATAACTATACTCTAACTAATTATACAATTAGTTTATTAGTCAATTAATTACACAAAATAATTCATTACTGCTTTTATATCCTTCAATAATAAGTTTATTACTGGAGATATCGTTGGTGGAATTATTGTAATAAGTTAATTAATTATAAATATTTTCAGATATCAATTAATATTAATGATAATTGAATATGTTTCATAAAATTATTCATTTGTTATTTTACTACACAATATAGTTAGTCTTCTTAAAAATTTTATTTGAGGTAAATTATCCATCAGTTTCAGATTCTTTATGATACAGGATTCAAAACTAGGCCTAAAATAGCATTTTATATATTTCTGGTTTAATACATACCATTACATATTATTAAAATAGTTCAGTTTATATATTCATTTATAATATATATGTTTTTCAAGTAAATCAAATACTGAATGATCGGGAGTCTAAAATCTTTTACTCCTTCATTTAATTAAGTCAATTTCTCTTTATTTTTTTTCTTTCCATTTTATCTTTTCCATTTACGGTAGCTAATTAATTGTTATCTCATCAAAGTAGCCCAACTCCATTCTAGCATGGGTTTCGTCTTATTCGAAAATAAGTATTAATTCTCATGATTGAAAGGGATTCCTGGAACTACGAGGACAATGAAACAACACATTCTAATTAACTCAATCCACTATTGATAATATTCATGCATGACATTACACTGAAAGGTTACTCAAAATACTCATGAAGTATTACACATACAATTCAATATCCGGACTGGACATTTTACTAATCCATTATCCACACAATAATTAATGAGATGCTAGAACCCAAGATACTCATTATACTCATTGAGGAAATGGTCAGAGGCTTCGATCAGGTCACAGGGCAGGACATCTCTTCAGATTTAGTTAATCACATCACCAATAACTATTAGGACACTATGGTCAAGGAATGAGGGAGGCTTTCTCGCTGGTCTCTAGTCGGGAACTAACTTCTCTTCCTTCAGGTCTTCCTAAATCTCCACCTCCTTTCATAACTAACCAACCCTTTATGTTAGCTGTCACCCTATGTAATAAATCTAGCTGCCTTAATCTAAGGAACTATTCCGTACCTAAACAGTATTCGTGAAATATATTACTTACCTCCTGAGGTAGATATCGTACCTACTTACCTCCTGAGGTAGATATCGTACCTACTTACCTGTGGGTACGATACCCCAATATTTAGTGGAGTATCTATAGTTGCCGCTAGGCAGAAGTGTTATCATAAGTGACTTAATTATTTTTACACTCTGTAAGTTTCATATCGATGTATTTATTGATTTCGTATTAACTTCCATTGTTAAATCATCTTAACACTGTATTTTCATGAAAAAAATTTAATTTCAACTCCCTTTTTTCATTGTCTTTTTCTCCCATTTATTGTTGTTTTTGGAAGGATGCATAGAATGATTACGAAACATATTCGACTTTATGGACATACGAATCTCTTGACTATTATTGTGAAAAGAGTTAGCTTTATCCAAAGCCAATTTCAATAAAGCATGGCTGTGATTTCCGTAATCATTTTCCTTTTTTTCAGTATTCTAATTATTTCTGGGTACAATGATATTGGTCATAGATTGAAGTTTGAGCCGAACTCAAATGCCTGATGTTCGAATTTTACTGGTTTCTAGTGCCATGAGAATGGACACTATTTATCTAATAACTAGGTACTTTCATTACACAGTTGATGGTAAATAAAGGTAGATTCTAAAATACGAGACCACTGTTACAACCTATGAATAAAACAGCAAATAATGTCAAAAGTTGTTGATATCTTATAAAGAATCAAACGATGGCATCCATGGCTAACACCTGTTGTAACTTCTATGTCTTTAGTAGATGAAATCATATTCAACAAACATTAATTATATAGAAAAAGCTAAAAAAGAATAGTAGATGCCAGGAATGTGGCATCTACCTATCTTTTATTTTTAAAATATATTTATATTTGTTCACCTTAAATGAAAAAAAAGTCATTCAATACTCAATAATTAGCTAATTTTATGTTTTAGTAAAGAATGGAAACTAATAATTATAATTCAATTGCATTTAACAATACTCTGTGCAGGAAAAGATCAAATTTTTCGAAAAATTCTATTATGCTTACGTTACTGCCGATTAGTAACTATAGTTAGTTACCATGCCATATTTTTCGTACATGCCAATTAATTTTTTTAAATATGTTACTTAATGTGTTAATATAAATCAATCCTATATAACTATTTTTATTTAATAGTTACATTTTACTAAATATGTTATTTTTTGTTTCAGATCATTTACGAGTTCACGATTTGAAAACTACCACGACGGTGAATTACATTTTGGACATTTTTCTTAGTTGATTAAGGTGAGTTATTTTTATTTATGGTACATATCCTTAAAATCTGCCTAAAGAAATATACTATATTCTAACAATATAAAATAATAATATCATTAAAAGAGGCTGAAATCAATTCCAGTTTCGAAGTTATCTTTGATGGATTTTTCTTTTTTCCCATTCATTTAATATTGTTGAAATTTTTTTATAATACTAAATCACTTCTTGGAAATAATTTATTATTATTTTCATTATAAAATAACTGCATATGAATCATGTCAAAATATTTAATTGAAGAATAATTAAATAAATAGAAATATATCTTTTACTTGATAAGAACAGTTTGAACGTTTTATTTTATTTGTAGAACTTTTAGTTTTCAGTCTAGTTTACAATATTTGTTACTAATTGCATGAACTTTTAAACTCACTTCAGTAGTTTCCTACTCAGATGTTGCTGATCTTTTCAAAAACACATGATTTGAAATTAATATCAATGGTTCCTAGAGTTTTTATATTTTTTATATATAGGATTAGAATAACTCTAAAGCTAAATCCAATGTAAACAAATTTATAAATGTTCGAACTACCAGCATGCCTTTTTTTGTGACATCACTGTCAGCGATTTACTCTTTTGTTCCAATACTTTAAATAACAACCTCCATTAAGATATATTAACGTAATTAAATTATCATGAAATATATGCCCACTTTTTTGTTAATATGTTAAAATTAAAATAATAAAGAATATCGTTTAACTATAAACAACTTCATACAAAGTATCCAGGAATTGTATATTATACCTCTAAGTCTAGATGTACATTTATTAGATAATTTCAACAGTTTGAATAATTCTATTTTTACAAGCAATCCAAATTTCTCAAAAGGAGATATTGTTTAATTCTTGTAATACTTAGATGGAAGATATTAGTTCCAAGTTCACCGTATGGTAATCTATCCTATAACATCTTTGCAGGCGTCCACTGAATCTGTTTGCCGAGACGAGGCTAAACTCGAACCATTTACAGCTTGTCAACTCACTGGAAGGTTACTGCTACGAGTAGCTGCTCTCTTTTTAATCTCTATTAAACAAAGGTACGTGTCAGATGTTAGGAAATTGTAGTTTTGGCCAAAATAATGTTTTTTTAAATTGGTTAATATGAGTATTGATTGACCTACTACAGACAGGCCTCGCTTTTATTACACCCCAATCTTATAAAAGTTGTAATAATTGCGGGGCATGTCTCATGTTATTGTACGGCTCATGTTTCCGTACATATAGAAAATCTGTTTATATATAATAATTAGGGTTGTTACAATATTCTCCTTGAAATATGCTTTATATTCTATGGAAAAATATTCTTCAAATGTATCATTTACTGTTTTTTAATAATATAGAAATAATATTATCTTTAGCCAATAGACGAAAAAACTGTATCTTGGTCCCTTTTTCACTGCCTTTTTTTTACTATTATAGTGTAAAAACAAATTTGAACCAATAGACATACTTTAAGAAAAATCAGAAACATTTTTGTGGCCCATACTGTATAAGCCTAATAGTAAAGAGTGTTTCAGTGTTTGTAACTGTGTTGAAAGTTTTAAATAGACTTAAAATAGTGAACTTATTAAAGGATATAAAATCCAACCGTAGCTCAACTCTCAGTATAGGTGAGTAATTAATAGATACTTAGATTTTTTTTATTAATTGTGTTACATTGAACAAACAGTAATTTTATGCTCTATGAAATATTTTTAGAAGAAGTGTACTAAGTTTCATTTTATCGGTATGTTTTACATTTTCGGACACGTCCGAAGAGAAAATATGATAATTATTATTATTATTCAACTTCTGTTCAAATGGGTATCATGAATACCTATAATTGAAATAAAAATTAAATAATGATTATTATACAGAAACACGTGTTCGAAAAGTTTGTTTCATTTTCTTCATAAATGAATTGCTCACAAAGTTACAGACGAGTTTTTTTAAATCTCTCAATGTCACAATGTGTGTGGAGGTATAATGAGATATATGAAAACATATCAATGTCTTTGAAAATAAATAATAAAAATACTTTTACAATTTTTCATAAATTAATTTAATTAAAATAACTCTGTAATTTGTAGACAATTAAATTCTGAACACTATGCAATTAATCCCAAGTGTGTTGCTTCAAAATTGTATGAATTGATGCCTTCTGAAAGTACCCCCTTAATTGGGTGTTTTTTGGGGGTGTGGGTGGAGAGGGTGAAATTGAAAAAATATCCTTAATAAAAAATACTCCATTTGAAATAGACGCATTAACCCTGATAATTTTAAATTTGTATATTAATTAATAAACTTTATTTATACTTTTAGGGAAACGTTCTCCTTAAGGATTAATAGTAGTAGTATATTAACTATGTTCTTCTTTGCAGATACAAACATGGGCGAAGAAAGAACTGAACTCGTGAAATTCATCAACGCATTTCACACCTGTGAAGGTAGCCAATGCGTTCATCAATGTGGGCAAAATCAACCTAGAACTCATGTAAGTAAAAATCCTGTCTACAAGGAGAAAAGAATATAAAATTACTTAGGACGAGGACAATTTGGACACGTTAAATATAAATAAAATATTAGAACTTACATCTAAAAAAGGGTATCATTATGTTCGTCCTGAAATTTCACCTTCTAAAAACCTACGAGTATTTTTAATACCGTCCTTCTATCGATTTATCAAAAAGAGAGAAAAAAGCAATCTAAAAGTTTAGTACCCCTTTTTTATTATATTTTGAATTGTTATTATGATGCATAAATTCCAGCTGCTAGCTTGATATCAGCAAACATTTTATATCAATGTTTTACTTCACAAATACAGAATTCATGTATAAAAGAATACAGTGGACTCCATTTAAATGAATGCATTGATTGAATATTGGAAATTGAAATATTTTCCCCTTCATTTGAAAAATGTATGTACATTTGATTTTCATTGCACTAGTGTATAAATTATATTCTTCTTTACAGGTAAAAAGGACTGAAAAAGAAAATATAGAAGAAGAGGTGCTTCATTATCTTATATTGGATTTAGGTGACACTGTAATTCCTGATGATGGTTTACAATTAATAATAGAAACGGAGGATGAGCATTATGATGATGAAGAAGGAACTCTCGTATCAGATGACGATCCTGATGAGCACTTTGAAGCATTCGAACAACCTCCCAGATTAGATAAACAAGATGATATGCCCGTTATCATTAAGGAAATAGTAGTAAAGGATGACAGGCCCTATTCCGTTAGGCGAAGAGACCCTAAATGTAGAAAGGAACTCTTAGATCGCCAAGAGCGATTTAAAAGAACTAGAGATGACTTTGAGGAGAGAAAGCGCATTGCCATGAAACCATACGATCGTCCTGTACCGTTAAAATTGAAAACGAAAAAAGTTCAATTGATATGTCTTGATTGATTGAGAACAATACGGCACACACAACAATGTTTTCGTCATGAGTTTCTTGATACAAATTGTAGCTGTGGCCATCAACTTCTTCTGCTACTTTGTAATTGACTCGTTTTCTTGGGGAATTTTAAGGATTTAGGAAACGCAACATATCCTTTCAACAGAAATATCATCAAATTCCAGGATGAACTCTCCTTAAGATTTCCTCCATTTGCCTAATGCGAAATCACTCCCTCCAACAAGCTGACAAATGCCAGAACCTAGATATACGGTTGTCATCTGACGTACCTGAAACTCTATGAGAAGTACTTCATTGTCCTCTGGGTGTGGATGATAGCAACATCCGTCATTGGAATACTCTACATCGTCTATCTCTCGTTGTTCTTCGTGCCAAAACTCTGCCTTCAATTGCTCCGTTTCACCAAACCGTTGAAAGCTAAGAGAGAAGAGATCGAAGGTATGAACGAAAGGTTGAATGAGATCTCTTTCGGAGACTTTTTCCTTCTGTACAGAATGCAGTCTTCCTTCTCTCCTCACACTTGTTACGATCTGCTGAGTTAGGTTCATAGTTAGGTTCATCCTTAATTGTATTTATTTCCAATGTTTCAATGGAATGTTGTCCATTTTCTCATTTTGACATGAAACACTTATGTTTCTTTTTTATGTGCACAGTTAGTAATATTATTGTAATTTTTGTCTTGTAGTGAAATATCGACATTTTTATTTTAATTCTATAAGACCCTATTATTGTGATATTAGTTGATTAATATGAATTTGTTTTGTTTTTTCCTTTGTATTATTATCATCCCTAAAATCTGAAAGTAATTTTGCCATACAATTGCAAATACATATGATATTAGTTAAATAAAAATAAAAAGTGGCGCCCTCACGTGGAGGAATTAAGAGTTGGTGGCCATCTTTGTTTTAACTGGCAATGATTTGGTACAACTATTATTGGATAAGTATGGTATTTATTGAATACTACGTATTGTAAATCGTATACAAAATAGATGTTTTAAAAGTTATCCTGAATTAGATTTTGCCTTGATTTAATTATCTTTTCAAATAAATACGTGACAATGCATTGCTCAAGATAATCGTGGCGGTGGTCTATTCTCGAGAAAAGAGCAAAGAAGAATTGCTTTGGGAAGCCGGTAGATGAAGTAAAACTGGAGTAAATCTAAATAACTAATATAAAAGATAAAGAGAGTAGATGAAAAGGAGAAGTATAAACGTGATTAATCACATAACTGGTGGTAGGAAGTAAGAAGGGGTTAGGATAGGTGTGAAAGATAATCATACATAATCACCTAAAATCAATTAATAATATAAATAAATTTATTCGTTCTCTAAAGAACATGGAAGTGATAATTGTATTTAATCTAGAATCCATATATTTTTTGACAAAATATCGCTTGTTTGCGAGAACAGTGCCATAACTCCAAAATAGCTATTTTTCATGCGAGGTATTTTAGTACTTGTAATGTACGTACATTTAATGGTACATATATCGTTAGGACATTTAGCCTCTCTAGCGGTATATTTTTGAGTTACAATGATGATTTTTTACCAAAATGATCAGTAGGGATGTGACATTGTGCATATTGCAAATATGCAGTCCTCTGCATATATTTCAAGAGCATTTATGCTATATAATATGCACGTGTGCTTATATGCCATATAATATGCACGTGTGCATATATGCTAACTGAGGAGTATGCACTTCTTTGTCAATTTTTAACATGTAAATGTCTAATCTATGCCGTTTTCTTCTGGACCCCTGCATAGAAAACGATTTTAACTGTGGACCCAAGTATATTTTATCAAACTAATAATTCAAATTTAAAAAGTTTGTAGGTGGAATATTGAAACTGAAAATGAATTAATAAATAATATGACACTTGGTGTTTAGTAAATATTAGTAGTAATTGATAAATAAATGAATAGGTACAATTATTTTAGAGAGTTGTACTACTCGAAATATATCAAAACTTTATAAAATAAAGTTGCATATATGCACATTGAAAATATGCATAAATAGGCATATAATATGCTGCATATCGTGTCAAAAATTATGCATATTTTATGCTGCATATTGTCACATCCTTAATGATCAGCATTTTATGATTTGTATGTCTATATATGTAGATAACTCTAAGATACATGATTTTGTGTTTATGACGTTGTTGTTGCAAACAAGCGATATATCAATCCAGTATTTTAAGTAGTTTTACTCACTCTTATTTATTGGAAAATAAGCAGGCATTTAGTTATTGGGTAAAACTCTGGTCCGGCAATATCGTCCACACTTTTCAAACTGGTCTTCTCTTTCGCCTCTTGGTTTAGGTTTCCATTTGCAGTGCTTATTGATCGCAATGGTTCTAGGTAAATTGCTCGAAAACAATTGCTCGAAAGACAATTGCTCGAATGAACAATTGCTCGGAAAACAATTGCTCGAATGAACAATTGCTCGATAGAACAATTGCTCGAAAGAAAATTGATCGAATGAACAAAATTGCTCGAATTATAAAATTGCACAGTTTTCGATTTTATTTACTTCAGTTATTCATGAAGTGGAGCTGCACCTAACAATCCTTGTTTCTTTTTAGTAATTGATCACTAATCATTCTATAAATGATTATAATTATTACTCATTCTGCATAATCTTTTTTTAGACCGTTTGTGTCATCTTGTATGTAACATGTGAATTGGAATCATGTGATGAATCACTACTATTCATGTTTTTTTTTATCATAAAACCCGAAAAATTTTGTAGATTTATTAAAACTCTGCCATAACTTTGAGTTATTTCACCTATTGAGGTACCACATACATATAGGCTAGTAATAAATTAATCTACAAAATTTTCGGGTTTTATGATAAAAAAAAACATGAATAGTAGTGATTCACCACATGATTCCAATTCACATGTTACATACAAGATCACACAAACAGTCTAAAAGAAGATTATGCAGAATGAGTAATAATTAAAATCATTTATAGAATGATTAATGATCAATTATTAAAAAGAAACAAGGATTGTTAGGCGCAGCTCCACTTCATGAATATCTGACTTTTATAAAATCGAAAACTGTGCAATTTTATAATTCGACCAATTTTGTTCATTCGAGCAATTTGATAATTCGAGCAATTGTTCATTCGAGCAATTGTTCGTTCGAGCAATTGTTTTTCGAGCAATTGTTCATTCGAGCAATTGTTTTTCGAGCAATTGTTTTCGACCAATTGTCTTTCAAGCAATTGTTTTCGAGCAATTATTGTCTTTCAAGCAACTGTTTTCGAACAATTTACCGGCTACCATACCTCATACCCTAGCGTGCGGTTGTGCTGGTCTCTGAATTTTGATCTTATTGGTAGATAAACGGTCAGAAACCTACTATATCTTTATCTGATTTAAATTAAACTAAATGAGATATAGACTTGAACTGAATTCGAAGTGACATATTTCCAGATAATAGAATATGAAAAAAGATTCCAGATAACAGAATACATATACGTATATTTCAAAGAAATTGTGCCAACGCATATATAGTATCTAAACCAACTTTTCTAATATCTGAGCCTACTTTTATGAATATGATCTGAAATATTCGAAACAGTTTGATTAAATATTTCTACATTAAAATTAATATAATTTAAGATCCTAAGAATGAAATAACATTAATGAAGTTGAATGAATGTTTGTTCTTTATTGGAATTTATTTGTTCCTTCATACATTTTTTAAATATTGAATAGTAAACCGAAAACAGAGATCAGGCCCGAGCCTTTATGTAATTCTGTAACAGAATGTTAAGGGAAACTGGGATGGTCCTTGCAGTGGGTGATAATGTACAATGCTGTTATATTAACATGAATAATGGTTAAGCTCTCAAAATAATATCCCTCTAATGTCTTGCTAATTAGATATCAGTTATGAATTGGGGATGTTTCGAACCACTGCTTAGTGAGTGGAAATATTTTACGATAAATTGGTGTAAGTTTCGCTATCAGCTCTATTAGGTCTCACGCGTCCAAATTTATTATAACTGATAATTTCAAATTCTATATATTCAAAATATAATGTATTCTTGATGATATGTGCTCAAACAATAATTTCATTATTTCCTAAACAATTATCCACATTTCCTCATTTATACGAATTGATATTCTTGCGGGAATACACATCGTAAGATTGAATATCGAAACGAAAATACTTCATTGACGAAGCAAACCTCTATAGAGACTGGAAGAGACTCGATTGAGACTGGAGGAGACTTTAGTGAGACTGGAGGAGACTCTATTAAGACTGGAGGACACTCGATTGAGACTGGAAGAGACTCTATTAAGACTGGAGGACACTCGATTGAGACTGGAAGAGACTCTATTAAGACTGGAGGACACTCGATTGAGACTGGAGGAGACTCTATTAAGACTGGAGGACACTCGATTGAGACTGGAAGAGACTCTATTAAGACTGGAGGACACTCGATTGAGACTGGAGGAGACTCTATTAAGACTGGAGGACACTCGATTGAGACTGGAGGAGACTCGATTGAGACTGGAGGACACTCGATTGAGACTGGAGGAGGCTCTATTGAGACTGGAGGAGACTCTATTAAGACTGGAGGACACTCGATTGAGACTGGAGGAGACTCGATTGAGACTGGAGGACACTCGATTGAGACTGGAGGAGGCTCTATTGAGACTGGAGGAGACTCTATTGAGACTGGAAGAGACTCTATTGAGACTGGAGGAGACTCTTTTGAGACTGGAGGAGACTCTGTAGAGACTGGAAGAGACTCTATTAAGACTGGAGGACACTCGATTGAGACTGGAAGAGACTCTATTAAGACTGGAGGACACTCGATTGAGACTGGAGGAGACTCTATTAAGACTGGAGGACACTCGATTGAGACTGGAAGAGACTCTATTAAGACTGGAGGACACTCGATTGAGACTGGAGGAGACTCTATTAAGACTGGAGGACACTCGATTGAGACTGGAGGAGACTCGATTGAGACTGGAGGACACTCGATTGAGACTGGAGGAGGCTCTATTGAGACTGGAGGAGACTCTATTAAGACTGGAGGACACTCGATTGAGACTGGAGGAGACTCGATTGAGACTGGAGGACACTCGATTGAGACTGGAGGAGGCTCTATTGAGACTGGAGGAGACTCTATTGAGACTGGAAGAGACTCTATTGAGACTGGAGGAGACTCTTTTGAGACTGGAGGAGACTCTGTAGAGACTGGAAGAGACTCTATTAAGACTGGAGGACACTCGATTGAGACTGGAGGACACTCGATTGAGACTGGAGGAGACTCTATTGAGACTGGAGGAGACTCTATTGAGACTGGAAGAGACTCTATTGAGACTGGAGGAGACTCTTTTGAGACTGGAGGAGACTCTGTAGAGACTGGAGGAGACTCTATTAAGACTGGAGGACACTCGATTGAGACTGGAGGAGACTCGATTGAGACTGGAAGAGACTCTATTGAGACTGGAGGAGACTCGATTGGGACTGGAGGAGACTCGATTGGGACTGGAGGAGATTCGATTGAAACTGGAAGAGACTCTATTGAGACTGGAGGAGACTCTATTGAGACTGGAGGAGACTCTATTGAGACTGGAGGAGACTCTGTAGAGACTGGAGGAGACTCTATTAAGACTGGAGGACACTCGATTGAGACTGGAGGAGACTCTGTAGAGACTGGAGGATACTCGATTGAGACTGGAGGAGACTCTGTAGAGACTGGTGGAGACTCTATTAAGACTGGAGGAGACTCTATTGAGACTGGAGGAGACTCTGTAGAGACTGAAGGACACTCGATTGAGACTGGAGGAGACTCTGTAGAGACTGGAGGAGACTCTATTAAGACTGGAGGAGACTCTATTGAGACTGGAGGAGACTCTGTAGAGACTGGAGGAGACTCTATTAAGACTGGAGGACACTCGATTGAGACTGGAGGAGACTCTATTGAGACTGGAAGAGACTCTATTGAGACTGGAGGAGACTCTATTGAGACTGGAGGAGACTCTATTGAGACTGGAGGAGACTCTATTAAGACTGGAGGACACTCGATTGAGACTGGAGGAGACTCTATTGAGACTGGAGGAGACTCTATTGAGACTGGAAGAGACTCTATTGAGACTGGAGGAGACTCTTTTGAGACTGGAGGAGACTCGATTGGGACTGGAGGAGATTCGATTGAGACTGGAGGAGACTCGATTGAGACTGGAAGAGACTCTATTGAGACTGGAGGAGACTCTTTTGAGACTGGAGGAGACTCTTTTGAGACTGGAGGAGACTCTTTTGAGACTGGAGGAGACTCGATTGGGACTGGAGGAGATTCGATTGAGACTGGAGGAGACTCGATTGAGACTGGAGGAGACTCTATTGAGACTGGAGGAGACTCTTTTGAGACTGGAGGAGACTCTTTTGAGACTGGAGGAGACTCGATTGGGACTGGAGGAGATTCGATTGAGACTGGAGGAGACTCTATTGAGACTGGAGGAGACTCTATTGAGACTAGAGGAGACTCTATTATATACATTTTATGTTTGAATTACTTCTAATATAGTTTAGTTTTGATGGTTATTTGAATTAGTGGGCGAAACAAAGTTTTTAACAACACAAAATTATATAGTAACGAGATAATTTATTAGTTTATAAAAAATGAATTGTTTATGTTAGTGGTAGAGTCAAAATATAGTGTGTGAGTTGTAGAGTTGAAGCCTGTAAGTATATAAATCAATTTAGAAATCAAAGATGAATTTACACAAAAAATGGATTTAATATAATTAAGCAAAAACATTATTATAATAAAAAAATTAATTACAATATGATTTTTTTAAATAGTAAAAATATTTAATTTAATGATCATTATTACAGAGTCTGATTATCACCTAAAACGAAAATATTTGAACAATATTTCTAACATTCTAACGTTTGGTCTCAGTCCAAATTATTTGGCTAGGGTATGATTCTGCACAATGTGTAGTGGAGAGATAGAAATGAGATCTGAAGCCTAGAAATGATCTCTTACTTTGTGACCGGACATTATGTGATTAATGTGGGAAATATTGAAACATTTGAATGCATTACAAAAACTTCAAATGTTTGTTTATAATACAGAGTTATTAAGATGATATTGGTCAGTTGGTAAAACTTAATGCGAGATCAGCTCCTAATCATTTTAAAACAACTTCGATCGATGTTTGTGAAATACTGACATTTGCAACTAGCATTTAAGGTTGTTAAACTGCTAATACAATCCTAGTACTCTATGCTTACTTCGAAAGGTTGTGATTAAGAAACATAAATACAAAAACATGGTTCCTGATTATTACACTCTTTCGATTTGATTGCATAATATTTAGTATTCCTAACTACAACACATATAAGCACCTCGTTAAATTGATAAGAACATTAGAATCTAAATCTGACAGGGAGAATCTGAATATACAGTAATTTATTCAACTCTCATTTAAAAATTATTTATTATATTTAACTGTTAGAAAAATTAATTGATATAGTGACTACAAATCAGTAAACTATAGTTTATAGCACATATACATAGCAGTTCATTTTCCCACGAATTACAGGACATTATCTTTTATCTTATCTGTTAATGTTGCCTGGTAAAATTCACTGCCATTGTTGGCTATTCTACCTATCTATGATTCTCATATACGTTATGAATATCAAATTCTGTGGATTGCTAATGTGTGAACCATATATAAGTGAATATATATGTCTTTAAACTCATTATTATATCACTATAGTCAACCTTTCATCACCAATATCTCACAATGAAATGTTTAGCAAAATTATTGTTAAAATTTGTTCAGTGTTCTTTTGCACTATATTTTATCTATTAATAATACCTTGAAATAAATTAGCAGTATTAATTAAAACATTCATCATGATATATTCAGATAAAGAGAGATGAGAACCAATTAAATCTAAAAGATCCTGTCCTTGTGCTCATGAAGATGACCACGGATTTATTCACGCATATATATGATCGTGGCTTATATAAATATATACATTTATATACATAGTAAATAATTCTAAATGCGCATCAATTGCCATATCCTCTATCAAGAGATACAAATGAACCACCACACACATATATAACTATAACATAGGATGTATAAATATACATATATAACTGTAACATATAGGATGCCAATTCTCAAGTTACTGCTCAACAAGACTGCATTGTATGAAAAGGAATATTCGAAGAAATTATGCATTGAAGCATCAATAATAGACATAGGAACTATATTAACATAACAAGGAAAATGTGAATATTTCATATGCACAGCTTATGGATTAATCTATTTGTTACATATATAATAATGATTAATATATTAGAAACAAGTGAAATTGAGGGAAAATAAAAAACAATTTTCTATCGAAAATTCACCAGCCTGTTTCTTATTTAAAAAATTGATTCTATTACATTCGGGATGGTTTTTATGCTAATCAAAAGTTCAATAAACCTATATTTTACGGCTTGACCTCATTAAATTTATCCAAATGATTTAATTGGTATGATCCACACTGTACAAAGGGGAAATTATTTGAATTATAACAACAGGTGTTCTTCATACCTACCTATATATGGTTTTCTTCGATAGGAAATATCTCAAGTTAAATAAAATAGAGCTAAGTAAGAGGAAAATAGATATACAAAAGCTCTATGGTCACTCAATGAAGCTTATAATTTGATTTGGTTATAAAGTTAATTGTTTTATTTGTGTAGGTAATTATATTAATATAATTTTATTTGTGTAAATATTATCAAAGGGTGTCATACGAGATAATGTTTGAAAACGTATTATATATGCAAGCCAATATCAGCTTACAGCGCCACCTATGTTATAAACATTGAAGCTTAGTTAGGATCTCATAAATATTCTTTAATTCTTAATTGCATATTTGAAATTATTTTTGAAGATATAGTTGCTGAATAATTTAAATATCACTAAATTTTGATAATTCATCTTATTAGTCCCTAATCTTTTATACTATTCGTAATAGTGTAGAGACTCATGACGTCACAGTCAGTGGTGATCAACATGGCGAGGAGTGTGGTGTGTAGTTATCTTTTTTCTGCTCTATTATATTCCCTTTTCTTTTTAGAATTAGAAGCTCTCGGTAAGTGACTATTTTCATAACTTTAAACACTATTTTATCAATTAGTTATTTACCCAAATTATTTAGGTTGGGTAATACCAACTTAATAAGATCATTATTGTTAGTCACTGGACCTATTTGAAGTCAGATTGCTTTGTTTTGTTGCAATCAGATAGGGTAAGTTACGAATTATTGGTCGGTTTCACATCTTTGGTCATATAAGAAACGATGTAATGATAATTAAAATCAAATTTTTAATCATACCATTTTTAGGTAGCTAGGCACCTGTAACCTATCATGGATAGTACCAATTAAAATTATACTTAGCTTATTTATTATATAGTTTTTTCTTACATGAATATGATTAGGACTGAAGATCAGAAGATGTTAGATGTGAAACCAATAGAGGTTGATACGTATCTAAAAGCTGAGCGGCGCACACCAGGACGGCGCACCAGATTACGGCGCACCACTGTACATTCTATTAGATACCAGATTGTATTTGGTGGTAAATTCCAATGATATATCGGGAGATATTCAATTTCTCTAATAAATAAATTCCTGCAATGTCGGAGGATATTTAGCTATTAATTCCTATATTACCATTAATTTTTGGTGGGGAAACTGGAAAAATGATGGAGGACTAGACAAATTGATGAAAAGTGTTGGCAGCTATTTCTCAGATTTTTGAAAAAGTCAGAGGAGTTCAGTGCACCAAATACAAACTGGATTAGATAGGTAATTTGAATACAGATTAATGATAAATGGAGTGAATTTGATAGGTACCTAATTGTCGAATTTGTTGTATCAAATTCATGTCTGACGCCTGACGGTACCTGAATCCAATGTTTATACTACACAGTTATTATTCGATTGAGATGTTTAATTTGGAATAGAAAATAAAATTCATCATAGAAAACTGTAATTGTAATTTTATGGGGTAGCTAACTATTGTAAACTTTCAGTCTGAGGTGTAAATAAAAACTTATAAGTTAGCCGTTAGGTAGATGTAACGGGGGGCGTGCCGCCTCCCGAACCCCCCTGCCAGGTCATTAAACAATCATGAAGTGTGCAGAACAACAAACTAGCGGATACAACACACTACATAACAGTTTTTCACATTGAGGTCATTAATAGAAAGTACAGTGGTGCGCCGTATTGTAGTGCGCCGTAATGTGGTGCGCCGCTCAGCTTTTAGATACTTATGATAGAGGTTAGACTGTTAGAGGATTCATAATTTATACTTTACTCTAGCCTCTAAGCCTCCTAGGTACTTGATGTTTGATTTCTCTGTTTTGTTGCAATTGCAATAATGTATTATAATATTTATCTGCAAATTTCAATTTGATATAAATCATATAATTTTGAATCATATATTTATCATATTAGATATTACTATATTAGAATAGTATTTAATGGTAAATTTTCTGTCAGGATTACTAGCTAAGCTTTTTATTTGGAATACTCAATACTCCAGTTTGTCCTTGGTGCACTGAACTCCTCTGACACTGACAGTCTGACTTTATCAAAAATCTGAGAAATAGCTGCCAACATTTTTTATCAATTTGTCTAGTCCTCCAACATTTTCCAGTTTCTTCTCCAAAAATTAATGGTAATATTCAGTCTGCAGAAACTGGTAAAGTGTTTGTAGAGATCTTTTATTCTGTTCGTAGCAAAATTAATGTAAATATAGGGATTAATTCAGAAGTGTTCGTAG
The DNA here is from genome assembly GCA_947561585.1 of Caprella mutica. Classification (NCBI taxonomy): domain Eukaryota; kingdom Metazoa; phylum Arthropoda; class Malacostraca; order Amphipoda; family Caprellidae; genus Caprella; species Caprella mutica. Next base: position 201,959 of record CANNZV010000208.1, read on the forward strand.
CAAAATTAATGTAAATATAGGAATTAATTCAAAATTGTTCGGAGAGATTATCCCAAATATCTCACATATTCTGCAGACTGGGACCGTAATATATGAATTAATAGCTAAATATCCTCTGACATTGCAGGAATATTTCTATTAGAGAAATTGAATATCTCCCAACATATCATTGGAATTTACCACCAAATACAATCTGGTCAGTACCTACTGACTGTCTAATATCTTTTTCCATCTCATGGGTAAACTATACCTATGCTATAATGCTATTATTGATATTTATTTCTCTAGGTAGCTATCTATACTATCTGGGCTATTAACAATCATGATTTAAATTTTTTTAGGTTCTAGTTAAGTAAATTAACTTCAGCCTATTAGTCTGTGACTGTCTGTCTATTATCTATATATAGTAGGAATAAGATTGTGTTGTGAACAAATCATAAATGCCAAAGTGCCTATGCCAGACTGAATTCTGAACATTAACTTGTGTCCACTGTCCAGTCTGTAGAATATGGGACATTTTTGACATTTTCTGTGCTAACAATCCTTAATTAAGTCAATTTCCTCCTATATTTACATGTATTTTACTGTGAACAGAAGCCAAAATAGAGGATTTCTTGGAGAACAGTTTACCAGGTCCTGCAGTGCAGTCTGGACTTGTGTCTGGTAAACAGCCAGTCTGCAGAATATGGGACATTTTCTCTTATATTTACATGTATTTTACTAAGAGTGTGAACAAAAGCCAAAATGGAGGATTTCTTGGGAACACTTTAGCAGTTACTGCAGTCTGGGTAAACAGCTAAAGTGTTCATAGAGATTTCTTATTCTGTTCATTGACTAGCAAAATTAATGTAAATTTAGAAATTAATTTGAAATTGTTCATAGAGAATTTCTTGATTCCTCAATTTTCTTTGAGTAAACTTTATTAGATAGTTTCTGCCTGTCAGAGACATTTTTATCTTTTTTTGTGTAAACAATCCTTCATTTTGTCCTATAGATAGGATAAAGCAGGTAAATTGTGGCACATTAAGTAACTTCTGCCTCAAACCCAGTTTGTATTTGGTGCCACTGAACTCCTCTGACTTTTTCAAAAATTTATCTAGCTGCCAACGGTTTTCATCAATTTGTCTAGTCCTCCAACATTTTTCCAGTTCCCCCCTCCCCCCCTTCCCCCCAAAAAAATAATGGTAATATAGGAATTACTAGCCCAGTCTGTATTTCATGGTCGGTGGATTTTTAGCCATTTATTCCCATGTCAAATATGTTAGTGGAATTTTTCAGCTTTTTTATTAGAGAAATTAAATATCTGCTGACATATCATTGGAATTTATCACCAAATACAATCTGGCCTCAAACCAGTGATAATAAATTCAAAACTCTCATAAAATTAATAATTATGAATCTTTTGTAATGCATTGCATTTCTTTTATATGCAAAATTTCAACTTAAATTTAGTTCAGCATGATGTAGACTTTCTTGACAAACGATACTACAGTTTACTTGTGTGATCGTATCTATAAAAATATAATTTACAGATAACATAAGGAAAAATAGAGGATTTCTTGAGAGAACACATAAAAAACCAGTATGCCAGTATCTTTAACTTTAAGAGGTCTGAGGAAAGGAAAGATTGATGTTCTTAGTGGCTAGTAATTAATAGGAAGATGTACTAATTACCAGCAAAGTTTGAAAGCCTACCCAATTAATTAGTGAGAATTGCTACCTCATGGAGATTGAAATTGGAAAAATTTGTTGAAATTTTGTTATTTAATTTACATGTTATGATGTTAAATTATTAAAGATTATTATTTCTGAAGTGGATTCTTGACTTGGGTAGAAGCTTACCATGTTTCATAAGCTGGCAAACTGTAAGCCTAATTCTTACAAAATTCTGCCCTAAGCCAATTTTACCTTCTATTTGATTTTGAGCATTTCAAGTCAAAATTAACATGGGATATAGAAATTAATTTAAAGTCAAATTTTTTCAATATAAATTGGTTATATTGAAATTCTGTCTCCAGAAATGAATGGTAATACAGAAATAATTATTATAAAATGACCAATATTGGTTGTATAATTTCAATATACAAAGTGAAATTCTCTATAACTATGTCGGATGATATTGCCACCACAAACTTGCAAGCTACGCAATTATCTATCATCATTTATGATATTCTTTTTAATGCCAACAGGTCCAGATGGATATTTATACAGCACACATGGCGGAGTTAGTTCATCAGATTTCAAATTCCCCGTTTTATTGCGGGACAGAAGGGAAGCACAAGCTGAAGTTACTCTCCCGTCAGTAACCACAACTACTGCTGCGCCTTCTTCTACAACTGTTACTCAGGTAGGAATATAATTTATCATCTGTGTACCTATATCCATTTGAGTGACAAAATTGATTATCATTAATCCCATAAAATAAAGGACTATATTCAGATTAATCTGATGTGTGCAGCAGCCTAATGGCGAATTTGACTGTTAAAAAATATTTCATGAAATATAAAAATTATTAAAATTAGTTCAAACTACAATAAATATTAACTATTTATAATTAACTAGACACATTAAAAGTAGTTTAAAAAAATATTTTTAACAATTCTCTGGTTGTGAAGAGTTATGTAAATTATACTAAGGTTTTACCTCTGAATATCTAATTTCTTCTTCGCCAGACTGTTGTCAAGAGCACGGATAAAGGTCCTGATTTTCCTGATGTCAAGGAGCCAACTGAAAAACCTGTGAAGCCCATAAAATATACAAAGAAACCTACTCTGCCTGACAAAAAACCTTACGAGAAACCCCAAAAGAAACCGAAGGTTGTTAGCACAACGACTGTGGTTCCTTCATCCACTGAACCAACGACTCCAGTGAAAACTACTGCAAAGGAGCCTTCTTCAACGACGGTAGGTTTATTTTGTGATTATTATTTCATAATTGATATTCAAATTATGCTCATGAGAGTCACTTATCAAATTTATGGAACTGCTACCAAATATCTATTTATTTTCATGCTATATCAAATGGTCAATTATTCATGAAGAACCATCTTTTTAACTATACTCACTAATTTAATTTGTTTCCAGTCTGTGAAACCAGAAACCACTACTGTTGATGAATATGATGATGTCGATGATGACATTCACTCTATCAACATCACTGGCTACGACACCAATGACACCATGCACTTCTCTCATCACAAATACTACAAATCTGCTTCCTATTCTGGTGAAGAAGTTATTGACAACTTTTGGGTCGATCTGAATGCTTTGCCGCCTAACATGACCAAAGAGAGTAATTTGCTGTCCAGTGCTCACAGGCAGGCTTTGGTAAGTAATTTTGCAGATGAGGAACAGCTAATAGCTAGTTCTTAATTGTATTGTCAGATAACACAATATAAAAAGTAGGATTCAGGCTATGAGAGAGTTATTTTGACTGTAATCAATCACTCGCATAAAATATTAATGTTTTCATTTTCTTAGCTAATTGTTACTAATTATAATTGTATTCTGAACTGAATCTTCAATTCTGATAATTAGGTTTTTCCTCCATTGGTTAATATTTTACCTATCTTTTTTTCAGACGGTGAGCCTCTCCTTCATCTTTCCCTTCTACGGGCACAGGGTTCAGAACATCACAATAGCCACAGGTGGCTTCCTCTACACGGGAGAGATCTTGCACACTTGGCTTGCTGCTACTCAGTACATTGCCCCTCTCATGGCTAACTTTGACACACGTGCAAGCCCTGACAGCAAAGTCAGATATGCCGACAATGGTGAGTTTGTTCTTCTCTTTAGTAACCTTCAAATTGTAGTGAAGTATAGCTATAGACATTTACATTTCAAAACTTAGGTTTTTAAATGGAATTTCTTCCTTTGAACTGCTTTTGGTAGCTAATGATAATTTCGAATTTCTTGTTTATTACTTATTATTGCTATCACATTAAATATGTCAACTAGGTTAATTCTGAGTTTTCAGACAGTTCCATGTTTCTGATCACAAAAGAAGATAGTAGCTATCTAATGTATAATTATAATTATTATATGTTTTTCTTTATGATCAAAAAACCTACACTGTTAGCTACTGTATTAATCTGTTTTATGTATTTGTAATCAGCTACTCCCAACAAAACTGATTAACATAATTTTCCCCTTCCTTAGGCACTGCCCTGACAGTCGAATGGGAGAATGTGAGGCTACAAGAAGCTGAGAACATCTCCTCCTCCATGACTGATGGGCCTTTCACCTTCCAGGTTGGTAAATTAGGATCTCTTTACTTTTATGGTCCGAATTTTTTCATGATTTACTTTTACGATCCAAATTTTTTCTTGGGACCGTAAAGCTAATGAAATCCATAAACTATTCTTCAAAAAGTATAGATCTAACGTTTTTAATGAATGCTAAATATACTTTGCCTCTGTTTTCTAGGCTTCTAATTAAAACTTGAACCCACTTTATCAAATGAAATTGCATTGCTATATCTAGAATTTTTGTTTTGCAACCATTATATATTTCAAGGCTTGGTACTTTTTTAACTATTAAAAGTTTAAATTATCTAATAAGTAGCTATTGGAAATTTTATCAAAAAGAAAAACTAAATTTAGCTACAAGTCCAATCTCTTGAGTAACTTTTTAACTGTAATTACCTATCTAGAATGACTAGCTACAGTTGGAGCACTGACAGTTGGAGCCAAGACAATTGGGGCCCAACAATAATTTAAGCTCATAAAAAAATTTAGACAGCAGACACAAAGAAGTGCTAGTTTGTCATTATATTAGCAGTTGTCTTCAATTAAGTTAAGACAAAGACTGATTAAAATTGAAATGTTTTTTGTAGAAAAGCAAAATCTTAATTAGCTTTCAGATTTGTAGAAGAGTCTGTTATTATCAGTCTATGGTTTCAATTTAATTGAAGACCATTGCTACTCTAATAACAAAGTTACACTTTTTATTGTGTCGGCTGATACAATTTTTATGTGATCAATTGTCTCTGGGCCTAATTGTCCTTGACCCAGTTGTCTTGAGACTTGGGCCCAATTTTCATGGCCCAAAGGCCAAATATCAGTCCACGGCTCCAGCTATGCAGCTAATCAGTAGAGGATCATCGATATTTAAAAGAAGGTTGTTAAATTGAAATTATTTAACTTACCACTTAATCTTGTTTCTTCCATATGTAATCCTCCTAATTTGTATATTAATATTATTTTCCCTTAAAAGTTTCATGTGAAACTTCGTTTGGGTTTGAATCTTCTGTACTCCACTTAATGTTTACGTTACTACTGTGTCTATTTTTAAATTCAATAGAGATTATCCTTTTCATCGCAGGTTACCATCCATGACACTGGTGACATAGTGTTTTCATACAAAGATGTCCCCCTGCAAGTCGATAGAATTGGTGACACTGAGCATCCTGTGAAAGTCGGACTTTCTGATGCCTATATCGTCAAGAAAACCATTTTCTGTGAGTATCGTAATATAACAACTTTTTTCTTCACTGAATATTTAACATGAAGAATAAAGTTATTGTATAGCTATATCCGTTACAATCATGTATAATCTTGGGGCTAATTTACCTCATTATTACTCACAGCTGATAACAATACAGTGATAGACAATTATCAAGGTGAGGTCTGATTACTTTTTATGTGTTTAGATGTGCGCTACTATCCATCCTAACATTCTGTTTCAGCTCTCTGTTAAATTTAATTTAGACATCAATGTATATACAATCCTGATGTGTAATTTCCTTCATTTGACTTGAATAGGAAACACTGATGTATTGTAATAGCTATTATTTTTATGGCATCATATAGTGTTTGCAAATCATCTGGCTGATTTACTTGCAATAAATGTCAATGCAATATTTATTTTGCACTATTATCGATGAAACCCACACATTGCACTCTGTATGATGTGTTTATTATACTTTGACCTAAATGTCGAATTCGACTTCCATAAAGGGCTGTACACACGTAGGGTTTTTTAAGTCTTTTCGTCAAACTTTTTACTTAGATCCTCCTAGTTTTTCCACAAGAATATAAGAAAAAGCAATATAATTATTATTTATTTCAGTTGGTAACCATGATACCTGCAGGTATCATGGATACCAACTAAAATAAATAATATCGTTTTTTCTTATATTCTCGAGGAAAAAGTAGGAGGAGCTTAGCCAAAAGTCTGGCGGAAAGACTTAAAAAACCCTGCGTGTGAACAACCTATAACAGGTCAACCTTCACTGCACATCCATTAATTGTTAAATTGCTTAACCTTTTATTGTTATTGTGATCACATTTAGTCACTTAAACTAAGTATAAAAACAAGCTCTCCGAATGATAAAGTGTTAAATGCAATTTTAGGTTAACAAGTATGTTAGAAACTCATCACCAAGTTAATGAAATGATAATTAACAATTTATTTGAGTATGGAAGAATAGAGGGGGTGTTATTTGTTGGTGACATTTTATATGTTTCTGATATCTCTCAGATGTGCGGAGAAAGACTATCTACGAGTACCATAAGATAGACATGAAGAAGCCCAAAAAGATCTCCAACACCACCGCCATAGTTTTCAAAGCTCTTCCTACTTGCGTCTCGTTTGGCGACTGCGAGTCCTGCCTCAAACACAACACTTCCTTCCATGTGAGAAAAAAGGCCTCCAATGATGTGCTCTATTTATTAATTAACTTTTACTTAATATTAATATTAAATTTTGACTAAATCATACAATAAAGTGAGGACATATTTCAAATACCACCATCCATCGAAATAATTGGAATATCTCCCATAGTACAATTATTATACCTAGCTACTAATTAAAAGATGTTCATTGATTTAAAAAAATAATTAATGGTCATCCAGAGCAGTTGCTTCAGCGAAGTGGATTACCAGTTCATTATTAATTATAAGAAAGTGATAACTCTTCAACTAATAGAATACTTACAATAGGTCTTTATCTATTTAGACATTAACATCTAACCGTTGTACCACAGTGCCGGTGGTGCGGTCAAGTTGGTAGGTGCAGTGACGGTACTGACCGCATGCGGCAGGACTGGTTACTGAGTCGGTGTGACTACTTCAACACGGATGAGCTGAGTAAGTGCGCCTTTGCACCCACCCCCCACACCACCCGGAGGAATGGGGCGGAGGATGGCCATGTCGTGTCTGATGGAGGGGCAGAAGCGGAGGCAGCCACAACAGGTTAGCAACTTATTATTTAGAAACTCATCAAAAACTAATCATCTTAGGTAAGTTACGAATTATCGGTCAGTTTCACATCTTCGGTCAGTTTCACATCTTCGGTCATATTAGAAAAAATCAATATATTAATTATCATTTAATTTTAATTAGTATCCATGATACCTGCAGGTATCATGGATACTACTAATAACTATTATATATTTTTTTCTTATATGACCGAAGATGTAAAACCGACCAATAATTCATAACTTACCCTATGTAGCTTTTCATGTTTCACTTCTTGAATGAATATTCATAACAGTTCTTTGAATTTTGTTAAATATATAGTATTTTTACTCTATGTTTTAGACCGAATGAGAAAATATATATCTGTAGTTGTTTTTTATATTATTTAATTTGATTATTTGTTTTATACTCTTCTTTGATCATTTTATTTAATAGGGATTCTCTTCTAAACTAATAATTTGCTCCACAGAATAGGTTTCAGCTTGTTGCTAATTTTCGTACAGCTGTTCGTGTTCCAGTGGGAGTAGTTATAATTTCAGAAGAGAAATTCATGAGCTACCTATTTAATATTAATCTGATGAAAATTTAAATTTATTGATATTTTCTTATCAAGAAAAATTTCAGTATAGTTAATTACAAATTATCGGTCAGTTTTACATCTTCGGTCATATAAGAAAAAAAAAACGATATTATAATTGTTATTATATTTTTATTGGTGTCCATGATACCTGCAGGTATTACGGATACCAATAAAAATAAAATAACAATTATAATATCGTTTTTTTTTTCTTATATGACTGATGATATGAAATTGACCTATAATTCATAATTATCCTTAGCTATAATATAGTAAAAAGTTGATGAAATCAATGAAAAATTCATGGAATTCATCATTATCAATCAAAGTTTGAAAGCGCACACACAAATAGGAATCACTTGTCACTTCCCACTGTTTATATTCTAAATTAGTTGCTTCACATAGGTGTGGTTACAGAATCTCCTTCCACTGAGCCAAATAGAAGTGCTCTGGTAGAAGCTGTTAAGAACTCAGACTCTGGGGTACCACAAGGAGGTATATTTTGCCCTCTATTATTTACCTTCTAACCTGCCGACTGTGCGCCTTGTGAGAGTTTGCTGCATCGTGTGAGGTTTCCTTGAACGCTACTGTCTGTTGACTAATAACCTTTAGTCTGATGTGTTGAAATTATGAACCAATGATACCCAATGCTCATTTCTTGTCGAAAATTACTGGATTTCAAACTGTTATTGTATAAAATAATGTTTACGTACGACTATCAAAAATGGATGTCTTCTGATAGTACTGAGCAAATAGGATTTTGATGATTCATAATCTAGTTTATAATTGACATGAAAAATGATCATTGTGGTTCAATTTCCGAGTGTTAGCTTTTATATGTGGAATTTCTTCTAAATTTGAGAAGTCAACTGCGAGTGTTGCTGAAGAGAATAACCTCTAATAAAGAACATTAAGACTCCTGAGTTAGGAGACACTCAAGAAATGGGCACCTGAATTAGGAAATGCCTTGAGTTATGAAGTAGCTCACTATGTTTAAATTATAGAAAATAATATGTGTCATAGTTATCCCTTAATGACCAAAATTTTCTATTATTTTAATCATAGAAAGCTATCTAGTGCGCCTGAGTTATGAAGGAACCAATACTTCATAACTCAGGAGTTCACTGTAGCCTAATATAGAAATTTCTCCACATTGTCATGTTGCATGGGAATCCTAATATCTATTTGAAATGTGTTTACTAACTCGCAAGCTCTTGTCACCTGCACTGTATGACCACTGTTATCCTTCATGTTATCCTTCATGCATTAGACTCTTACGTGTAATCTATTAAGTGGAGTGTTTTTTATCATTAATCATTCTATGAGCTTTAAAAATGAATGAGTAAATACCATTACTTTTATCCTGCGAGGTCTATTGTGTAACTATAAATTTATGATGTAATGCTCTGTAACTAATTAATTAAATGTAGTAAACCAACTTCTAGTTAACTGATAATGGAAATAGTTTTAAGATATTAAATATTTTAGCTAATTACATTTTCTTTTTCTATTGTTCAATCTATAACTCCTTGTATTTAAACTAATGTTTGGTTTTAATTCAATTCAGCTTCAGAGAGAAAAATGCTAGTAAAAGTATCTTATAATTAATTGACATTAGCTTCTTCAGTGCTATCTCTAGGCATAGATATAAGTGGGTATTCATTATCTATTTGAATAGGATAATAAGTTTGATAGTTTTAAAGTCTAGTTCTAACTCGTTCACCCCCTAGTTCTAATGCATTCTTCCCCTTGTCCCACCACGTTCTTCCCCTAGTGCTAACTCTCTCTTCCCCTTCAGATGGCGCTAGTGGCGTAGGTGCAGGCCTGGCAATTAGCATCATCGTGGGGTTGATTCTCTGCTGTGTTCTGTGGGTGGGCTATGCCTACTTCTGCCCACACACCACCTCTGGACAGCTGCTTATCAGGGTGAGTCACGTACTATAGTAGGTCTGTGAGATAAAAAGCAGTAGTCCAGTAGGGTAACTTCCAAGTTATCGGACTGTTCTTCCATTAAACAATAACATAAAATTTAATCTTTTTTTCTAATGTAATCAAAAATGGGGAACCGTCCAAAATCTCAAAACTTCTACTTTGTATAATGTATATGAAGGGTGGCCCAAACAAAACGCGCCCTATTTTATTTTTCAACCTAAATTGGCTTTTTTCAGGAGATGTAGACAGCTGGTTTGGGAGATTCTTTTGATATGATATGAATCCAGGTGGATGCTATACTATGCAGCAGCAGATAAGAATCATTTGATTGTTGCTACTTGCCACAAAATCAGTTCTTTGGACTGTCGCTGTTTCAGAAGAACTGATTTTGTGGCCAGTTATGATTCTATAATTTTTATCTGCAACTGCATAGTATAGAGTCCAGCTGGATTCGTATTGATGTCAAAATAGTCTCTCAGGCCAGGTGTCTGTACTTTGATAGCCATAAGCCAAATTCAGTTTATAGTAATGCCCATTGGAATCTTTCCATCTGAAAATTATTAGTTAATAGACTGGTTAATTAGCCAAAAGTTAATACACTGTTCAGTTATAACTTAATATATTCTAATTCTCTCCTTTGTGATGCAGTACCGCCCCAGTACGTGGTCCTTCAAGAGGAGTGGTCCTAGGTACACTGCAGCAGCGATGCACAGTATACACATGTGAGGGAAGAAGGAGAGGATAGGACCAATGTGAACCATCTGCGACAATTGGTATTAACTGTGAATCTTCTGCAACAACTGGTGTTAGGAAAACCGTGAACCATCGGTAACAAATGGTGTTAACCGTGAACCATCGGTAACAAATGGTGTTAACCGTGAACCATCATTAACAAATGGTGTTAACCGTGAACCAACTGCAACCAACAATTGGTGTTAGGAAAACCATGATCTTTATTTACGGTGCAATTTTATAAATCACAGAATGATGAGTTTTAGTACGAAAAGAAGTTATTTATACAAAATAGTAAATATATGATATATATTGCGAGGACGGTGAGGTTGGATGGTAATGTGAAATTAGACGGTAATGTGCAGTCTTACGGTAATGTCATGCATCATATATTTGCAAATCATCGGCTCAATCTGTGTCATTTTTTGTGTTGTTTTATTTCAGAGATTTTAAAGACGTTTTCTTCAATAGTTACATTTTATTAATTGGGTTCAAATTTTAGCACGGATATATTCTAGCTATTTTTAATTCATATTATTTTATATCTCAGTATGTAGATGTTATCAAGTAACTAAAATAGTTTATGTTTATTTTTTTGGCGAATTAAAATGGGCAGAACGGAAATTAGTTAGTCTCATTTTTTAACATGTTTTGAACGTTTGTAGTCATTTAGATTTAGTTGTACCTCTTAAGTACGTATATTCTTTTATTAGATTTCTCTTTTCTCCAAATCTGTTCCTTAAAGAAAGAGTTAATTATTCACTTTTTACTTTATTCGTAGCTTAAGTTCCAAATAATCTTCTATATTCACTATATTTGAATTGAGTTTAGATATTCTATCAACAATGAGTATTCCTTCATAGCTCTATATTCTACCCTATGGAAGGTGTTCGCGTCGTTATTTTGTATATATTGTTTAGGTGGTCAATGCTTGTGTTAATATTTCATATTATTCATCTAGAAATATTTTGCTAAATATCATACCTTGTAGAAATAGGGTGAAAATATAGGAAGGTGTTGGAGTCTATTGTTCAAACAGAATTAGTTAGTTGCATCTCTCCTCATTTTATAATGTGATATCTCATTAAATCTCTCAATTAACAGCAAAGTAAGATCTCTCATCATGAACTGCCTTTTCACTTGCTTGGTGAGGATGCCTTTTCACCTGTTTTTTGACTATGGCTTTTCACCTGTTGTTTGATGATGGCTTTTCATTATATGGTGCAAATACCTTGCGTATCTCTAACAGCTCAAATTCATTAACTATAAGCTTCTAAATCTCAGCCCCATGCTTCATGTGTAGCTACATAGCTATTGGATCGTGCTAAAGTATTACCAAGAAATCAGTAAATTTAGAACTTTTTGTCCGTTTCACAAATAGTTGTGCCTATAGGGTTTGTTCAGAGTTATTGGACGGTTCCACATTTTAGATCATATGAGAAAAAGTGTATAATTGTTATTTAACTTTCATTTTAATTGAAAACCATGCCATGGATACCAATTAATACAACGACTTATATTATATACTTATGATCGAAAATCTGGAAACGTCCAATAACCCGGAACTTGCCCCAGCTAGTGTTTTTCTACGCACATGTTTTGTACCGCACTGTCACTTCACACCCTGTGTCACAATAATCAAAACGAGTAACGTTAGTGCCTTCCACGTCAAATTTATAATAGGAAAGGTTAAAGCTGTTAATGTGCTGATTATTATTATTAATAGCTACTCCCAATGGTAACATCTAATAATTTTTATTAACAAGTTTGGAAATTGAAAATCTCACGTGCCTTTGCAATCAACGTACAAATCTCCATCCAAATTTCCTTGACGTGTTTGTAACGTGTTCTGTATTTTTGTAATGATGCCCTAAATTTTGTTGGCTAAATTGAGAATTATCTGACATGTCCACATATATCATAGAAATCAATTGAAATCTAATGTTCAATTATATTTTTTCTTGTGTGACCGAAAATGTGGAACTGTCCGATAATTTGTACCTTACCCTATCTGTTCCTTCAGATTTTTTTTTCTAGAATTCACTAGTTAAAAGCTTGGACTAGTTCTAGATACATGTAGCCTCATTGGAAATATATTTATGGCTTTAAAATGGAAGACCGCTAATTGTATGAATGACATCCTTTTTATGAATAGGTATGTGACGGAGGGTCAAAAGTTTAATTAACCCACTCTCACGAATATAATATATAACTTCTCATGCTTAAAAATGTTTATACAATCAATGAACAAATGCAAATTAAAAACATGATGGAAATTTTAATAAATTATTATTCAAATTTCAGAAAATATTTTTGAATATAGTCATTGTGGATAAACATCGAATATATATATATATATATAATGCTAAAAATGTAACTAGGGTAAGTTACGAATTATCAGTCAGTTCCTCAGCTTTGGTCACATAAGAAAAAACTATATAAAAAATTATATTTTCATATTGTTTTTTTTTTCTTATATAACCGAAGATGTAGTAATGACCGATAATTCGTAACCTACCCTAGCCACATACTTTTTGCTGTTCTCCTAACAATCAATATATTTTAATAATAGCTACTTTAATACCTATTAAAATTTCCATCAGGTATTTAATACACTTCCTGTAATTGTCTCTTTACCCTACATAAATAGCTCTCTGACAGTTAGTTGTGATCTTTATTGGCATTCTTTTATTATATTGAAGGGAAAACGAATTTTATTTTTATTAATAGTATTTTCATCCTCAAATGATGAATTCGTATATGAAGTACATATAGCAGATAAAATTCCATTTGTTTAATTATTTATTGGTCTATTGTTAATGATCTGGTTCATTTTTAAGTTAGTTATTTGTTAGATAAAATGATTATAAGAATAGTTTAATCATAATAGAATGGTATCTCGTTCACATTTTCTCACGTTCCTAATGAAGTTATGATCTTTAATTAAAACCATTAATTTCACTAAATTGAAACTCAGGGTTGTGACAATATGCGTTTTAAATCATGGATCCTGGAAACATCTTAGACTGATTGAATTAAAGACTATTTATTCTTTCTAAACCAGCGGTATATAGTATTCGATACCATTTCGTTTCGTCTATGATATTCTTAAGATCTATGATTATAAACGCATATTGTCACAACCCTAGTAAAGATATTGTTGAAGCAGTTATTTTAAGATGTTATTAGTTTTCCTTCATATTCTCTATAGGGTAAGTTCCGAATTACCGATCAGTTCCACATCTTCGGTCATATAATGGATACCTATTAAAATAAAAATTATATGATTATTAAAAAAGCTATCGTTTTTTCTTATATGACCGAAGATGTGGAACTGGTCGGTAATTCGGAGCTTAACCTAATGTTTTCTCCCCATTGTCACAATTCATTCACAGTCTTGCCTTAGATTTTATAAGTGACTATTTAGCTCACTATCTAGAAAATATTTGGACTGAAGGAGAGATAATATCAGCCCAATAATTAATGTAATATCACCCACTATCAATATTATAAGCAATAATAAAATACGTATTTCAATGGTCATTTCACTATCCTGTGTAATTTCTATACATAGTTTATTAGCTAATATTTATATAAATTGTTACCATTTGAAGTAGGACTGTAGCTGTGGTAAGTTCTAAGTTACCAAATGATTCCACTTGTTCGGACACTTAAGAATTTTTTTTAAATTATTGTTTACTGTGACCGTATTTTAATACGGTCACAAATCACTCGATTTGTGACAGAAGCTCACAAAGATTTCACATGTTCTTATCAACTAATGATTTGTTTATACAGTACATATGTGTTGTCAGAAATGTAAACATAAACAATGGCTATCAAATCGATGGAGTTTAATAATCAGGAACCATGCTATTTATTTAGGTTTCTTAATCACAGATATACCATATGAACTCAGAGTATTAAGATGGAAGTAGCAGTTTAATTATTAACCTCAAATAGATAGTTACTAAAATTAATGATTTACATGCATTGATCGAAATTATTTTCATAATAAGTAGGAGCTATCCTGAAGGCTTGTATGATTAATTCTTGAATATAAATATTCGAAGGTCTTGTAATCACTCGGATGATAAAATATTTTTAACATGATTCAAAGTATGTTTGGTCACTATTTAAGAGACCATTTCTAGGCTTCATATGATCATGCCTAAAGAGCCTTCTGAGGCTACCAATAGGCTTAATGTTTTGAACATTTTAATATTATTATGCTTATATTCTGTAATATCCATCTGTGATACCATTAATAAACTTATTATTATTTTCTCATTTCTATTCTTTCACTAAAAAACAGTAATTTTATGCTCGGTAATATATTTCGAGTTATTGGTTGGTTCTACATTTTTGGACACGTAGGAAATGAAAACACAATTAATATTTAACTGCTATCTAATCTAATTGTTAACATTGAAAAATATCAATATTTAATTCTTATGTATCACTTTTCTATTTGGTTGCCAATTTTGTTAATTGATAGATGATGCATACAGGATACAAGCATAGAAAATAACACTGCTATAAAGTCTTTTTTTCTAAACCAATTGCTTCCAATAACCTCATCTAAATAATGATAATAATTATATGTTTATTGTAGTTACCGTAAAATAATCACAACAAAATTTATTTCCGTTTTCTATAACCATCAACGGTAATAACATCGATGCACTTCTCGCAATCATTACCAAGGCTTATTATATACAATAATCTATAAACCTTGATCATTACAGCTTTAATAATAGCAGGGCCTGCCTGTATTACACATAATTTATGTTTTTTCTTCTGGCATTCACCTCACAGTTTCATCCAGTCACAAACTTTCGAATTGATTTTCACAGATGGCACTGAAAACTTGTGATGTAAACTGCAGAATTCACTGAGAAGTTGCACTTAATATTCATGTATACTTCTTACCTAGCTATGCAGGATATGATGTCTAAATTTGATAAAACTGATTCAATGGGACAATTAGAAGGATATTTCAAAGTGGAAGAATGCCCATAGAGTCGCTCAGAGCTTGGAAACTATATTATTAAATATTAGCTAGGTACTTACCTCAGCTCATGCTCAGCCTACCTGTCAGGCTGTCTCTTTGTTATCTCCTTAACTCTTTACCTAGTGCCTTAGTCTAGGTCTACCAAGTCAGCCATTCTGCAAAGTGTGTCAAATTTAATTTTTAATTGCGGCCCTCTCAAGAGAGTCTCTAAAATATTCTGAATTGAAATTACATTAAAATGTTGCATAGGTAGCTATGATCTATCAAAAGAAGCACCGGCCACCGTGCAGTCTGTGCAGTCGAATTTACCATGAAATACAGACTGGCATAAAATAGTCTCAAGAGATGCACATGCATCAGACATGAAGCATGAGGATATTTTCAAGTGTAAAATCTTCACTAGGAAGTCAAATTTCTTCTTCAAAGTATCTTAAATGTGGCGACCTGGATCCATTTTCTCACTAGACTGCCGACTTTCCTGCTAAATTTTGAAACATGGGACGCGCAGACGCAGTCAGGCGCTTTTCAGACCCAGCCAAACTGGCAACTTGGCAAGTGGCAAGTCGGTGCCAATAGGCAATAGATGGATAATATTAATTATGAATAAATTTGTTACTGTTAATTGTGTACTTAACTTGAATAATTGTTCTTATTAATTATTTTGAATTTTGATGTTATTAAATGTGTATTTAACTTAAATAATTCAAAAACAACCAGTCTTAAGTCTGCAGAAATTTCCAGTCAGCAGAGTGTGGAACATTTTCTGTGCAAACAATTCTTAATTTTCTTCCAGTCTGAAAAGTACAGAAGGATTTGTGGATTAATCCTGTGCCCAAATTCTATTTAATTCCTATGTTCCCATGTTATTTGCTGCGCCCAAATCCCAATTTCTGTAGAAAATCCTGAGTCAGACTGTCTGAGGAGACCTTCTTTTCAGACCGGATTCTCTCCTATATTTACATGTATTTTTACTGAGAACACTCGGAACAGAAGCTAAAATAGTGGATTTCTTTGAGAACAGTTTACCAGTTCCTGCAATCTGGTGCAGAATTATAGAATAGGTTTGTAACATTTTTCCAAGACTCTCTGAGACCAATCTGAAATCTGAGCCCAATTTTAGAAATTATAGATCTCTGTGTTAGATCTTTAATTAGTTCCTAATTTCCTATGTTACCAACTTACCATTGATTAATTTAGCTATGGAATTTTTTTAATTAGGCTAATTCCTATATTAGTCCCAAATAAAATTATCACTCTGCATAATGTGTCTCTTATCCCACAGAGATTTTAATTTGAGTGCCACTGTGCCAGTTACTCTCCGACTCTCAGTAGCAGATTCAGAATCTTCCGCAACTAAATAAGTGGTTACATAGGAATTAATTCAAAATCTCCAGCAGCTAAATTAATGGTTATATAGAAATTAATTCAAGATCTTCTGCAGAGATATAAAATTTCTAAAATTGGGCTCAGATTTGTCGGCGTGTTCTGCAGTCTGGGACTCACTAAAATAGTATGTCTCATAAACTCCATTTGTCTCTCTAGCTCTCCAAAATGATCAAATTATCATAAATTCTTGCCAAAATGATATTCTAGCAAAGGAGAAAAATCAGAAAATGAGATACTTCTCTCCATTTGGCATTTGCAATTGAAGGTCTCAAAATAACTGAAACTGTCACAATGTTTTTTTACCTGGATGTAAATACATGTAAATATAGGAGGAAAGTGAAACATAGATATACATATAGGATGATATAGCAAGATTAATTTTGAATTTCAGAGTCAAATAAAATAGTTTTGCTCATAAATTCTCTATTTGTCAATTATCTCTCCATGATTCCACTTTCCAGCTAGCTAGCCAGTCTGCAGAAACTAGTAAAGTGTTCATAGAGATCTCTTATTCTGTTTGTAACAAAATTAATGTAAATATAGGAGTTAATTCAAAACTGTTCAGAGAGAATATCCCAAATATCTCCCATATTCTGAAGACTGGCTAGCTAGTAGCCACTATAGCTACCTCCAAAAGAATCTTGATTTTTCTCCTAAATGAACAAATTTTCATCAATTCAGATTCTCATCCAAATAACATTGTAGTAATACTAAGCATAGGAGAAAATCAGATATTTCTCTCCATTTTCAATTGAAGAGCTCAAAATAGCCTAATAAAATGGTAAAATACAATATGCTTTAATGCCTAGATTCTGAGCCCTTCTACCAGTCTCAGATGCCTCTAGATTGAGTAGATAGTTAGTACACTGTCACACTGTGCTGAAAATATATTCGTATGTTTTTGTTTCAATGTTCTTTTGGAGATAATATTTGATAATTTGATCAGTTAGGGCAAAAATTCAATTTCCTGTATAACTAGAGACTAGAGTTTGTTATCCATAGGTAGTATTTTACTTCAATTACTCCAGTTTGCCTCTGACGTCTGCATATACCGATTGCTTTTGTAGATATATTTTCTGTTTGAAGTAAAATTAATGTAAAGAGCTAAACAGATCAAATCAATTCATTTTCTAAATAAATTTTTAGTATTAGATAGATTGATAAGATTTGTTAGTTTTCTAATTTCCTATTAAAATGTTACCCATGATAATTTAGGATTGTTTACACAGAAAATGTAAAAAATGTCCCACATTCTCTAGACAGATTGCGTCTGTATTTGGTGCACTGAACTCCTCTGACTGTTTCGAAATTCCAGACAACATTCACTCTCTGTAATTAACATGTAAACATAGAGATTAATTAACATTCGCTCAACAACAATCTTGTGAAAAATATCAAACCTGCAGAGTGGTTTTCAACCATCAACAAGTATGTGTTAATTTGGAAAATTTTATCTTAAATTATCTATTTTGCCAAAGTTACAGATGAATTCTGAATACATTAATTAGTTCCACATGAATAATTAATTTACTTTAGAGTTCCTTCATGTTTTCAAGTTCCTTACAAGATACAAAGCTGGAAACTGTTTTACTCTTTAAAATTTAAATTTAACATTCTCATCAAAAATATTATCAGTAGACCACTAATCTATTGTGATAGGGTAAGTTCAGAGTTATCAAACAGTTCCACATTTTCGATCATATAAAAGTAGCCATTTAATAATTGTTATTCAACTTTTATTTTCAAGTTTTTCTTCAAGTTTCATGGATACTAAATAGTAATAAGAATATATTTTTCTCTTAAATTAATGGAAATGTGGAACACTGTCTGTTAAGTTGCTAACTCTGAAGTTTTGAACTTACCCTTGTTCAATGAGATACAACAATTATGACTATTCCTTCCCTTAGCCAGTTAATTGTATGCTAAAATAAGGAAGCTTTACATTGATCCAAGTGATAGACCTTCAGTTTTAGAGAGATGTGTGTCAAACTAATTCACTTTATGACTCAGGATGTCTGTTTAAATTTCTACTTTTAGTTTACTAATTTCTAATTATTATCTTGACTATACATTAAATTTATATGAAATATATGAAAGGATATAAATAACGTTATTTATTTTCATCAGAAATGAGAAAATATAATATATAGCAAAGTATATAATAGAAGATATATAAATGCGATTATGTGTTAACATGTTCATTATATAAAAATATTTGCATTTCAATGATTAAATAATATTTCACTATCAATATAATTAATGGTTTATGAAAATAATCTGATGGATCATCCTTGAAATTCACTAGCATCTGATTATTCTTTCACTAAAATTCATTAAAAGATTTAATTCGATTTCTATTAGCTATTTTACCATTTCTATAGATTATACTATGTTAATTTTGAATGACATAGACTCGTGAATCATTTGGTACAAGTGTTCTCTATAGTTCATTGCCATTGAATATGCCATACTGTATACAGTGCCACTGGATATGCCATTCAGTGCCACTAGATAGGCCATACAGTGCCACTAGATATACCAAACAGTGCCACTAGATATACCACACAGTGCCACTAGATATACCATACAGTGCCACTAGATATATCATACAGTGCCACTAGATATACCACACAGTGTCACTAGATATACCATACAGTGCCACTAGATATATCATACAGTGCCACTAGATATGCCATACAGTGCCACTAGATATGCGACACAGTGCCACTATGCTATGGCTTACTGTCTACACTAATTTAATCACTCTATGCCCATTAGTACATTATTGGTAGCCGTTACATCTCTCTCATACACTTACTTCAATTGAGTAATTGACACTAATCTAGTAACTACATTCATTGGTACATTTGTATACATCTGGTACATTCCTACCAATTTAGTACGCTTGCATCAATTATGTAATTACATATGCTAATTAATGACATTTTTTCAATTTAGTACATTAGTGCAGATTTAGTACATTTATATTTTATACCACCATTCCCTCTGTAATGCTGTATTATTTTTTCTAGAAGAAGCTGTAGTGTTTTAATTTGGTGATTTTAGTAGCAAAGTGATTGTGTGGAAAGTGCGGTGTTGTTTTCTTGGACGTTTTTATCCTTAGAATAGTGGTGTGGAAGTGATTTCTGTGATACGGTCTCTGAGGGAGGAATATTATCTGAAATATCTGGTGAGTAACTTAGTGGATATCTTATTAATACTATTAGCATATAATTTACACTTAAAATACCTAAGAACTTCATTATGTAGTATTGCTATAATACTATTTAATAATATTAACACTTAGGATAAGAATAACTGAAAGAAACATCTATTTTATGCATTTTTACAATATTAATTGAATAGTTTGAGATTGATTAGTTTATATATTTCATTTTATATATTTTTTTATTGGAATGACTGATTATTTAAGAAGGTAAGTTCTATCCTGTAACACAAAATTATTATTTGAATAATGAACCTTACATTAAATGCTTTATTTAAAAAAAAAACTCTTTAATTTAGTCCTTTAAAGACCAATATCGAGGTCTTTAAAGGCCTCAATTTCTAAACCTTCAATGGTTCCAGTGAAGTCCTTTAAAGGTCCCAGTGAAGTCCTTTAAAGCCCTTTTCACCAAGAGGTTACACACACATCTTCTTTCCTTTGAATCAAGTAGCTAAAGGATTTGCCCCAACATTCTTCTCTAATCTTGTATAATTATTTCTAATCGCTATTCATTTAACGGAGTTAATATTTGAATCTATTGTTCAATGACTCTATACTGATTCATTGACTCAAACTTACATTATCTCTGGTCTTAGTTATTGGACAGTTAGACATTTTCGATCTCAAGACAATAAATTTTAACATTTTAATTCGTTTTATTTAATGGTATTCATGATACCTCCATGCATCATGGGTACCAACTAAAATACCTAGTTGAAATGTTTGAAAAAAACTATAATCGAAAATGTGGAACTGTCAGATATGTTAAACGTTTGATGTTAAACGTTTGATGTTAAACGTTTAATGTTGAACGTTATTGTCCTATCAAATAATCCTTCTAACCATTTTCCTTTAGTTCTTAAATGAAATGCAATGCAAGCAATTCAATTCAAGATGTTGCCGTTAGTTTGTGAAAGTGGTGACTGTGTCGGTGTGGGTGTAAGTCGTTTGATCACTTCTATTAAAGCTGCTGATATTTAACTATTTACATTCAGTTATTAGCTTCATTCTTGGAAATCTTACGTAATTTATGAATTGAAAAGGTAGTGAAACTACGAAATAAGCTAGCATCCTCTTATTTTTCTGTAGAGGTTTCGAATATATCAGTATTCACTATCAATATTCTTATTTTTATTAGTTTTCTTAGATTAACTATATAGTTTATAACGCTCATTGACAATGCCTTATCTTTTTTTAACAGATTTGTATAGTACTCTAATACATAAAGTAATTGATAAAATAAGTTAAATCCTTCACAAAATGTTATATGTATTAGACAGCTTAATAATATCAGTGTTTAACACTCCACTCCCTTATACATTAAAAAGATCCACAGAGACCTTAGCCTCACCTTATGTACAGTAAATCTAAGTTAAAGGGACTTAATAGTTATAGAGTGTAAAAACACACATAGCTCAGTAATACACTCACACAGCTAATACACACACTAACACATAGCTCAGTAATTCGTAGCAATGAATGGCTGAAGTATGCGAGGCATTTTATCAATGTACCCTCATAGAGATACAGGAAATTCTCATGATTCAGCCGTAGGAGATAGGATTATGCATGTCATGAGTAAGGATCATTAGTCTTCTCTATATTAATGCTATTATCACTTGGTATGCGGTAATATATATTGCTGGTATTATCACTTAGGTGTTGACAACATGATAACGTTACTACTTATTGGCATGTATTCATATAACATGTCGTTATTATTATTATCACTTTGAATTGGCATGCGTTGATACACCACGTTATCACCTCCCATAAATAGTTTGCTTATGTTTATTTGTCAGTCTGTGGTTTGTCACGCTTTGAGTAATGCTCAGGTGATAGCATGAAAACTAATTCTTATTAGTTATAAATAAATGATTAGGTTAATTAAATTAGATATTTTTCTCTTATGAACTCTTTACAGCCTCTGTCATTTAATTTGTATACTCTATGTATGCTATATTTCTTCCATTATTCAATTAATAACTTGAGCTAAATCTGAGGACACGGACCAGAAGCGTGGATAGTTGAATACACAAATATTGATACTATTGGTATTATCATTTGTTGATACCAGGTTGCTGATATATATTGTTGGTATTATCACTTTGAATGAAATACATGTGATTAAATTTAACTTTATACAATATAGAAAACGAATTTGTATGATGGTGTTTTTTTATTATTATTTCACCACGTTAAACAATCATTCTTTAACGGAATAAATACCTTTGTGAAATAATATTGCTTACCATCAACCCTTCACTTCTTTTGAATACTGAAGACCAATAGTTTTGATATGTAATTTAAAAGTTCACATATGTCCAACCGTTTATAACTGTAGACTAATTATTACGATGATCTTAGTCCTAATGAACATCTTGCCGTAGTTATGACACTGCAAATGTACATGCTTATTCAGGTATCCAAATTTCTTTGGCCAATATTGGGGACAATGTTGCCTCGAGAAATGTTGCTACCTATGTTATTTGCATTATTGGTAGTAAGCCTTTTAACCCTTTGTGTCCTACGACTAAGAGAACATGCATGTTTTCTTTTAGTGATGTATTTGCGTGATAATTTGGAGATATTTTCCTTAATTAGACGATCGGTTAAACACATTAGTGTGCTTTCATTTATTGGAACACTTGTGTACGCTTGCATCAGTTAAGAAGCACTATTTTATTTTTTGTTATTTTTCATTTTTTTAAATCTCTTTCTATTATTGTTCAATATGCTTAGTTTGCCTCTATATTACCAGGATATCTTAGAATTAGTTTATATTCACGTGTAATTTAATTCTAAGCATTAGGATTAATGCGAGGGTGTAGCTACTCATCAGAACGACTGTCCCTCGGAATTCTATTTTTACTCTGTTAAATTGAACGACTATTTTTGAGTAAAATTCTCTTTCGGTATTGAAATGATTTTCTACCAGAGATGAAAATTGAACTATTTGGTATGAATTATCGATGCAAATTAGATGAGCACTCTGTAAATATTATACCTCACTCCATTTAATATTTGCTAATGTACGTACATATTAAGCCCAAGTACAGATTGGTGAAAAGAGTTATCAAACTGATACTATTGATCATATTCTTTGTCGGATTTCATTACATTTATTTTATAACTAGTACCTGATTAGCAGAGATGAGGTACAGCTCTATACCTATGGCATGATTGTTGTTGGGGATCATTTAAACTATGACTTCATCATTACTTCACATAAATTAAATGGTAATTGATCTCGACATTGTATCATTTATTTTATTTGCTCCTTTAAAATTATCTTCAATGAATTCGGAATTAAATTTTCTCCCATTACCAAATTAAATGCAAGTGGAAATATTAGGTACTTATTAGTTAATAAGTTAATACCAGTAAAACTAAGTAGGTCGTTTAACTCCATGATGTCCTTGGTAAATAAATGACTGCTTTCACGGAGTAGCTTTTCTGCATCCATGAGCTCGTCACTGACTGGTGGTAGGTGGTTTTGTTCATATAGCCACTTTCCTTTCTGACTGCTTCTTCCAGTCTCTTGTATTTAATTTCCTTTGACGTCAGCGATATGGCCAATGGTTCCGAATGGACGTTAAACCCTTTATTAATTTAAACAATCATGTGAGCAATTGTTCAAGTCTTGAATTTTTCATTCTGTTCAACTCGTCATATAGCCTACAAAGCTATTAAATCAATTGAAATTACGCGTGTTATTTTTTTTCAAGAACTATAACTCTATGGTTTGTTTACATTCATAACACAGTAGGTAATTGCTACTTCAATCTC
Source organism: Caprella mutica (assembly GCA_947561585.1). Lineage (NCBI taxonomy): Eukaryota > Metazoa > Arthropoda > Malacostraca > Amphipoda > Caprellidae > Caprella > Caprella mutica. Next base: position 225,813 of record CANNZV010000208.1, read on the forward strand.
ATCGACTTCCAATGTGCCTACATGTGATGAATTGGTCTAACAAACTTGATTAATCTCTAATAGTTTCAATGGTTTCTTACGATGCAGTAATACCTACTGTAGTTACTAGTTTTTTGATTGCTATATTGTGTTGCCAGTAGGTGAAATTGTTATAGTGTTGTCTACTGCACATATGTGCTAAGTTTCTAGTTATTGATCATTTTCGATCATAATTTTTTTTTTGTAATAGTTATTAGTTATTTTTCTTGGTATCCATAATATGTGCAGGTTAAAATTGCCATCTGTGCATGATGTAGATAAAGTAATGGCAAATATTTTCTATTCATTGTTCATTTAATATTATAAGTGTGCATATGTATTTTATAAATGATAAATAGATATGTATGTGACATAATTTCAAATTTCAAACGAAGTTCCAGTTAGCTAATTAAGGTAACTATTGTTTAGCGTAGTGACAGGTAGTAGTGCATCTCACCTATCTAGTGCATAGCAATCGATGGGCGCACCTTCCCTCTGTTGCTCCCCTCTTATTTAGGTCAGTCGCGCCCTCAGGAATGCTGCAGTTTCCCCTCTTTGTTGCACCGTCTGGCCTACTGTCTGCGGACTGGATTGAATCAGCGCCTTTAGGCCTCTTTCATATGGGGCGTTTTTAAATAAAATTACAGCATGAAAAACGCCCCATATAGCTAAGTGGACATACACAAAATACGTACGTTTATTCAGTCGTAGCGCGTTTTCATGCACAATTTTCATTTCTGCTGCATAAGAAAAACGCACGTTTGAACGGGGACTTAGACAGAGGTCTGTGTTTCGCACAATTTGCCGATTTACACAATCTCGAGAATGCGCTGCGCGTTTTAAACCCCTTTAACCACCCAATGCCGAACGTGCGTCAATATCTTAATTTATAATTTATTATAAAATCTTATACTGATATATGTATATCAGCGGCGTGCCGCCCCTGGCACTCCCTGTCAGGTCTTAAAACAATCATGAAGTGTCCAGTACAACAAACTAGCAGATATAAAAAAATAAAGAATGGCATTTCGTTCATATTAGAAAAAATGATAATTACACATGTTAACTGGTTACTTTCTATTTACCTAATTCATATCAAACTGATGGTATATCATGACTTTGCATTTTTTTATCCTGTGTTCTTGTACATTAGCGCACAGTCTACTCTTCATATTCCCTTCATACTGTCCTTAGTCTCTTCGATCTCTCATGAGTATCCTCACATACCCTTCACATACTCTTCCAATCCTTTCACATTCTCTTCACATACCCTTCTTATACCCTTCACATTCTCTTCTTATACCCTTCACATACTCTTCCAATCCTTTCACATTCTCTTCACATACCCTTCTTATACCCTTCACATTCTCTTCTTATACCCTTCACATTCTCTTCTTATACCCTTCACATTCTCTTCTTATACCCTTCACATTCTCTTCTTATACCCTTCACATTCTCTTCTTATACCCTTCACATTCTCTTCACATACCCTTCACATTCTCTTCTTATACCCTTCACATTCTCTTCACATACCCTTCACATTCTCTTCTTATACCCTTCACATTCTCTTCACATACCCTTCACATTCTCTTCACATACCCTTCACATTCTCTTCTTATACCCTTCACATTCTCTTCACATACCCTTCACATTCTCTTCTTATACCCTTCACATTCTCTTCTTATACCCTTCACATTCTCTTCACATACCCTTCACATTCTCTTCACATACCCTTCACATTCTCTTCACATTCTCTTCACTCTCTGCCTGTTAGCGTAAAAGTGCCGGAAGGAGCTTAATTAATAAACCAACTCATGTCTCGCTGATGCAACTCCAGAGTGAATTCTCTACGGAATATTATTTGTAGTTAGAAAATAATGAAATGCATTATATTGCATGAGGCAGTGATGGTAACTCTGTGCACTGATATTAAATGCTAAATACTCATTTATATTTTATATTTAATTAATTTAACACTAATTATGCATTTGATTATTCAGTTGTTTAATTGCTAAATCCTTTAAAGCTCCTATCTAGAACAGTTTATATTTCCATTATGGTTAATTACGAATTATCGGTCAGTTTCACATCTTCGGTCATATAAGAAAAAACGATATTACAATTATTGTTATTAATTTTTATTTTAGAAATAAATAAAAATAAATGAATAAAAAAAAAAACCAACTACAATAAAAATTAAATATCAATTGTAATATCGTTTTTCTTATATGACCGAAGATATGAAACTGACCGATAATTCGTAATTTCCCCCACATCATTTTCCCCAATATAAACCACTCGTCATTTTGTTTGTTATTGCTCTTCTTTATTATTCTTTTTTCCGGCAAAAGGTTGCAATATTTTGCTTGAAGTTTTACTACAATACTTAGTGTGATATCTAGGGCCTCTTCTCAAGAAATTACAACAGTTCTGCTTGAAGATATTCTCAGAGTGTTTTTATGGCCCGTGGGACTTGCACTTGCCTTTTGGTGGTATGCAAAACAAAATAAGTTCAGAGTTATCGGACGGTTCCACATTTTCGATCATGTAAAAAACTGTATAATCTTGATTGGTTAAATTAAGTAAAGTTATATATATTATAGTTATATTTTCTCACATGATGATGATGTGGAACTGTTCGATAATTCAGAACATACCCAACACACAGATTTTATGATAAAAAACAGGAATGGAATCATAGGACCAGGAATGTGTTGCTGTGAACCACAATGCTTGGGTTCTATATTCAGTGGAACCACAGGTGGAAATACCTGACCTGAGGTACACCTAAAAAGGTGATGCGACTGGAAACCTGTCATGCAATCACCTTCTGAGAGATTCTAACCAAATTTAACACTCACCGTCAGGGCCCAGTCAAACGAGCGGGTTTGCATTGCGTTGCAATAGCGGTTTGGCCGCCCAAAAACCGCTTTGGAAATATTATTCCATCGAACTCATGTTAAAAACCAGGGGTGTCACACTAGAAGTTCAGCTGCTCAACCGAGGCAGTCGCGACGCAATTCTTCGCTTACAATCGCCGCGGCAAAACCGACTCGTTCTGCCAGAAGGGCGGTTTTCAGGCGGTTTGACCTTCTGAATAGATAACGGCACTTTCTGTTTCAAGGTCATTTTCAACACAACTGAACACTGGCAGTCACTCGCAAACGCCTAGACTATGTCAGACGAGCGGTTTAGCCGCACCGGAACCGCTGCGTTTCAACCACGATGAAACCGCCCATGTGATTTTTGCTCTAAGCTGTTTGAATGTTTCAAACTTCTTTTTTTTTAATGACTGCAAATATCCCAACCCTTTGCATTGAGTGTTAGACTGTTATTGTGATTAGTGTTTCTAGCAATCTTTGTGTGATGGGTCTTACATCTCAAGCGTAAGATTAGATAACAATGTTCTGTTGTTTTACTTTATCACAATTATGAGTAATAGGGTGAGTTCCGAGTTATCGGACACTTTCCCATTTTCGGTCATATATAAACTGTAAAAGTAAATGTGATTCAACTACATGTATATTTTTTAATATAATCAAAAATGTGGAACTGCCCGATAATTCAGAACATATCCTAGTATGTACTATCAGAGAAAAGAGTCGCTGCATGATGTTTATTTCACAAATCACGGTTTTCTATTTTCCTATTTTCAAATCTTAAAAATTTGTCGTCGTGTACCCAGACCAATTTTAAAATATCTACAAAAATTAGAATTAGTAAAGTTTCTTTTTTGAAAATATGAAATCGGTAAACTGTCAGGAAATTATTACCTATAGACTTTTTATTGATAATTTCAATATTGCATCACACCTGTTACATTTCCATTGCCATTATTTACATGTTTGAAGCAGTTCCTCCTGCATGTGATGGTACATGTGCGGTGGGTCACGCTTTCTTCAGATCGTCTCCTGTCAGTTGTCAGGACACATTGACAGAGTATATATTTAAGGTGGGCTGTATCGGCGTTCAAGGTGGGCGAGACCCACCAATCAATGTATGGGCGTTGTTGTTATTTCCATTTGAAATGCTTTTTCTATAGTTTTTTTTACGATTTAAAGCACTAGCTAACGAAAATACTGAATTAAGCCTTTATTGTTCTTGTGATTATATGTAGTCACTTCAACTGAGTAGTAAAACCTGTTATAAGATTTATTAAATTTTCACTGTTCTGAATAGTGCAGTCGCAGATGTTTTTGTCCTTTTTCGTCGCATTCCTTGGTAAGTGACTACATTCACGGGGTAGCTTAGCTGTATCCATGAGCATTATCACCTAGTGGTAGGTGACTTTTGACTACTTCTACTAAGTCCTTTGTACGTCTTTCTCTCTGTGATAGTACACAGAGAGCACCAGACTGACTTATCAAGTAGAGCAGAATGAATTAGTTTTTAAACATGCTATGCGTTCAGTTATTATAATTGATTTTAAGTATTAATTAAGATGTTCAAGCAAGCTTCTTAAGTTCATACAATAATGTATAATGTAGTAATATATATTTATAATTGAATTAATGAGTTATTGCTCATAATTTATGTATATACTATATATTATGATTATTATCACTATCATAGATATAGTTACCACTAGTCAATAATAATTGTGACACCATTTCAATCTAACTTGTCTTTACTCACTAACAACATTTCTAAGAGTAATAAAACTTATCTTATTTAATTGATAGGGCCATCTGTTTCGAAACAGACCTTAGACCCTTTAATTATCTAATTAATAATATAAATTACCAATAGCTATGTCTTTCAGTATACTGATGACTATCTCTTTTATAATATGGATCATTAGGGTAAGTTCCATGTTATCGGACAGCTCTATATTTTCGATCATATAAAATTATTAACGAGGATATAATTAAACATTTCAACTCGTCATTTTACATATATTTTTCTTATATGATCGATAATATGAAACGGTCCATTAATTCTGAACTTACACCCTGATTTATCCTATTTTTAAATATTTTCTCTAATAATATTTTTCCCTTTATTTTCTTTATCGAAATTAATTACAGTCTTCGGACTCTGCTTGTGATCAATCACCAAAGAGAATGAAGATAAGATTAGTGAGAGTGAGAATAAATATAATTAAATGTATAAATTTATAAACCAATAGGTAGTAGAAGATAATCATTTTCTTAACAATGTAGATGGTTTAATAAAACCCTATATTTTAAGCTATATAATATATACTAGCTTATTACCAGGTTTTTATGTTTCTTTTTAGTTTGATACAGAAACTTGTTCTTAGCATAATACTATGCAGAGCATTGAAATCTGTTTATAGGATACTTTTAGAGTTATCAGACGGTTCCATATGTACGGTCATACAATATAAAAAAATATTATTAAAATAATAAGTTAAAATGTTATATTGTGTTTTTTTTCTTATGTGTTCGAAAACGTGAAGCCGTCCGATAACTCTAAACCTTAGAGTGATATAATTTACCCTCAAGCATATTTCTTTAATTAAAGAGGGGTTTCTTTTTTGATTGGACATTGATGTTGCTTTGATTTAAATGTCACTTCCAATATAATCGTTCATGAATCAATTAACCCTCACCCTCACTCAGAGTTACGCTTTTTACCCTCACTCTGAGTTACGCATTTTACCCTCACTCTGAGTTACGCATTTTACCCTCACTCTGAGTTACGCATTTTACCCTCACTCCGAGTTACGCATTTTACCCTCACTCTGAGTTACGCATTTTACCCTCACTCCGAGTTACGCATTTTACCCTCACTCTGAGTTACTCATTTTACTCTCACTCTGAGTTACGCATTTTACCCTCACTCTGAGTTACGCATTTTACCCTCACTCTGAGTTACTCATTTTACTCTCACTCTGAGTTACGCATTTTACCCTCACTCTGAGTTACGCATTTTACCCTCACTCCGAGTTACGCATTTTACCCTCACTTCACTCTGAGTTAGGCTTTTTACTCTCACTCCGAGTTACTCATTTTACCCTCACTCCGAGTTACGCATTTTACCCTCACTTCACTCTGAGTTACGCTTTTTACTCTCATTCCGAGTTACTCATTTTACCCTCACTTCACTCTGAGTTACGCATTTTACCCTCACTCCGAGTTACGCATTTTACCCTCACTCTGAGTTACGCATTTTACCCTCACTCCGAGTTACGCATTTTACCCTCACTTCACTCTGAGTTAGGCTTTTTACTCTCACTCCGAGTTACTCATTTTACCCTCACTCCGAGTTACGCATTTTACCCTCACTTCACTCTGAGTTACGCTTTTTACTCTCACTCCGAGTTACTGATTTTACCCTCACTTCACTCTGAGTTACGCATTTTACCCTCACTCCGAGTTACGCATTTTACCCTCACTCTGAGTTACGCATTTTACCCTCACTCCGAGTTACGCATTTTACCCTCACTCCTTTAACACATGTTTCAATGTCACGTTCCACTCTCCTTTCCGTTCCATCTTACTCGTTCTACCATGACTATTGTGTTAGTTAGTCATTATAATTTATAATGGCTATTGCATTATACAATTATTAGTCATTATAATTTATAATGGCTATTGTGTTAGTTAGTCATTATAATCTATAATGGCTATTGCATTATACAATTATTAGTCATTATAATTTATAATGGCTATTGCATTATACAATTATTAGTCATTATAATTTATAATGGCTATTGTATTATACTATTATTAGTCATTATAATTTATAATGGCTATTGTATTATACAATTACTAGTCATTATAACTTATAATGGCTATTGTATTATACAATTATTAGTCATTGTAACTTATGGCTATTGTATTATACAATTACTAGTCATTATAACTTATAATGGCTATTGTATTATACAATTATTAGTCATTATAACTTATAATGGCTATTGTATTATACAATTATTAGTCATTATAATTTATAATGGCTATTGCATTATACTATTATTAGTCATTATAACTTATAATGGCTATTGTATTATACAATTATTAGTCATTATAACTTATAATGGCTATTGTATTATGCAATTATTAGTCATCATAACTTATAATGGCTATTATATTATACAATTATTAGTCATTATAATTTATAATGGTTATTATATTATACAATTATTAGTTATTATAATTTATAATGGCTATTGTATTATACAATTATTAGTCATTATAACTTATAATGGATATTGTATTATACAATTATTAGTCATCATAACTTATAATGGCTATTATATTATACAATTATTAGTCATTATAACTTACAATGGCTATTAACACATCAAATTGATCTCTCTCTTACTTCCCTCAACTAACGTTAAATTATCACCCCATGTAGTGGCTATTAGTAGAACATGGGGGTAAGTGACAAGTTATCGTACGGTTCTACATTATCGATCATAGGACAAGTTAAATGATTATTATTTGACTTATAATTGAAATCCATCAGACCTGCAGCTATAATTGATACCAATATAAATTAATTTTAAATAATAAATATTATATTAGGTATATATCTTTTTCTCATGATCGAAGATGAGGAACAGTGCGATAACACGAAACTTACCCTGTATTTATCATACCACAAACTATCCATATTAATACCTACCATTAACATGTAAAGTCACATGTGCCATTTTATTTCTATCATTTAAAATGTGCCCCTTGTAATAATAGTCTTTTTCGTATCGATTATATGTAGGACATACGTATGGTACTCATTATTATTGATTATTTCTACCCTAGCCTCTATTTGAGGCTTGATTAATTTGGGTGTGTGGTAGTGATGTACAGTCACAGAGAAGACTGTAGCTATTATATTGTGATGTACAGTCTCAGAGAAGACTGTAGACTGTAGCTAGTTAGGTTGTGACTGTACAGTCCTTTGACTTTTTCACAGTTCGCTAATTTCTCATTTCCAAAGAAAGTTTTTTCTAATTGCAATGCTTGTAGATATTATATAAGACAAAAATATAAATCAACATTATTGGTATCCACGATACAAATTAGAAGTTGAATTAAAATTTGTATATTTACGGAGGTATCATGGATACAAATTGAAATAAGTTTAATGATGTATAGGTATATTTTAGCCTCTATGCACGAAGATGCGTAACTGTTCGGTAACTTGTAGCTCACCCTACGGGTCTACAGTGCTGCCCCTAGTAGCCAGACTCGTTAGCTGTTGTTAAGCCCCGTCCAGACGGTCAAATTTTTCAGAGAAGTGACAAACTTAATGACAAACTAAATGACGATAACTTCCTAGCGTCAGCAAACCGTCAAACTTTTCATCAGTTTTTTTATTCCAACATGTTGGATATCGTCAGCAAAAAGTTTGTCAAACTATTTGCTGACGATAAAGTTTGAAGTACACACTGACTTTCCGGCAATAATATTTTTTTATTTGCGCGTCATTTTAGTTTATTACAGCTAGGTACACCTACAAAAACCTCATTTTTTTCAAACTTAGTATCTATCTAGTTACAATGGCTGACGACAGACTCTTTAATACTTGGTTGTATTAGAATGTATTAGGTAGATCTAAGTTATAGGTAGGCTACCTACGTTGTGAATTGTTTTCTATGATCTATTTTTGACCATCCTTTTCAAGACGATATTTTGTCACCAAAAACAAATTATATTTTCTGGTTTCTTACTGTTCTAAATTTAAAAAATATACATAGCAAGTTATATAATTTTTATTTTCACGATATGTAACATTAATTTTGACGAAACTGACGCTAGTGAACTTCAAACTTTTGGCGAGAAAATTTGACCGTGTAGACACTCCTTGAAAACTGACGATAAGTTTGTCATTTAGTTTGTCATTAAGTTTGTCACTTCTCTAAAAAAATTTGACCGTCTGGACGGGGCTTTAGTCTAGGGGTGTAACATGAGAGGTGTACTTTGGGACTGCTTTTTAGTAATCACGTGAGTGGGGACTGATCTCGTGACTAGTTATGGTGGAGCCATGGGAGATTAAAGAGGAGTTAGGGACTCTCCTACCCACATAGAGTTATTAAAATTAAGAGGGACACTTCTTCTATGGCCACACATACGAACTACTGTGTTATGTCTGTCACTTTTAGTGTATCTTCTTGAATATCTCTTCTTCAGTTATTTAGATTGTAGGGTAACTTTCGAGTTATAGGACTGTTCCACATTTTCGATCGTGTAAGATTAAAAAGTGAAATAATAATAAACTTACCCTTTCGACAATTTAGATATATCAAAGTAGTGTTAAAACAGTGTAAGTTACTATCTTTAGAACCTAAAGATAGTAACTATGTGACACTGTACATAGAGATGTAATATTCCTAGTATAGGGTAAGTTGCGAATTATCAGTCGGTTTCACATCTACGTTCATATATGAATAACTATAAAATAATATATTTTATGTTTATTTCAATTGGTATCCATGATAACTGCAGTTATCATGGATACCAAGTAAAATAACGACTTAAAATGACAAATTATCAAGTTTTTTTATGACCGAAGATGTGAAACCGACCGCTAAATCATATCATAGCCTACACACATTTCTTGAGTGAGTATAGTGTGTTTTTGAGTGAGTAGTACATTTATCGTATTGATTCACACTAGCGTATCGTTCACGCTCTGACTACTACCTTTACGCATTCATTGAGTAAAACAGTAAAGTTGCTACCTAGCCTACCTACCATCTGGACTGTCTTTCCTTCTTTCCAACATCTGTCCTTCCTGTCTTCCTCCTCTTTATCCACTCTATCCCTATCCCCCCTCTTTACCCAGCCTCTACGCTTATGTAGGAATGAAGACTTTGATTTTAGGGAGTAGCAATAGTGTTCTTATTTATTTAGAAAAGTAGTTGCTATTTTTAGTTGTGTTTGTGCCTCATATAGATTGTGTATTAATTCCATTGGGTGGAGGAGATGTGGCACCGTCGCATGTCTAGAGTCCAAATTATCCCGTTCCATTTTCAGTGTTGCTTGGGCCGCTGTGTGAGGCGGAGTGTGCCGCTCCGTGTGTGTCCTTTTGTAAGAGTTATCGGTTCACACCCTTCTGCCACCAAGAGGTTAATTGAGTAGTAGTGTAGTTTTTCTGGCGTGTACACTATATCGATAGGTGTGATATAATTAGTGTATAGGTGTGTGTGTAATTAATATATGAATGTTGCTCAAGATTTATTGGTTGATGTACTCTGCGTAAACCTGCTCGTGCTATCCCTGAAACTGATCAAATTCCTTGCGGCTAGGCACAATTATGCACATATTGCTAAATTGCATATTCGCTAAATCATTCTAAAGTTTTGTTTTCCTCAGGGTTTTTAGTTGTTACTCCTTTTTCTCCATAAGGTCTCTTTTTCCGTGATTTAGTTGAGTGGTGAAGTAGCGACTGAATTATTCTATTATTGTGCTCTATATTTTCACCAAGATGTCAAACCGCCTTCCTTCTGCCGTCTTAAATGGTAAGTAACAGCACTTTATAATGATGTAAAGGGTAACTTACGATTCATCGGACGGTTTCACATTTTCGATCATATAAGAATTTATAAAATTAATGTTAAATAATTATTCAAAATTTTTCATTTGATCGGAAATCTGAGGCAGTTCGTGAAGTCATATCTAACCCTTTTGGTAAATATATGTTCCAGATAGTTATATAATGCAGTCAGTCAGCAATGTATAATTAGTTAAAGACTCACCTTATCTATAATATAACTACATTGAGTATATGTTGATAAGAAATCTTTAATTGACGTCCATTAGATGCCTATTGTTTTAGATGATTACTTCAGTGATAATTATAGTTACAATTGTTTGCTCCTAAGTATTCTTTATCTCTGATTATAATCAGTGTAATTATAATATTTATAATCAGTGTGATTATAATATTTATAATCAGTGTGATTATAATATTTATAATCAGTGTGGTTGTAATATTTATAATCAGTGTGGTTATAATATTTATAATCAGTGTGATTATAATATTTATAATCAGTGTGATTATAATATTTATAATCAGTGTGGTTGTAATATTTATAATCAGTGTGGTTATAATATTTATAATCAGTGTGATTATAATATTTATAATCAGTGTGATTATAATATTTATAATCAGTGTGGTTATAATATTTATAATCAGTGTGGTTATAATATTTATAATCAGTGTGGTTATAATATTTATAATCAGTGTGATTATAATATTTATAATCAGTGTGATTATAATATTTATAATCAGTGTGATTATAATATTTATAATCAGTGTGATTATAATATTTATAATCAGTGTGATTATAATATTTATAATCAGTGTGGTTATAATATTTATAATCAGTGTGGTTATAATATTTATAATCAGTGTGGTTATAATATTTATAATCAGTGTGATTATAATATTTATAATCAGTGTGATTATAATATTTATAATCAGTGTGGTTATAATATTTATAATCAGTGTGGTTATAATATTTATAATCAGTGTGGTTATAATATTTATAATCAGTGTGGTTATAATATTTATAATCAGTGTGGTTATAATATTTATAATCAGTGTGGTTATAATATTTATAATCAGTGTGGTTGTAATTATATTCAATGTATTACAACTGAAGGTTATTGATTTATTTCAATGAGGTGATAAATGATTATTTTCACAATGAATGCAAATTAAATATAAATTTAAACTCAATATAAATATAAACTATTAACTCTATAAAACTCAATATAAACTATAACTCTATTTTCTATATACACGAGTTGTTATGTTATTTACAATGAATAAAAAATATAGGAATCGGGTAAGTTCCGAGTTATTGATCAGTTCCACAGTATCGATCCTATATGAAAAATATGTATATTTAACTTATTTCAGTTGGTATCCATATTACTGGCAGGTATCATGGATACCCATTAAAATAACGATTTAAATTTTTTATATGATCGAAAACATGGAACTGTGCGATAACTCATAAGCTACACTATACTGAAAATATGTTGTATGTTTTACTATAGCTATAAGTTAAGTACAAATTGTATGTGTTACACATATTTACAATAACGTGGTACATATTTATATACTGTATACACTCTTCTTCAGTAGATATTTACATAGTTTACTGACACAGAATGTAAATATTTACCTCTTAATTTATTTACATTAATTTAGCTTCTGCCGTGAAATACATTTATAAACATATTCAATGTGTATCCAATTGAGGTATGGACTTATAACAATTGACTATAACGTCTCAAATACATCTTCTGAATGTCAATACGTACTAACGTATTGCACTGTAACATCTTCCGACTGGTAACTTCAACCTATTGGAAGAAATTTGTCGCTAAACAATTTCCTATTTGGTAACCATGTCCCTTTATGCTGATTTTTTCTTTCAAGTGTGTTTATTTATTTATGATCATTAGATGTTTCAAGGATTTGATTTTGTTCTGATTTAAAAAAAGATGCCTGGCATGAATATATGTTTTTTAACCACAAAAGTTTGAAAGTTTTTAAACCACAAAACCTGAAAGGAAGTTTTTTTTTTCGTGAAAAGAATTATTATTTCAACTAAAATAAAATTCTGGGTATTTTCATTGTTCCATCAGTATTTTATGTTAACTTTGTTATAATAAAGTTAATTATTATCGGGATTTTCCTGTAAATTTTTTCAGTAATGTCTATACCTAATTGTTCGCCATTAATTGTTGCTAAGTGAATAAAGTAAAGGCTAAACATACAAGGTGTTAAACTGTTAAAAAAATACATAAAAAACGTAAGGGAATACCATTTATTTATTTAATATTTAAAAGCTATACTACAAATTTACAAACTCATGCTACATTTTACAATCTGAAATATACTGCATTTTACCAGCTTAATTATTTAAAATATAGGGCCATTTACAAGCTGCAATATGCTACTAGGGTAAGTTCTTAATTATCGGTCAGTTCTCCATTTTCGGACACGTAAGAAAAAACGATATAATAATTATTATTATTTAATTTTTATTCTCATTGGTATCCATGATACCTGCAGGTATCATGGATACCAATTAAAAATAAATAATAATTATTATATCGTTTTTTCATACGTGTCCGAAAATGGAGAACTGACCGATAATTAACAACTTACCCTAGCTACAATATGCTACTAACTGCAATATGCTACTACGATGTATTTTCTTTATGTATTATTTTTCACATGAACTGTTAACGCTCTCCATAAACCATCAAATGTCAATCTTAGTTACTCGATTCACGGAAAGAGAGCAAGGTTACATGAGCAATGGTAAATGAATATTATTTTGAATATGCAAGAGGTATGTATGGTAAATTCTGATTTATCGTACGGTTCTACATTTTCGGTCATATGGAAAAAAAATATATCATATAATTTAACTTTCATTTTAATTGGTTCTCATGCATGAAATCTGCAGGTGAAAGGTAATTAATAATTATTAGCTCTTTATTAATTAATTAGTAGATCGAAAATGTGAACCGTCCATTAATTAGGAACTTACCTTAGTTAATAAATTATAAATAGAATTCTATTGAATAACAACGAATCAAATCTCTGTCTTTCCCATTTTTCTGAGAAAATCACTTTCAGATTTTCTGTTTATTTTCATACGTTTGACTCATTAGTTTCATGTCGTATAATTAATAATAGTAGGTAATTAGTTTTCCGGTGAAAGGCAGCAAAATAGCATCAATTCACCATTGGTATTTTTATTTCATATGGAATGGTGTTCCAATCAGGAATGCTCAAACTATCACATTCTTGGAATCCTCTACTGAAAAACGTGAGAGTTGAAATGGAGAGATACCAGAGCCATCATTTACTTTTTGATAGGGTAAAAACGATATAATTATTATTATTTCACTAGGGTTGGTTTAGTAAAAACAACCAACCCTAGTGAAATAATTATTATTATATAGTTTTTTCTTATATGACCGAAGATGTGGAACTGACCTATAATTCGGAACTTACCATATGTCCTAGTAATACATTCTTTAACTTCCTCCCTCATTTACCATTGTCCTTCTTTCTAATTTCTTTTTCATTTTCCCCTCTTTTATATTATGTCCTTCCTTTCGCTATGGTGTGTCTATTTTATTTACTATGTCCATTATTTGATTTAAAATATTATTTCCTCTAATCTCATGATCCTTTCTCCCTTTTTTCCCCTCTTTTAGATTTATGCCCCTCTTTTCTCTCACTTTCTTCTCGTATCCCTCTTATATTGCCATCTTCCCTTTCATCCCTTTCTAACTTCCTCTCTCATCTCTATTCCCTCTCTCATCCCTTTCCCCTTTCATAACACTTTCTTCCCTCTCAAAACACTTTCTTCCCTCTCTCTGGCAGTTAGCCAGTCCTCTCCCTCCATTGATTCCCTCACCGCAATCTCACCAATTTATATGTTTTTCGCAAAGAGTCATCGCTAAATGATGTCCATGGAGTCTCTCCAGCCACAACTCTTACAGATTATCTCTCCTCCCTCACTCCGTCAGTCCAATATACTACTATCGGTCGGTACCTCATCTATATGAGAAAAAAAAACTAAAATAACTTATTTAATTTTAATTAGTATACATGATACCGGCAGTTTTATTTTAGTTGGTATCCATTATACCTGCAAGTATCATGGATACCAAGTACAATAAAAAATAATTTCACTTTTTCCTCATCGAAAATGTGGAACTGACCGATAATTCGTAAGTTTCCCTCTCCATATTGGCCATTGACAACAGTCTTTATTCCCTCGCTGTCTATTTATTATTTCCCCTCTAATATAGAAGGCACATCAACATCAGTAAGTTTCTGGCGCTTGAATGTTCTCTTTATTTCTTTTTATTTGTTCTCTGTGCGTAAGTTATTGCAAATTACGCTACTTCTCGCAGTTGTTTATTATTTCAAATCTTTGGCTGCGAGTCTACAGCTGTAGATATATCTAAATAGATATATCTAAAGAGATATATAAGATAGGAGATTTATCTAAAGAGATATATCTAAAGAGATATATCTAAAGAGATATATAAAATAGGAGATATATCTAAAGAGATATATCTAAAGAGATATATCTAAAGAGATATATAAGATAGGAGATTTATCTAAAGAGATATAAATGTTGTGGGAATTCTGAGTTATTAGACTGCTCCATGATTTCGAATAAGAGAAATTTGTATTAATTATTATTTAATTTTATATTATTATGCTCGAAAACGTGAGACCGTTCGATAACTCGAAATATGTATAATAATTATAGGGGGATTTCAGAATTATTGAACTGTTGCACGATTTCGATCATGTAAGTTAAAATATATATTACTCATTATTTGACTTTATTCAATTGTGATCTAAAACTTGGAACCGTTCGATAACTCGGAACTTACCCCAAAAGTTCTTTGCTTGATAATTTATCTTCAAATTGTGTAGCTTTGAAAGTGCGTCTCGCTATGCATTTTCTGCAGCTATTTTTAGCCTGTCTAAGTTTGGGCAGTCTGGAAGTTTGGGGTAACTATCTGGCCACGAAGTTGGGGAAACTTTAGGAGTCTAGGGTAACTTCCTGCCACTTTAGGGATCTAGGGTAACTTCCTGCCACTTCAGGGATCTAGGGTAACTTTGTGCCACTTCAGGGATCTAGGGTAACTTTGTGCCACTTCAGGGATCTAGGGTAACTTTGTGCCACTTCAGGGATCTAGGGTAACTTTGTGCCACTTCAGGGATCTAGGGTAACTTCTTGCCACTTCAGGGATCTAGGGTAACTTTGTGCCACTTCAGGGATCTAGGGTAACTTTGTGCCACTTCAGGGATCTAGGGTAACTTCCTGCCACTTCAGGGATCTAGGGTAACTTTGTGCCACTTCAGGGATCTAGGGTAACTTTGTGCCACTTCAGGGATCTAGGGTAACTTCTTGCCACTTCAGGGATCTAGGGTAACTTTGTGCCACTTCAGGGATCTAGGGTAACTTTGTGCCACTTCAGGGATCTAGGGTAACTTTGTGCCACTTCAGGGATCTAGGGTAACTTTGTGCCACTTCAGGGATCTAGGGTAACTTTGTGCCACTTCAGGGATCTAGGGTAACTTCCTGCCACTTCAGGGATCTAGGGTAACTTTGTGCCACTTCAGGGATCTAGGGTAACTTTGTGCCACTTCAGGGATCTAGGGTAACTTTGTGCCACTTCAGGGATCTAGGGTAACTTCTTGCCACTTCAGGGATCTAGGGTAACTTCCTGCCACTTCAGGGATCTAGGGTAACTTCCTACCACTTTAGGGATCTAGGGTAACTTCCTGCCACTTCAGGGATCTAGGGTAACTTCCTGCCACTTCAGGGATCTAGGGTAACTTTGCGTTGTTCCATAGGGGAATCTGCTCTAAAGATAAAGTCAAAGTCTTAAGCTGACTTTTGTAGGAAAAGTTTGTGTCTCTTAAATAAAGAAGAGCGTGTTTGCTTCTTTTAATCACGTTCATTGGGGACTGGATCACGGAGTAGCTTTTTTGCATCCCTTAGCACTGTCATCTTTGACAGTGACTATCAAGAAGCAGTCAGACTGGATAATTATTTTACCTTTTAAATAACACTCCACTGAAATTTTCATTGGGGTTTTGATTGACATCTGGTGATTTCCAAAAAAAAAAATTAAGTATATTTGTAATTCTCCAAGGCGATATTTAATATTTATCCATTAAAAAAATAAAGGAGTTGAAGTTATAAATGATAATGGTAATATCAAATATTGTACTTACCTTATTGTACGTGATGCATGTTAGTCTTTGATTCTCTTCCACAGATGTTTCGAAACATGTACGTACTGACTATTTCTTCATTGGAATGTGTGTACGTGTGTGCGTGTGTGTTGTAACCATAGGCACATTCTTGCGTACATTCTCTATGGAGTTTAACATTCTATGCTATTCGTACCAGAATGAAGAAAAAGTACCTAACATTCAATGCTATTCGTACCAGAATGAAGAAAAAGTACCAAACATTCAATGTTATTCGTACCAGAATGAAGAAAAAGTACCAAACATTCAATGCTATTCGTACCAGAATGAAGAAAATGTACTAAACATTCAATGCTATTCGTACCAACCAAACATTCGGTAGTTTAATTAGATTTTCCTTTCCATTTAAATTCATTAACGCTTTTGACATGTTAATAATTGCCTCTTTAATCACTTACTTTAATAGACCGCATGTTACAGTTCACATAGCAGTTATTTATTGAACGGATACTAGTTATTTTAACTGGTATCCATGATACCAGCTGGTTTAATGGATACCAATTATAATAACTAGGTAAATTATATATTTTTCTTATATGAACGAACATGTAAAACTGTCCGATAACTCGGAACTTACCCTATAGAAGCTAGCAAGATGTGATGTCACTTTTATATCCAGTCCTTCATCACCTTGAATCTTCATTGTCAGATTTCTGTTGCTGGGAAGATTTTCAATGGAAAATTTAGATAGCTAAAATATATGCATGTGTTTTAGTAGAATAAAAACACATAGAATGTTGTTTTCAAGTGAATTTCTATAGGGTAAGTTACGAATTATTGGACAATACCAAATTTTGGTATTATATGAAAAATGTTATAACTATTCTAAATTTTAATTGGTATACATGATGCCTACAGGTATCATGGATACCAATTAAATTAACGAGTTGAATTGTTAAAACATTGCTTCTGAATCAAGGTAGCCTATTTAAATCAATTCCGAAAAAATCTAAATGTAGAAATTAAGATTTCAATTCCAGAAAACATTAGTCATGTTTTAATGTGAGTTGCTACATCAATAGGCCTTGCTTTCAAATGTTAAAAGTGTTTCTTATCTTTATTGCCCTCTGATAAGAAATCTTAAAGATCTTCGATAGATAAGATTGGAGACAAATTAGGCAACTTCTCCTAACAAATCATCTAATAATTTAAAATTAATGAGTTTGATATTTTGAGACGATAGAGTTACTCTTCCTTTTAGACTGAAGTAATTAACTTTTAGTTAAGTCTTTATTGTTCTAGTGGTTACATTTAGTTAATTAAACTTGGTATGATATCCTGTTTGTTAAATCGTAGAGTGTTTTTCCTGTTTGATGTAAAATCTTTATGAATGTAGAGTACTGTCCTTTCTCTTTATATACCGTAGACTATGTTCTTACCTAGCTCTATGTAACCAAATAACCCACTACAATATTCCTACGTGAAACCGCAAAATAGTTTCGAAAATACCGCACTGTATGAATAGTAGATAGTGTACTGTAAATGTGAAGTCATATACTGTATTACATATTTTTATTTACTTGATTTATCTTAACATAATATACATTAACACCAGTATATTATATCAATAAATAGTAAAACTGTATATTATATAACTGTTATGGAAATTCAATGCTATGAACATTGAGCTACTGGCATGCGAGTACAGTGAGACAGCTGCTGTCCACTGTCACGGCAGTAACTCGCACCGTGTAACAAGGCCTTAACTTTTCATGATTATGTTTAGAACTGCTTTTTACTTAATCTGAGAAAAAATGAAAAGCCCGAAAATAGATAATACGATGGCCGTTGTCCAGGTGGTCACGGAATACTAGATGCCGCACTGTGTCTATGAATAGTACATTGTGTAATACTCAAGCCTGTGCGTCTTTTGTCAGCATGTTTGTGTGTGAGCCTATGCCATCTCATAGGCCTAGGCACAGTGAAGGATTATTGGAAGTCCCTTATACGTCTTTAAGTAAGCCTCTTCGAGCAGATGTCCTATATTCTTTCTCAGATGCCTGTAGAAATTCCAATGACTTCACGATAAATGCTAATTTACACTTCCACGACTTTGCATTCATTTAAAAAATGGGGATTTGGAGCTAACTTATTCACTTCATTAAACCATTTCTATCTGACAATTCAAATTTGAAAACGTGTATATAAACGTATTTCGTATATAAACATTGATTTATTTAATCTTGGAGCTAAAAAATTGATTTCACATCAGTTCCGAAAATGTGAATTTATTTACCCCTTCAATTTACTTTATTATCAAAGCTATTTTCGATGGTTAGACCATAACAAATCAGATTAAAAGAGTCCAAAGACTTAGCTGGTGAATACCGTTCTAACCTCTCTGCATAGACAGGTGTTCTTTTAACAGAGATGCCTGTAGACTGTGAAGGTATATTGTGTCTACACGTTCTACCTGACAGGCAATTTCCTCATTAACTAAACCTTACATTGGTACTATAAGTTATACATTTGTGGTATAGGTTGTTTACGAATTTCCGGACGGTTCGACATCTTCGATCGTATACAAAAATGATATTTGTATATAATACTCTTTTTACAGATCGAAAACATGAAACATCCCGATAATTCGTAACTTACCCCTGTTGGCCAATAAGCCAATTTCATGTATGACTGCTTCTTCAAAGTCCTTTGTGATTATTTAACGTAACGTAACGTTTGATTCCACGGTAGATGTTATATACTTCACTGAAATATATTTTTGTAGTCTTCACAATGAAGCTAGGGTAAGTTACGAATTATCAGTCAGTTCCACATCTTCGGTCATATAAGAAAAAAAGATTAATTAATTTAGTTGTTCCTCATATGACCGAAGATGTGGAACTGACTGATAATTCGTAACTTACCCTACAGTCCAACATTTACTCCGTACCACCCTATGACACTCACCTGCTTCGTACAGTGTGTCTACTGACCATATATGGGCTGTAGTTTCTGCCAATATATACCATATATGGTCTGTGATATAATCATAAGAATCTGGTCTGTATACGAGTGATGATATTCTATCGAACTGAATTTGAAATGAAAAGAACTAGTATTGAATCTAATACTTCATTTAAGTTTAAAATAAATCAGTATTTTTTTTAAATTCTATTTTATTTACCACAATATTGTTAACCATATAAATTATAAAATTCTCAATCTAATATTTCAATTTTCTTCCAATTAATTTAGTACTAAGTTACATACTAATGTTGTTCTTTTTAAAATGTAGGCTATTTGGACGACACTAAAGGAAACGCGTTGAACTGGTCACAAAATAACTTCACCTTTCAGTGAAGGGAGCGTATAATAACTTCTTTAAATGAAGATAATGATCACTAAATGCCTTCATTGTAGTGTAGGCTTAAATGTCGCACATACATTTGATGTGGTTACAGGCACAACTCTTACTATGATAAGTTGGTTCTACTTTCTAGTCTCACCTCTAACAACTGTGTACTGATAAGACACTTCCAGGTGAGATAACGCTTATCGCATTAATATTAGCACATGAGTGGGTATTGCAGATAGAATTATCTTGATAAAAAGAAAGTGTACTAATTTTGTCACTTAACTAATTTCACATTTTCAAAAAGAAGCATTATTAATTGTACTGCTTATAGATATTTTAAAATTGGTCTGGGTACACGATGACAAATTTGAAAATGATAGAAAATTAGAAAACTGTGATTTGCTTCACTTTAATCACTGCAGCTTATTTCATGTTGTATGTGTTCGTGTTTCAGTCTCATTCAGGTAGATTTGCTTTGTTTCACAACTTGAAACTGTAGAGGAAAGCATGCCGTCAGAACTGTTCCATTTCTTATATTTTGTGTAATAACTTTTATTCCGTATTTACCATTTTTGTGAGAGGTATGGGGTATTGCACGACGTTTTCCTTCTCCTTTATTGTATCATTTTCCATACCTAATTGAAACTTTTTCAATATCTATTATGTTTATATCACAATAGGTAAGTTCTTAGTTATCGGACGGTTCCACATCTTCGATCATGTAGGATAAAAATATATGATAATTGATATTTAACTTATTGGTACCCATGATACCTGCAGGTATCATGGATACCAATTAAAATTGAAGTTCAATAATTGTTATATAATATTCTCCCAGGTATCGAAATTCTTCAAAAATTTACTTCATTTTGCTTGTTAATTTTATTCTGATTCACTATCATTATATCGTGTATTGTTTTTCGCATTTCTAGTATATAGTACTACGTGTGTAGGTGTACCTACCATATGTGGTCAGGAAATGTGGTTAATGTGGTGTGCTAAACCACACAGATGCTGTGGTTTGACTCCGTTTGAGGGTTGAAATAACTACCATTGCTGGGTTATGGTAGTGTAGATTCCTAGTTACCGAACCGCTTTACGTTTTCGTTCATAAGAGTATATAATTGTTATAATTATAGACTTGCCGTAATTATTGCAGAGTGCTGATTAATGATTATTTGTTGCATTTAATCGGTTATATATATATTATATAATACAAATCAACAGTTATATAATCATTGTATATTATGATATAATTTATCCAAAACCTCGGGAGATATAAAATATCTAACATTTTTTATAATTTCCAATGCTTCAATGATTTCATCGATGAAATAATATATTATTCTAACCTTCGTGAAATTGTAAATCCTTCACATTTTCTGCATAGTTGCTTCCAGTCTACCTTGGCAAGATAAGCTAAATATAACATGCACTGTTTGATTGCTTACATCTTTTCCTATTTACATATTGTGTGTATTCACTGCTCCCCCCCCCCCCCTCTTAACCCCCCCCCCCCTGTGAAATTGCTTCATGTAACCCAAAGGAAAAGAAATTCTCTACCGGTGTAATCTTAGAGACTGTGACAGCACTCTCGCCCTTATGGCACTAGAGCATAAGGCTGAGAATGGCTTGGTGTGGACACTAGAGACAATTATAGTTCTTTAGAACTGAAGGCACTGTTAAAGAACTGCATGACGAGCGTCTATTCGTCTGTTTGGTGCTTGCAATGAAATGTGTGACGATGATAATAGTTAAGACGTCAATTCGCAAGGGTGAGTTCGGATTTATTGAATGTTAGTACATTTTTGATAAGGGAACAATTAATACCGTTTAGCTCGTTATTATTTGTTTTCCATGATGATTGTAGGTATCATGGATACGAATTTATATAATAGTACCTCCAGGTATCATGATACGAAATTATATAAATGGTACCCTCCAGGTATCATGGATACTAGTTTAAATTAATGGTACCTGCTAGTATCATGGATATGAATTAAAATAAATACTACCTACAGTGCATCATGGATACGAATGGCAAATAACTAGTTCAATTTATATATTTTTACTTAAAGAGATCAAAGATGTGGTACCATTCGATATCTGAGAAGCTACCCTCTATTGCGTTATCTTTTCTCTACATCTGTTTCTTATCATTTTGGCGTAAATGAACTGTCTGTCTATCATCACTGTCTCTACCCCTACCTACCCTCATTTACCTTCCCTCCTTTATCACTAATCTGTCTGGCTTACTTCTGTCTACTGTCCCTCTCTCTCCTGTCTGTCTGTCTCCCCTTCAGTCTCCTGTCTCCCGTTAATCGATCTGCTGGACTGACAGTACGAGTATTATCCATTTACTATAATAGGTTTTTCCAATTTATTCTAATGGTATTTACTCCATTTATTCTTTTCCCCATTTATTAAATCGCGTAACATACTCTCCAGTTAGTAACTCGCATTTCAACACTACACTGCGAGTAACTGCTATTTACTCACACATTAAATGTGAGTAACTGTGACTCATCTCTATTTCCTTTCTTGGTTGTCACAATAAGATGATTTGCTTGCAAACTATTTTGATGATGTAAACAGAATGTAGTGTAAGATCTTAGTTAACGGACTGTTCCACATTTTCGATCATATGGAAAATTATATGAAAACAATTATTTAAATTGATTTAATTTGGTATCCTGATTTATTAATTTGGATACCAATGAGGAATTATAATTAATATCACTGTTATAATCTCAAACTCGTTTAAATTAAATATATAATTTCCTGTGTTAATTTAATTTAATTTCAATTTCCTTCAAATTGTAAGGGGTTATCTCTATTAAATATATTTCCCCAATTTCTTGCTATTGACTGACTGACTGACTGACTGGCATTCTTGCTCCAAACTAGAGCGCTTCACACCCACTATCTGTACGTCAGCTCTGCTATTATAATCAGCGTGTGTGTAATACTGTATATTGTGTGTGTATTTGTATGTGTGTATATATATATACGTGTGTGTGTTTGAAGGTGTATTTGTGTATTGTAAATGTGAAGGGAAACTGTTTGGTGCTTTTGATCTTAGAAGCAAGGCTGTGTAACTGTACTGAGGTGGTGTGAAATATGTTCAACTGTGTGAATTTACTTAATCTTCTAAAAGTAAAAAAGTCCATTATATTTATACCTATATTACTATCACAGTTCTAACAATTCTATAAATGGCTCTGTAGTTGCTTATAAAGTGTATTATAAGTTTACAACAAACATTGAACATATTTTTGTAAAGTTTCTCGAATAGTTAAAGTTTAGAACATCAATGTGATTTAACAGTTTATGCAACATTTTGTCCTTCATGACTCACTCTGTGGAATGTGGTAGGGTATGTTCTGAGTTATCGGACTGTTTCACATTTTCGATCATATAAGGAAATAATACTGTAAAATTACTTCTATTTTTATTTAATTCGTTAGTTTAATTGGTACCCCTGCTACCTGCTGGTATCATGGATACATAAATAAGTTATTAGGAATATAGGCTATTTAAGAAAGCAAGTGTTTTTTCTTCTTTTTATTTCTGCAATATCATTAAATGATACCATATTTTTTTGCCTGTAAATTAAAGCAATTTCTTTCACATTATCTAATCCATTCCTTATTTTTTTCGTTAGTGACTTCTAGAAATAGCTTCCAAATAGCTTTTTAATTTCAGTTATTAATAATACAATGACATTATATGTAATGAAGCTGAAGGTTGGAATGAAAACAAATCCCATTCACAACATCACATTCCTGATTCCAACCTTGAAAAGGTGAGCTATGCATTTGATTGCAGTTATTGTGTTATTTACATGTTATTCAATGCATGTGTTACTTACATGTTATTCAATGCATGTGTTACTTACATGTTATTCAATGCATGTGTTACTTACATGTTATTCAATGCATTTGTTATTTACTTGCTATTTACATGTGTTATTTACAAGTTATTTGTACCCAGTAATTTACCACTACTATTATTCACATGACTAAATTATTGAACTGTCTTATATCTATTTTTCTCAGTTCATATTATGAGTGTCTGACAAACATACACTCATTGTAAACATACACTCATTGTAAACAAAAACATGTATACTCTGTATGCGTTCACACAGACCACACAATTCACTTTCTCTACGCTGGACACTGTGTGATCTCTCAAGCAACTTCGTATTACTTTCTTTCTCGTGTATTTCATTGCTAATGATATTCATTGTTCATCTCTCATTGTATAGAATGATTATAATCTCTATTAGAAATTCTCGTCAGTTTCTAATCATATTGATTTATTATAACTAAAGCCTTGGGCAAGTTTTTAGTTATCGACTTGTTTCAAATTTTTAGTCACGTAAGAAAATATTTAAGTTTTATTTCAGGTATCCATGATACCTACAGGTACCATGGATACCAATTGAAATAACGAGTTAATTTATATCTTAAGTGTAAACGGTCTGTAAATCGGAACTAACTCGAATTGTTCTTGTAACGTTGTGTTAACTACTTTCATGGTGTATTTAAGCTTTTAATTCATTCACCGGTTGGAACAATAGCGTTCACCATTTCCCTTCATTTCACTCTTTTTGTCACACTCAAAGAATCTATTTAAGACTTTTTCCAATTTTTAATGAACGGCTTATTGAGAGACTGCTTGAAACCGTAGCCTTTTGTCGCGCCAATTCCAATTGTCTCCTTTTTGAAAGCAATAGCACACAATAAGGCTATTTTGTTTATTATATTTCAAAGAAACTCTTTTATTTTCTTGACTGGCCATTTTGTCATTGGTCTGTGGTTTCAAATTTCGCAATAGTAAAAGTTTCTCTGGCGGCAGTGAATGAAGTGTTTATTTGTTATCAATTAACAGACCTTGAATACAGTCTATTTACACACACTCTTGTACAGTGAATGAAAAGGCGCGATAACTTTCTGATGTTAACTTTGTTGTTTAACTGCAGTGTTCCGATTCTAATAAAGATGTCGCAGGAGATCACAAGCCATTTATTTGCTAGTCGCACTAGGTGGTTATATTAAGCCTGTCGTAAGAGAGGCGTTTCTTGCGCGTCAAGTGAAGGGAATATTTCTATTTTTGGTGAAAACATTTACACTATTTCCGGAGAAAAAACTTTGCTTGTATTTTTGGCTGGTAAAGGAAGCGATCAATGCCTGCTATGCTAGGGGAGTGCTTTTTGTCATAGTATTTATTTCTTTAGTTTAATTATTACTTTCAGTTTGCATTTATATTTAGAAAAATAAATTTTGAACTAAAAAAACTTGGAAAGTTTTCTTTGTTTATTTTTTCATAATGTATCTGTGCACCTCAGTGTGTCTGTTGTTGATACATTCATCAGCTGAGTGTAGCTGTAATCAGTTGGTGATTAAGATCATTCTGGTGGAAATAGACCCTCTTGACCTCATCCAAACGAGGTTGTTTGTGTCAGCCTCTCGAGTGCGTCTGAGTCACTTGGTATCATTGATACTCTAGGTAGGTCTGTGGTATCACAGATACTCTATTGGAGGCATCTTAGTTAGGTTTGTGGTATCACAGATACCTCTATTTGAGGCATCTTAGTTAGGTTTGTGGTACCACAGATACACTCTATTGGAGGCATCTTAGTTAGGTTTGTGGTATCACAGATACACTCTATTGGAGGCATCTTAGTTAGGTTTGTGGTATCACAGATACCTCTATTTGAGGCATCTTAGTTAGGTCTGTGGTATCACAGATACCTCTATTTGAGGCATCTTAGTTAGGTTTGTGGTATCACAGATACCTCTATTTGAGGCATCTTAGTTAGGTCTGTGGTATCACAGATACTCTATTGGAGGCATCTTAGTTAGGTTTGTGGTATCACAGATACTCTATTGGAGGCATCTTAGTTAGGTTTGTGGTATCACAGATACTCTATTGGAGGCATCTTAGTTAGGTTTGTGGTATCACAGATACTCTATTGGAGGCATCTTAGTTAGGTTTGTGGTATCACAGATACTCTATTGGAGGCATCTTAGTTAGGTCTGTGGTATCACAGATACACTCTATTGGAGGCATATTAGTTAGGTCTGTGGTATCACAGATACTCTATTGGAGGCATCTTAGTTAGGTCTGTGGTATCACAGATACTCTATTGGAGTCATCTTAGTTAGGTCTGTGGTATCACAGATACTCTATTGGAGGCATCTTAGTTAGGTCTGTGGTATCACAGATACCTCTATTTGAGGCATCTTAGTTAGGTATGGTGTATCACAGATACCTCTATTTGAGGCATCTTAGTTAGGTCTGTGGTATCACAGATACTCTATTGGAGGCATCTTAGTTAGGTCTGTGGTATCACAGATACCTCTATTTGAGGCATCTTAGTTAGGTATGGTGTATCACAGATACAGCATAATGATCATAATCAATAAATTAAATTCTGAATAGGAAAGTTAAGATCTGATTTCTTATAGGATTTTTTTAATTATTTGCCTATAGTAGTTTCAATTGGTGTATCTGTTCCCACTAGATTGGTGTGAACTTTTCAGCATATGATAATACTCTCTTCATGTCCATCTGTTGCAATTATGTAATTAATTGTCTCTAATAACAGCACATGTGTGTAAATTAACACCACATTCTGCAACATGGCAACATTCTTGCCTAGTGTATAGGGTGTATCGTTTACTGTTGTATACAGTGTGTATCATTTACTGTGTGACCTTGTCTGGCACTCTATGTATCAATTACCATCTGATGATGCACTGGTAGCTATTACCAATGGTATTCTGGGTCTGGATATGTAGAAACTAACGGAATATACAAGGTGTGGTAATTCATTTGAATGTTACTGGGAGTTTTTTTCATTTGGACGGTAATAACTGCTTTGAAATATTTGTTTTGTTAGGTTTATTTTATTCATCTTATTTTAACTGTGATTTTGGTAAATATTTTAAATATCATCGATTTAGATAATAATAATTCAATAACAGTAAAATGATGGGACAATATATAGGTAATTTACCATAACTTATTCATCTATATTATATTATGGGATAAAAATATATAATAAACACTCTCTGATAATAATTAATTATACTGTTCAATATCATCACACTGAATTTCATCGTATCGTTATTTCAATATAAATAGAAAATATTGATTAATTTGATAATGGACTTTCAATTTTTATTAATTCTTTTTGTAGGTTTTTGCAACAGTGTGTGAGAAAAATATTTATGATTTTAATTAAAAAATCTTTAGAATTGAACAATTATTTTTTATGAAACAATTTTGAAGAATGAGTTTGAAAGTCTATTGACAAATTAAATAATATTCTATTTATATTGATATAATAACAATGAAAACATTCATTGTGATATTAAACAGACAGTTTAATTAATTATTATCAGTTACTGTTTGTCCATATATTCATTTTTATCTATTATATATTTACAGGTTATTAAGTTATGATATTTTAACAATGGCATTCTTTTAACCACTTATTGCCCCACTATTCTAATGTATAGCATTATTCTTCTACTTGCATTATTATCATTTTATTTGCATTATCTTTTTCAACCTCTAAGTTGATGACATCATCGGCAAAATAGAGAAATTTAAACTTTACCATTTAGAAGCTATACATGATATCACTATTGGGAAAAATATATATTTATTGGTATTTTTGTATATGACTTTAATGGTCCTATAAAAATAGATTTTATAATGAGCTTTTTATAGCAGGTAAGTTCAGATTTATCGGACTAGGGTAAGTTACGAATTATCGGTCAGTACTTCATCTTCGGTCATATAAGAAAAAAACTATATAAAAATCATTATTACACAGTGCTATCTAACAATAGTTTTTATATTGTTTTTTCTTATATGACCGAAGATGTGGTACTGACCGATCATTCGGAACTTACCCTATTCCACATTTCCGACCAGATAAAAATTTAAAAATAAATCAGTTTTTTATTTCGAATTAAAGTGTTCTACAATAGCATAGCGTTAATCTCTCCTAACGGTACCGCTATTTTCTGGGAAGTTTCCCTCGAGTAACCAAAGCCTTGACTTGTGACTGCTAGTAGGTATAGGGAAATTATTACAGAAGCAGTTACTGGAACGGTGTAAACGTTTGCATTTTACTTACTGCAGTGCAACTTATCTACAATGAAATACTGTTTAGGAAATAGCCTCTATAGTGAACAAAAAATATCTTCAGTCTGCCGTGAATTGACCTCAGTTTTTTAAAACTGAGGTCAATTCTGGGCAGACTGAGGAAAGTTTGTTCACTATAGAGGCTACTTCTTTACTCAGGACTCTACATTCACTATAGAAGAGTTAGAGCTGGTAAGAAATAATTGGTAAATTTCACTGGTAAGAAACTGTTTCATTAAATTTAGTTTTTTTTTGTTGAAATTTACGAGTTAGATAATTATTTACTAACCATTACTATTGATAATAATACTACATAGTGTCTGCCTCTTTAGCCCATAGGCTTCACTGTAAAACAGCCTAGCACTCTACCTAGGCTATGACATAGTTCAGAAGCTACGTAGAACATAGCGGTGTTATGCATCAGCGGCGTCGCAGCTTTTGTTGTTGTAGCGCACATGTTATAGTATTCATTGCAGAGAGGTTAGTGTAGGTCGTTATACTACATGTACTACATCAACTGCAATTATGTGTGAATTGAAAGAAAATCATGTGTGGAAATATAAATTATTGTGGTTAGCTATTAGGGTGAGCTCCGAGTTATCGGACAGTTCCAAATTTCTGATCATATCAGAAAAATACATTAAATTTAACAAATTAACCTGGAAATACAAATTAAAATAACCAGTTATAATGTCTTACTAAATTTATTTTTCTTGTATGATCGGTAATGTGGAACTATCCTATGATTCGGAATTTCACACTATATCTGTCTTCTTGAAATTATGTATTATTGAATTTATGTTCATTATTATTTGATATTATTTCTTTGAAATATTAACCCTTCATCGTTCTGCTATTCCTATTTTCATAATCAGTTTAAGTGACTAATTTTGACCAATAAACGATAAATGGTTAAATACATTGAGGGTAATAATTGTTAAATACATTTTGGTATCCATGATACCTGCAGGTATCATGGATACCAATTAAAATAAAATAACAATTATAGTATAGTTTTTTCTTATATGACCGAAGATGTGAAACTGACCGATAATTCGTAATTTCCCCTACCATCATTATTTTCTTTTCCCTACCCTTTGATATTTCCATATCTGTCTCGGCGAATGACTAACTTCATAACCAACACACATCTATTAAAAAGAAAAGAGGAAGTCGAGTGTGTGTAGCGGTGTGGCTCTGATGTGCTTTAGAGGTGTTGATATCAGAGATAAGCCTAGTGATTAACTGATAAGCAGATTAAGAGTGTTAATCATATGTCGATAAGTCCGGTGTCGACATCAACTATAGTCATATCCGAACAGTATGCATCTTCATTTGAATTATTCCCAAACGTTAGAAACGTGTGCAGAATTTATAGCCTCATTTTTATTTGCTTACAAATGTAAAGCAATGTCAGAAATTATATCTAAAGTGACTTCACTCTCACAAGCTTTCAGTAATTAAAATATAATTCTTTAGATTTTGTATATCTATACTGCGTAAAGGATTATATTATTCATTGAATGCATGAACTGTGAAGTTACTCATCATATGTAACTACTCATCCATGCCTAAAATAAAAGTACTTATTAATATTCAAATATAGTAATTTTCTTATCCTTCATCCTTCAATTAGACGTTATGAATTACGTACTTCACTTCACCATTCCTATTTCTAATAACTGAAGACGGTTCTGTACTCGGCTTACATTTCCTGATACGCTAGTGGGTCACCAGTGCTCTTTGCCCGAGATTTAATAAGACAAACTACATTAACATTCCTCGTGAAGAGTGCCTATGAATTAGTAGTACCTTAACTGTTTTAGGGACCATATGCTTTAGAATCATATAGATAGACTAGACTCTGTACGCTCGACCTTGCCCTTGGAGTGACTGAGAATAGGTAGAACCTGCGTACCTACCTCTACGCCACTCTACATTAGTATAAGTAGAAACTACATACCTACTTCCCATCTACCTCCACGACACTCTACATGAGCTATTTGAGCAGATGTAGAACCTACATACTTACCTACCTCATTGTACAGTTAAAAGCGTAAACACTTGTTATTGTAGAAGAGGATGCGAGACGTTACCAAGATATATTTAGTCCTTCACTTTTCACTAGGAATTGTCATAAAATAATGCCAATGGTATCGAAATCTATTTCAGTAACAATTTATAATGCTTTCACGAGTTTTAGTAATTTGTGTTATTTCTATATTTGTTTGTACATCTATTCCAATTCTAAATAATAGATAATAATAATAATAAGTAAGTTAACTGAAATACCTTCAATGATCTATTCTCAGTGGCAACTTGAATTATGAACTACTTCTATTTGTCTTCACCAACGTTTGAATCCTGTTAAAGAGAGTCTGAGTCTAATATCAAGACTCCTGAGAGTCTAATATCAAGACTCCCGAGAGAATTTGCAGGATTGCAATGAAACCGAATACTTTGATGCCTATCGCCTCGTGTAGAGACTTTCTTTGATTTAAATCTATAGAAGCAATGTTTTTTTCACCATTTACAGCACCTGTTCATCCATTGGTAATTCAATTAATATGCTTATATTGAAATGCAAGTACGTATTATCAATTCATGTATACTGATTTAATATAAAAAAATTCACTCTAAAAAGTCATAAGTGAAAACAATGTTTTTTTTTATTGATATAAGTGTGGCCCGTAGTCATGGACACATATGATTTGTTTTTCCTTTATAATTATCAAAGACAGAGAATGCTCTATTGTATTGATTGATAATTCAGTTATTTAAAACATTAGGATACAATTTTGATAAAATAATTTGTAAATGTTTCAATGGCTCATTTTAGTCTTGAAGACACCAGTCAGTGCTAGACTTTAGGTAAGTACAATGCGTGTTGTAGGTGTAAAATCACATGGTAGCTTTTTTCGCATACGCTATCCACTGAAAACTAAAGTAATCCCTACATTGCCTGCTTTGCCATTCTCAGTCGGAAATATTATACCTTCTATCTGTCTATGATGAAATTACTATATGAAATTTTCATATTTTTCCCCCTACAAAAATATCCTAATGGTGATGTATGAAGCAATGATATTTATCATTTACGTTAAACATGTACCGTTAAGACAATAATAAACGATCTGTCTGTGACGAATTTTCCCAGTGGGTCATGACCTGGCATCGACTGGTGACCTGGCATTGTCTGTTGACCTGAGATATTTCCATTGCTCTGTTTCATCTGTCATGTGTCAGAAGTTCGCTAGACATAATCTATGTCCATTAGAAACTGCCAGATGCTGGTAGAAACTGGTCAGCTATATTGGTTGAGATTCACTGCCAGGGATAAAATTTGATGCGTAACAGTTAGGGTTATATGTAATGGAACTGATTAATTAATGATATAATTATTATTCTAAAAAAGTGGTGATTTTTATATAATTAATATTATAAAATTAGTTATTAATAATATAACTAGTATTATAAAATATTAGTTCATGTTGGTAATTTATATTTCATGTATACTATTTCTATCAATCATTTCTTTATCATCAGTAGATGTCTGTGTCTGTCTGTCCGTCCGTCCGTCCGTCCGTCTTTTATGACAACTTATAGCTTTAGTATCTCTGGTAGCAATGTATATTGTTTTATCTGGGTAGCTGATACGTAATACACGCAGAGAAATGTAGGGCAAGTTCAAAGTTATCGGACGGTTTCACATTTTCGATCGTATTATAAAAAGTATATAATAATTATTACTAAACCTTTAATTTTAATTAGACTCTTTTCTTATTATTGAAAATATGAAACTGTCCAATAACTCGAAATTTACCCTATGTAGACAATACTGTATTATTCCAATAATGCTAATTAAAATTACGATTTTATTAAATTGGTTTACTTTTGATTTCAAATACTTCAGTTTCTAAATATAACTTTTTTTACACCACCAAATATTTTCTCCTTTCTGATGCAATTATTTTTTTGGAAGGTACAGGTAGCTTAATTACCATCTCTTGTCCTTTGGTGAAATTCCTCTTGTTCTCTCTCCTCTACATCTTTCCTGTCTACTTCATTTCCTCCGTGCCATCTTTTTGCCTCCTTGCCACTTCCTGCCCATCCATTGCCACCCTTCCTATCACTCCTTACCTGTCCATTCCACCTGCTCTTAATTGATTGAAGTTATTGGTATTATAACATATAGAGTTATAATCTAGGTAAAGTATATGAGATTCGCCCGATCTGCTGTATTATTTTTTATTAGAATTTTATTTACAAGACGCTATTAAAATCTGAGTAATTGAGGTATTTGATGAAAAAGAGGAATTAGTTTAGCATTTTTATCATTTATTAATCATTAATGGTATGGACTAGGGTTAGATCAGAGTTATCGGACTGTTCCACATTTTCGATCATGTAAGAAACTATATAACTGTTTATTTTAAATCTATAGATACCTACCTGCAGTTAACATGTACCAATTAAAATATTATAATAAATTTATACCAATTAATATAAAAATAATAAATGGAGATCTATTAAAATTTAATAATAAATGGATGTAATAATGTAATATAGTTTTTTTTTTCATTATTATATTTTGACATCATATTTCTAATGTATATAATACTTTAGATGTTAGTTTTACTCCGTAACTATAATTGTGTTCTGCTTGTAGATTAATTTTCTCTGTGTAATTATATCCTGAACACGTAAGTGTCTGCAGGCAACGTTTCACTGCTTGGAGAGAAACCCCTGGGGCACGGATGCACGTCTCTAATGATCACTGTGAAGTCACTGTCTGTGTAACTGCAGCCTGCAGTGACTCAGCACTGTTCACTGTGAAGTCACTGTCTGTGTAACTGCAGCCTGCAGTGACTCAGGCACTGTTCAATGTGAAGTCACTGTCTTCAGCCTGCAGTGATTCAGGCACTGTTCACTGTAAAGTCAGTCACTGTCTGTAGCTGCAGTGACTCGTCACTGTTCACAATATTTCACTATTTTATTTTAGTCGAAAGTTGAGGAATTCTTTTAATTTAATTTTATAATTTCGTCATTAGATTTTTTATATAATTCATATAGTCTGTAAAATGAGCACACGCACATATTAGCCTAACTTGTTCTTGTACTTATGTTATTTAATTCATTTTCTTAAGTTATTTTAATTTATTTTTCTCTATAATTTAACTCAATTTTAGTTTTTGGGAAATATTATTCATAAATAGGCATTCAGGTTCATTTTAATAATCTATACTCTTTTAGAGTATATTTTTAATGTTTATGTTAAAAGTTTAGCATAACAATGAACATATTCCACTAGTTCTATTATTTAAGTAAATAGATACTGCTTACACATACACCATAAAATGTAATTATTTTTTATTGTTCTTAAGGGTAAAGATGTTTATTGATTAAAGGTACAAAAAATGGACAATAAATAATAAATCCATCTTATAATTTCCTAAAGTATAATATAACGTACTCTAGTTGTTCATATCTGTGGTTATTTCCTCCTATGTACACGATAGGCTGCCACCGGATGAAATTACGCCCCCGGGGGACTTCTCCATGTCCCTAATACCATTTCACTGCAGAAGAACCGCAGTTGGGGGTACGGCCTACCGTAGGATATATTTATTTTTAAAGAGGTTATAATTGTTGTTGGAACAATTACAATGTATAGTCAATAAAAGTTTATCTGTAATAATTAAATCAAAGTTTACTAATATCACATTTAAAAAATGAACTTAACTGATTGTAATGCTTGTAAAAAAATTAAATTTGTCTGGATAAACAACAAAAAAAATTGAAAATATAAGAAATTAGAAAACTGATTTGTGAAATTTTCTTATCTCTGATAGTACATCATCACAGTGACTCTTTTTTCTGATAGTACATCATCACAGTGACTCTTTTCTCTGATAGTACATCATCACAGTGACTCTTTTCTCTGATAGTACATCATCACAGTGACTCTTTTCTCTGATAGTACATCATCACAGTGACTCTTTTCTCTGATAGTACATCATCACAGTGACTCTTTTCTCTGATAGTACATCATCACAGTGACTCTTTTCTCTGATAGTACATCATCACAGTGACTCTTCTCTCTGATAGTACATCATCACAGTGACTTTTCTCTGATAGTTCATCATCACAGTGACTCTTTTCTCTGATAGTACATCATCACAGTGACTCTTTTCTCTGATAGTACATCATCACAGTGACTCTTTTCTCTGATAGTACATCATCACAGTGACTCTTTTCACTGATAGTACATCATCACAGTGACTCTTTTCTCTGATAGTACATCATCACAGTGACTCTTTTCTCTGATAGTACATCATCACAGTGACTCTTTTCTCTGATAGTACATCATCACAGTGACTCTTTTCTCTTATAGTACAGTATCACGGTGACTCTTTTCTCTGATAGTACATCATCACAGTGACTCTTTTCTCTGATAGTACATCATCACAGTGACTCTTCTCTCTGATAGTACATCATCACAGTGACTCTTTTCTCTGATAGTACATCATCACAGTGACTCTTTTCTCTGATAGTACATCATTGCAGTGACTCTTTTCTCTGATAGTACATCATCACAGTTACTCTTTTCTCTGATAGTACATCATCACAGTTACTCTTTTCTCTGATAGTACATCATCACAGTGACTCTTTTCTCTGATAGTACATCATCACAGTGACTCTTTTCTCTGATAGTACATCATCACAGTGACTCTTTTCTCTGATAGTACATCATCACAGTGACTCTTTTCTCTGATAGTACATCATCACAGTGACTCTTTTCTCTGATAGTACATCATCACAGTGACTCTTTTCTCTGATAGTACATCATCACAGTGACTCTTTTCTCTGATAGTACTTCATCACAGTGACTCTTTTCTCTGATAGTACATCATCACAGTGACTCTTTTCTCTGATAGTACATCATCACAGTGACTCTTTTCTCGGATAGTACATCATCACAGTGACTCTTTTCTCTGATAGTACATCATCACAGTGACTCTTTTCTCTGATAGTACATCATCACAGTGACTCTTTTCTCTGATAGTACATCATCACAGTGACTCTTTTCTCTGATAGTACATCATCACAGTGACTCTTTTCTCTGATAGTACTTCATCACAGTGACTCTTTTCTCTGATAGTACATCATCACAGTGACTCTCTTCTCTGATAGTACATCATCACAGTGACTCTTTTCTCTGATAGTACATCATCACAGTGACTCTTTTCTCTGATAGTACATCATCACAGTGACTCTTTTCTCTGATAGTACATCATCACAGTGACTCTAAAATATGGATCTCTGCCGTACTAGATTGCCAATTAGAAATCTTTTCAAGTTATTTGCACAGTATTATCATCTCAGGAGATATTATGTCAATATAATTACCACAGAGGTGGACCATTTTATTTAGCTTTTTCAGTATTCATTTAAATTAACTTGTACAGCATATTATTAGCGGAGGCGAAGTACAGCCCTGTACCTAGGGCATGATTGTTGTTCGAAAACGTGTAACCGTCCCATAACTCTAAACTTATTCCAATCAGTATAAGTAGCTATTTTCAGTCTTATTTTCGAAGTTATTATGCAATATATTATTGGGTAATTTTGCCTTTAAAAGCACTTCTCCTGTCGAGGGTTTTGGCCTCGCTTCAATATTCTAATTTCCGTTCAATTTTGGATGTTTCCTTTTCTTCTTATAATGATATCTTGTTGCTCATCGTATGTCTGTGAATTAGGGTACAGTGTCTGGGGTATAGTAGACTGTTATTGCGAATTATTGGTGAGATTGCAGTGTTACAATCTTTATAGACATAGGGTAAGTTACGAATTATCGGTCAGTACTACATCTTCGGTCATATAAGAAAAACTATATAATAATCATAAATTAATATTCATTTTTATTGATATCCATGATACAATAAAAGTAAAAAGTAAAATATTGTTATATCGTTATTTCTTATATGACCGAAGATGTGAAACCGACCGATAATTCGTAACTTACCCTACTACTTAATACAATGTATTTAATAAATTAAACTGCCATTGCTTTACAGTAAAGATAAGCATGCACAACGAGGATATAACTGTTATTGTTCATATCCTCCTTACGAACAATGAAGCATTTACTCTATCTATTAACCTTTATTGTGTCTTTTCGAAGAGGTAATTGAAATGTTATAATGCAGTTAAAAGGTGATTCACCTTAGTCTATTTACTGCTGAACTGCCTAACCTTTACTTTCTGCGGGTGAATAGTTGTAGTTAGTGTTCCCACGACTTTATAAAGACCTTAGTGACAGTTCATTTAGTGAACTCCTTCGCTACTGTTATATCAGGGTAAGTTCTGAGTTATCGGACAGTTCCACATTTTCGACCATGTTAGAGAATAATCTTATCGGAAAATGTGACACTGTCCGATAACTCTGAATTTACCCTAGAGCCAGTTAATTTGATTGTCCCATGTCATTTGGATAATGTGATCTCTTTAACTCGCGGTAGCTTTTCTGCATTCATGAGCATAGTCACTGAATATTGTGTAGGTGACTTTGTTCATTGGGCCACTTTCCTTTCTGTCTGCTAATCTGATATCCCTTTTATTTATCGTTTGACGTCAGCAGCTTTCATTTCCTAAGTAGACGTACAACCTCTTTGATGGTGAATCTATTTACTCTACACCCTTCCTTAGATGTGCAATGTTTGATGCTATTTATTCACCATAAGGTTATTCACCTTCACACTCACCAAAGGTTGACCTCAGTTCAACCCAACTGTCGTAAGTTCAGTAATGTGGTTTCTAATTAGGGTAAGTTCTGAGTTATCGCACTGTTCCACATCTTCGATCATTTAATATTAAGTATACAATTGAAATTATAGTTAATTATTATTATGTACCTCTTATATGATCGATAATGTGCAACCGCACGATAACTCGAAACTTACCCTAAAAACAGGACTGAAAAGTTTATTATTTGTATATCAGTGGTTTTGTTCATATAGTGAGGTATATTTAATGATGCATTATTATGTGAACTAATTTACTTTGAAAATTAATAATTTCACTTTTTTGATAATTAATTCTTTTTTGAATAGTGTACCTACTGTACTAAAATCTGTTTTAAAATTGTGTATTTCTATGTGGATTGCCAAAGTATTTGACCTTTAAATGGTTGTATACTAACCAACCAACTTATTCTACCATCTGTTGCAATCAACATCATTGGCCTTAATAACAGTCTGTGTACACTGCCTGTCTGTCTGTCTGTCTGTGGGGTGAGGTACGAATTATCGGTCAGTTTCACATCTTCGGTCATATAAGAATAACAATATATTAATTATTATTTAATGTTTATTGTAATTGGTATCCATGATACATGCATTTCACTTTAATTGGGATCTATGGTTCCTATCTTTTATTTGTATCTATGATACCCTGTTATTTTGCATGTTCTGTACACTTGTGAGGGGAGTAGAGAATAAAAAGAGTGTATATTAGAGTGTAGTTCATATTAGAGCAGTAATAAAGCTACACCTTTCTTCATCTTGCTGCTATATTTAACTTTTATGACCCTTGTTAGTATTAAATCTAGATTGCATTGGTTGTTGTTACTTGCTAAGTTTCCTTGGTTGTTGGTTGCTAAGTTTCCTTGGTTGTTGGTTGCTGAGTTTCCTTGGTTGTTGGCTGCTGAGTTTCCTTGGTTGTTGGCTGCTAAGTTTCCTTGGTTGTTGGCTGCTATAAGTTTCCTTGGTTGTTGGCTGCTAAGTTTCCTTGGTTGTTGGCTGCTAAGTTTCCTTGGTTGTTGGCTGCTATAAGTTTCCTTGGTTGTTGGCTGCTAAGTTTCCTTGGTTGTTGGCTGCTAAGTTTCCATGGTTGTTGGCTGCTAAGTTTCCTTGGTTGTTGGCTGCTAAGTTTCCTTGGTTGTTGGCTGCTAAGTTTCCTTGGTTGTTGGCTGCTAAGTTTCCTTGGTTGTTGGCTGCTAAGTTTCCTTGGTTGTTGGCTGCTAAGTTTCCATGGTTGTTGGCTGCTAAGTTTCCATGGTTGTTGGCTGCTAAGTTTCCATGGTTGTTGGCTGCTAAGTTTCCATGGTTGTTGGCTGCTAAGTTTCCATGGTTGTTGGCTGCTAAGTTTCCATGGTTGTTGGCTGCTAAGTTTCCTTGGTTCAACTTTGCTAAGTTTCCTCAGTGTTGCTAAGCTAATTTCCCATGTTGTTTCCCTAGCCAATCTAATTTGCTCATTATTTACCCCCTGTAATTTATTAGAATTAACATCACTGCAGTGTTCGTTCAATTACCTTTCACCTGATAGATGTTACTAATTAGAGGCAAATAATCATTTCTATAATGTGAATTACGTCAAGATTAAATAAAAAAATAAAAAAAATTATTAATAATATCTATCTTCAGTATTGATCCCAGCATTATTCATTCTATCGTATCATAAAATAGTATTATTTTAAATTTTATTATTTTAAATTGTATTAATAACAATTCAAATACTGGTACGACATATATAACGATAGGGTAAGTTACGAATTATCGGTCGGTTTCACATTTTCGATCATATATGAAAAACGATATAGTAATAGAACCGAAGATGTGAAACCGACCGATAATTCGTAACTTCCCTCAAGTCCCTAACCCACATATCTACCCCTCGCAACATTCGTGTTACAAATACCTAACATTGTACGCATTTCTACCCAAACACTGTTGCTGCCCCTGAAAATGAGTCTGCACCGTAAACAACGCTTCGACTGACTCTCTACTTTAAACCAACACCAGACGTAACTTTAAAGAGATCTACGGATACGTATCTTTAAAGAGATCTACGGATACGTAACAGTTATAAGATATACGGATACGTAAATTTAAACATATCTACGGATACGTAACTTTAAACATATCTACGGACAGGTATTTTTAAACATATCTACGGATACTGAACTTACTCTGTGTGTTTGAATTAATTAATGAAATATGTTTGTATTCACTATCAACAAGCATCACTTTGATCTGTAGGTTCATAACATATGTAAATTAATTAAAGCTATCTTAAATATTTGAATATTATTTAAATATCTTAAATGGTGTTATCTTCATAAAATTATTAAATAATCTCACCTAGTTTTGATTTCCATCAAAACTTCAAGTAATTCAATTTATTTTAATTCACATATTTACATTAAAATTATCTAAAGTAAATACTTTATACATTCCGTTAATTTCTCCCTTCATATAATTGGTATTTTCTGTGATTCAGACCATTTAGCTACAATAATTTAAAAGCATGAGTAAGATGTTCAACTCCAGGGTTTTCCATCGGCATCAACATTAGCAGTTTTGTTTGTGTTTTTTTTTGTGTCGCAATGACCAGCTCATACTCCTTAGGTAGACTTTTTGCTACTGTTTTTACTGTTTCTAATGCGGTAGTAAAAACTTTTTGTTACGATGCATATGGAAGGTTTTTTTAAGATGGCTAGGGCATTTTTTTGGAATTGATTACATTGAAAAATAAAGTTAGTTGAAAAAAATGTCATCAGTGAAGTACATTCAGTAACGACCGATTGCAACCTTTTTATTGGTTTTATGTTTATCATAGTTTTTTCGTCATGATTGACACTTTTGCGTTGCGAGAATGATGTCTAGGGTATGTTGTTTTGCCACATCTTGGACCTACTGATTACATTAGAAAAAGATTCTTCTAAAAAATTGCTTATAAATGAATTACATTCAGTAAAAACAATTAGAATCTTTATATATGTTTTTAAGTTTTTTCTTCATGAATAACACGTTATGATTGCATGTAACTTTTTCAGGTGTTCCCCATTTTTTAGCCCTTGACATTGACTGCATTGAATGTCCTACATATCCTCAGGACAATTCCTTTCCAGCCATTACATTAATTATAAAGTTTAGAATTATTTGCTAACATATTTATTTCCTAATGTTCTCTTTTCTACTTTTCAGGTACGTCAGTCAGTGTGCGAAAATAAACCTGTTTCAGTATGTACCAATTAATAATTGATGTTTAAGTTACTTTAAATAATACTCAATGATTATTCCATTCTTCGTTTTATTATTTATATATCATTGCAAAAAAATTATACTACAATAAGGTACACCACCATCGCAAATTTTTGTTTCAAAAGTGAATCGTGCTGCCACCTGTATTTCAAAATTGGTACCAGCTATTTTACACATTTTGTGTTAATTAAAACATCGTGAAGAAACTTTTTGTCTTGTTTGTTATTTACGCTATTCTTTCAGCAAATTTTTAAATTAAATGCTACCTTTAATCAGAGTTAGGGTTAGTAGCAACTTTAAAACTCTGGTGGCAGCAGTGTGCATTTTAGATACCAAATTTTCCGTGACTGGTTTATCTTCTTGTGGTATAATATCTTTGGTAATACCACTATTAGCTTTTAATTCCAATATCTATTTCTATGTTGATAATATTGTTCTATTGTCTCCCTTCTGTTAAATCAGCCTTCATATTCTCTTTCCCAGTATAACCAGAAGGTTATATGAGGTTTATCCTAATTAGGACTAGTACCACAAACCTGGTTTGTATAACAGTCATGTGCTATAACCAGTATTGAATTAAAACTAGCCTTCAACAGCTTACTTTGTTCTCAACCAAACCATTGGGTAAGTTTCGAGTTATTGCACGGTTCCAAATTTTCGGTCATGTAATAAAGATGTATATATAAATATTATTTAACTTGTTATTTCAATTGGTTATTGAAATAAAAGTTAAATAAAAACTTTAACTTACATGATCGAAAATGTGGAACTGTCCGATAACTCCAAATATAACCTTATATGATGAATATTCTTAAAATGTTGCGAAAAAAAGCATAATGACTAATGCAAAAATTAAAAAAAGTAATGCAGTTGATACAGAGAAAATAATTAATTTTGATTTTCATGAACTTTAAATTAGAAAATCAATATAAACTTGATATAAAATCGTATGCCTTTTTTCTTCATATTCTCCTTCATAATTATCTACTCCTAGCCTTTATTTTAGTTGAGATGAGGACATTGTATAGCCAAAGGTAGAGCACAAGTTACAGGTCCTGAGGCTCTTTCTCACTTACTATTTTGTGACGTGTTCTACGGTCGATACTGCAGCGTC
This sequence comes from Caprella mutica, assembly GCA_947561585.1. Lineage (NCBI taxonomy): Eukaryota > Metazoa > Arthropoda > Malacostraca > Amphipoda > Caprellidae > Caprella > Caprella mutica. The sequence continues at coordinate 267,208 of CANNZV010000208.1, forward strand.
CCAGTGACTATAGGTATAGTCATTACGCAGTCTGGGTATACAGTCACTGTAGACTCGTAGAGGATGATGATGAGGCTAGCACCTGTTACTGTAGATCATTTGAGAAATCATTTATTGTAATGGTTTTATAGTTATATTGAAATGCAAGTACGTTATATCAGTAACCACATGAACACCTTCCAGAAAATCTATTGGGAATATGAATATGAACGAACGATGTGGTTATAACTGCCAAAAATCTGTAATAATGCAGTTACTTGTTATAGTACTTAATATACCTAATGATTAATAATGCAGTTACTTGTTATAGTACTTAATATACCTAATGATTAATAATGCAGTTACTTGTTATAGTACTTAATATACCTAATGATTAACAATGCAGTTACTTGTTATAGTACTTAATATACCTAATGATTAATAATGCAGTTACTTGTTATAGTACTTAATATACCTAATGATTAATAATGCAGTTACTTGTTATAGTATTTAATATACTAATGATTAATAATGCAGTTACTTGTTATAGTATTTAATATACTAATGATTAATAATGCAGTTACTTGTTATAGTACTTAATATACCTAATGATTAATTATGCAGTTACTTGTTATAGTACTTAATATACCTAATGATTAATAATGCAGTTACTTGTTATAGTATTTAATATACTAATGATTAATAATGCATTTACTTGTTATAGTATTTAATATACTAATGATTAATAATGCAGTTACTTGTTATAGTACTTAATATACCTAATGATTAATAATGCAGTTACTTGAAATAGTACTTAATATACCTAATGATTAATAATGCAGTTACTTGAAATAGTACTTAATATACCTAATGATTAATAATGCAGTTACTTGTTATAGTATTTAATATACTAATGATTAATAATGCAGTTACTTGAAATAGTACTTAATATACCTAATGATTAATAATGCAGTTACTTGAAATAGTACTTAATATACCTAATGATTAATAATGCAGTTACTTGAAATAGTACTTAATATACCTAATGATTAATAATGCAGTTACTTGTTATAGTACTTAATATACCTAATGATTAATAATGCAGTTACTTGAAATAGTACTTAATATACCTAATGATTAATAATGCAGTTACTTGTAATAGTACTTAATATAACTAATGATTAATAATGCAGTTACTTGTTATAGTACTTAATATACCTAATGATTAATAATGCAGTTACTTGAAATAGTACTTAATATACCTAATGATTAATAATGCAGTTACTTGAAATAGTACTTAATATACCTAATGATTAATAATGCAGTTACTTGTTATAGTATTTAATATACTAATGATTAATAATGCAGTTACTTGAAATAGTACTTAATATACCTAATGATTAATAATGCAGTTACTTGAAATAGTACTTAATATACCTAATGATTAATAATGCAGTTACTTGAAATAGTACTTAATATACCTAATGATTAATAATGCAGTTACTTGTTATAGTACTTAATATACCTAATGATTAATAATGCAGTTACTTGAAATAGTACTTAATATACCTAATGATTAATAATGCAGTTACTTGTAATAGTACTTAATATAACTAATGATTAATAATGCAGTTACTTGTTATAGTATTTAATATACTTAAGATTAATAATGCAGTTACTTTGAAAAGTACTTAATATGCCTAATGATTAATAATGCAGTTACTTGTTATAGTACTTAATATACCTAATGATTAATAATGCAGTTACTTGTTATAGTATTTAATATACTTAAGATTAATAATGCAATTACTTGTTATAGTATTTAATATACTAATGATTAATAATGCAGTTACTTGTTATAGTATTTAATATACTTAAGATTAATAATGCAATTACTTGTTATAGTATTTAATATACTAATGATTAATAATGCAGTTACTTGTTATAGTATTTAATATACTAATGATTAATAATGCAGTTACTTGTTATAGTATTTAATATACTTAAGATTAATAATGCAATTACTTGTTATAGTATTTAATATACTAATGATTAATAATGCAGTTACTTGTTATAGTATTTAATATACTTAAGATTAATAATGCAATTACTTGTTATAGTATTTAATATACTAATGATTAATAATGCAGTTACTTGTTATAGTATTTAATATACTAATGATTAATAATGCAGTTACTTGTTATAGTATTTAATATACTTAAGATTAATAATGTAGTTACTTTGAAAAGTACTTAATATAGGTACTAAATAACAGCTATAAAATAATAAGTTGACTCTATCTGCTACTTTGGCATTACTTATTATACCAATGGTATATTCAATGCCAAGAAGTACACCTTTTAATGAGATACTGTGAATGAATTAAAAACACAAATAGAGATGATGTTTACTTATTTTTAACATTTAATAGTATTGTAAATATAATCAACTATATCATGTATTAATTGTATTATTTTTCGTTATTTAGTGTAGTATCTGTTCGTTTGGTACAGGGTAAGTTCTAAGTTATTGTATGTTCCACATCTTCGTTGATACAAGGCAAAAAATATTTAGTAATTATTACTTTTATTTAATTTTTCTATCTATGCTACTTACAGGTATCATGGATACAAATTAAATATATATATAGTTGAAATGTTGTATTATATATCTTTTTCTTGTACGATCGAAAATGTGAAGCTGTCTAATAACTTGGAACTTACCCTACCATAAAATAGTTTTAATTGTTTTAATTGAAGTGTACTATCATTTCGTTAGGTTAGGTCCTGTTGTTTTGTCTCTGACAGTACACTTCCTTTACTCATGAGGTAACGTATAGTAAGTTGTACTATACTCTAATTACTATATGTAGCTATAGTAACTTGTACTATACTCTAATTGCTATGTATAGCTACACAGCGAGTTCGTACATGCATACGTACATCCGTGACCGTTTCTTCGCTTGTGTTGATATTATAATAACTTATTTTTAATTACAATATATTGAAATATAGTTAAATTAGTATCTCTATTTACATCTTCAATTCTAGCTTTTTTTGCTTGGGTTACCAAAATAGTGTACGTAATGTATAAGTGTATGTATAAGTGTGTGTACATGTGTAAGTGTATTTGTAAGTGTAAGTGTATGTACATGTGTAAGTGTATGTGCTGCAGTGCAGTTTACCATGTGAAGGTGACCCTATAGCGTACACGAAGTCTTTGCTATTAACTACAAAGTGTTAGGTGGTTAGGAAAGGGAAGGACTTGATATTATCTGTGAAGAGATGTGAAGGCGTATTAATTCATTTACTCACTAGTATTACAAGATGTTAGATCTTGTAATACTAATATATTAAGAAAATAAAAATTTTCAGTTTTACAAAATGAAATTTTTTAATTTGAACGCTTTTCAACAATATTTCATTTTTCTGAATAATTAACACTTCTTTTTACTCTTCATCGGTTTCTGCTCACTCATTCTCACATCAGGACAAAGTTCCTCTTTTTCTTCTCCCACTCATCACTAGAGTGGAGTGCCACTCATTACATTTCCCCATCTATTCCCCTCACCACAAGAGTGGAGAGCCACTCATTACATTTCCCCATCTATTCCCCTCACCACAAGAGTGGAGAGCGACTCATTACATTTCCCCATCTATTCCACTCATCACTAGTTATAAATGGTATGAATATTTTACACTCTAAAGTCTAAAAGGATTTTTAAATAGAATTTGATAAGTTCAGATTTATTTGACGGTACCACGCTTTTGATCTTGTAGGAAAAAACTATAATAATTATAGTACTGATTACTATTGCACTGTGATAGTTAGTATATCATTATCACTCTCTATCACCACTGTGTAGTTACTATACTCTATAGTGCGCACTATAGTTATCACAACTATAACATTATCACCACTAGTTATTTACTATAGAGCATTTACTTATATGTAGTAAATAGTTTTTGCTACGGCTCGCTTCTAATGGCCTTGGTATAATTACAACAGTTGCCTTTGCTGCGTTAATGAAGGCAATTAACTCGAATGTACCGAACAACATCTTCATCTGATCGGCTTAGTGTGCTCCTTAGATTTAGTTAGGGGGTATATGCACTGACTCTGTTCATGGAGTAGCTTTTGTGCATCCATGAGCATTGTCACAGACTGGTGGTAGGTGCCTGTGTTCATGGAGCCACTTTCCTTTCTGACTGCTTCTTCCCTGTCCTATGTAATAATAGATTATTATTCATGTAGCTATACTAGGTAATAACAGTTAATTTACCAAGTCTCTTCTCAGGCCTGCATACTCTCATCATCTATCCTCTTAGGCCTAGTCAGTCTAACCATCTCTCGTAGGCCTAGTCAGTCTAACCATCTCTCGTAGGCCTATATCTCCTGTTTCCAATCAATACTATCGATCTCACCTCCCAATACAGGAAACAGTGCCTGTCCACGTGAGCCTGTCTTTCTATATTTCCTGGTGTTGTCTCTAATAAGTGAGAACTTACAAATGACACGTTAAACACTGCTTGTTTGCAATGCTACTGTCTTGCCAGAAGAAGATAGTAACACGCTATTATTTTACAGTTTAAATAGTGCCATTCTTTGGATTTAATTATATTGCTAAATTCAATTCTCATATATTTATGTATATTTACTTTTATTGTCTATTACTATTAGTAACTGTTAATTTATTTCATTGTTAACCATAATTATGTTTACCTGCCTATATCATAGTATGTTATACTCGGTTAGTTTTTTCCATTCACTGATGTATCGACTAAAGAAGAGGCCCCTCCTTATCTTCTATGGCCCCCATAACCTTTTGTTTGGGTTTTAATGGTTTCATGTATAACTGTTACTTCAAATAAATAGTAATAACTATTACTGTTTACCTTCTATGGCCCCACCATAACCTTCTTTCTAATAGTGGGAGTCATAGAAGATTAAGTTGGGCCCCTCTTAATCATCGGTGGCCCCACCATTGCCAACCTATTAACTGCCATAGGTACCTATTACTTTACCTAGTATGTGTTCTTGCTCGCTCAGTGTAGGGTAAATTCAGAGTTATCGGACGATCCACATGGTATCCATGATACCTGCAGTGCAGGTATCATGGATACCAAATAAATTGACGAGTTAAAATGTTTAAAAAAATTCTTGTTTGTCCAAAAAATGAAACCTTCCGTTAACTCGACACTCACCCTATTTTCTTTTCATTTCCGTAGGTAAAACATCAGGTGTGTGCGTAGGTATATAAGATATTGTCTTATCTCCTCCCCAGTCTAAATATACCTTCCTTAGCCTCTCCCGTGATTTCAGGTAGATACTCCTTAATTCAGGTAGATACTCCCTAATCTACCTGCTACTCCTCTGATTGGGTAGTTACTCACTTACCTCAGACTATGCACATGTAGGTAATAAAGCAGGGGTGGTGAATTATGAATCTACTGACCTGGTTACGATAAATGGATCTATTTCTCATTTGAATTAAATCATTTAAATAGATTAATGTTTGTTTTGGTGCACTGTATGTCGGTGGATTTGTTTGATGTGATTTTGTTAGTTGAATCAACACTCACATTCCGCGTCGTTACTTTCAATCTGGTTAGTAGATCGTACCTTCCATTGTTTGTTTATTTACTTCTCTTTGAATAATCTGAAGCTGGTGATTGGTATAATGTTTGTGCGTGTGATTGTTTTAATGTTTGTGCGTGTGATTGATTTAATGTTTGTGCGTGTGATTGATTTAATGTTTGTGCGTGTGATATTGTTTTAATGTTTGTGCGTGTGATTGGTATAATGTTTGTGCGTGTGATATTGTTTTAATGTTTGTGCGTGTGATTGATTTAATGTTTGTGCGTGTGATATTGTTTTAATGTTTGTGCGTGTGATTGTTTTAATGTTTGTGCGTGTGATTGTTTTAATGTTTGTGCGTGTGATTGTTTTAATGTTTGTGCGTGTGATTGTTTTAATGTTTGTGCGTGTGATTGTTTTAATGTTTGTGCGTGTGATTGATTTAATGTTTGTGCGTGTGATTGATTTAATGTTTGTGCGTGTGATATTGTTTTAATGTTTGTGCGTGTGATTGGTATAATGTTTGTGCGTGTGATTGTTTTAATGTTTGTGCGTGTGATTGGTATAAAGTTTGTGCGTGTGATTGTTTTACTGTTTCTGCGTGTGATTGACTGACTGTGTGTGCGTGTGACTGGTGAGCGTGTTGTAGCGTGTAGAGTGTGGGTGTGGTTTTCTCGTAGTGTGCCGATAGGTGTAGAGATGTTAAAGTAGATGGTGAAGTGCATGACTGATAGTGTCACAGAGAAGATTAGCAATGTTCTTCACTAGTGGGTAGCACTAGTGAAGAACTAGGCACACACTAGTGCCTATCTTCATTCATAGCACTAGTCTGTGTTCTAGTTATTGCTACTAGTCTATGTTCTAGTTACTATTACTAATGGTGGAATGAGTCATCGGTGTGATTACCTCCAAATCTGCTCACTCACTTCCTTCCGATAGAGATGAGGAGTGATGGGTGGACGGGGTGTGGTAGGTAGATGAGGAGTGATGGGTGGACGGGGTGTGGTAGGTAGATGAGGAGTGATGGGTGGACGGGGTGTGGTAGGTAGATGGGGAGTGATGGGTAGATGATGAGTGATGGGTAGATGATGAGTGAAAGTCAACTATTAATAAACTTCAAAATAATGAAATAATGTTCTTATGTATTTGCCTGTCTCGTCTTCTGTTCTGTTTTCCCTATTATTATTTTCCCCATCACTTCATTTATCTCCATATCTTTTTATTAGTTCATTTCCCTGCATTTCTTCCCTTTTCTTTCTGTGCCTATTTAGCTGATTCTTTTCCTTTGAAAGTGACTGCTTCTTTTTTATGTCTGATGGTATCGCACCTCGTGACACTAAGTAGCTTTTCGCCATCCATTTTTTGATGATGTTTTGGATTGCAGAGGCGATTATTCCTGCCATTCATCACCAGTGACTGCAGTTACGGTCATTTTTACGGTGGAGGAGTGAGGCCTATTTTACACGGGGCCTTTTTTTCTACATAAATGCAGCATGAAAAAAGCGCTCTATTTAAAAGGACATACAAAACACCTACGTTTATTCAGTAAATGCGTTTTTCGTGTACCATTTTCTTTATGCGGCATGAAAAAAATGCCTGTGTGAAAGGGGCCTAGGGTTAGTTCTGAATTATCGGTCAGTTCCACATATTCGGTCATATAAGAAAAAACTATATAATAATAATAATAATTCCACTAGTTTGCAGAAGTATTAAATATCACTGTGTAACAGTTTTATATATATTTTTTCTTGATATGAACGAAGATTTAGTACTGACCGATAATTAAGAACTTGCCCTATATAATATCTATTTAAAGAGATACTACATATAAGTATTATTTTAGGAAAATACAAAAGTGTCATCGATGTTGAAAAGAGAAAACAAGGGAAATGTGTGAGCTTCATTGCCTATGCATTATAGTTAAATAATAATTATAGTAAAACTGTTTGAACGTATCATTTCAAGGCCATATTGCTGACGATAAAAAGGAATTAAAAACAAGAGACTTTGTAGTAGCGGACAGAGAGGATAGCAGACCTGAACAAATTACCTGCCATATTTTCCGATATGCTCTTAGCTGCATGAAAGCTACTCTCTAAATGATATAAGTACCAGTGGATGGATTGAATAAAACTAACTTACACTTATTTAATTCTATTTAAAATTCAGTCTAATTGAACGCTTTGTGTAGAGGATTTCTTCCTCTTTAAGAAGTACGCTGGTGACGCGTTTCTTAGTTTACTGTACCAATTCAAGCAAATAATTTACACTATAACTAAATAGTTATGGGCGTGGCAACATATAACTATATCATTATTATGTGAATTACTAAATATGAGATGTAAAATCTAATGAAATGTTTGTCATGCAGGTAGCGTTAGAGGTTCAGCTTCAGTTATCGTTAATTACCAATAATGAAAATGAGTGAAGGGCAGACGTGAGGTGGGTGAGAACAACTAACTAATTGCAATGTACCTACGCAACCTGTTGGTTAAATTAATGCACAGTGCCTTGTGAGTAAACTTTTGAATGGTGAATAAATATCTAGTGGTATCACGCGAAAAAAATCAGACTACAAAATAAATATAAAGTAAATTTCGAATTATCGGACAATTTCACATTTTCGATCATGTATTAAAAATTATAATATTATTCTACATATACTTTTAATTTGTATCCATGATACATGCAGGTATCATGGATACAAATTAAAATAAATGATAAATTATAATTACTTTGTTTTTATTACATGATCGTAAATGTGGAACTGTCCGATAACTCGTAAATTACCCTAACTACAGCCAAACAAAATCTGGCCACTAACTAAATAGTTAAAAAAAACTTATTAAATACATAATACAACAATAAAGTGTGATTATGTATGCAGAAAATTATTGAATTAAAAAGTTCATCTGACATGGAATTTATTACATAGTTCACTGCCTCGTAAAATATAATGTAAATAAAATGAATTCGAATAAATGTTACTATTTATTGCAATAAACACATGAAAACATTTCACTGTTCTTAATAACAGTGACATGATTAGTCTTTAGTGAAAGTACAACAGGCGACTGTCAAACGGCACCAACAGATGGCACTGAAACAACAGGCTGGTATAATAGAAAATAAACAGCGAAGGAAAGTTATACTAAATAGAAAACGATCACTCCTTTGGCAAATAAGAACAAATTAATCTTATTGAACAATTAAAACAATATGCTAATTGTTTTATTAAAATGTTGATATATATATTTGTATAATACTTCCACTACCTTTTTTCCATTTAAAATTTATTCAACTTGTAAATTAAAAATAGTAAAATCATTAAATAGTATAATGAACAATAAAATCAATGATGTTTGTAATGGAACATTCAGGCAAATAAAAGTAATGTTAAATTCCATTAAATAATTTTCAGATAAACAAAATTACCCTCGAACTGTCCCCCCTCTAAGGTAAGTTACGAATTATCGGTTAGTTCCACATCTTCGGTCATATAAGAAAAACACAATATAATATTATTTCACTAGGATTATTAGATAGCACTGATATATTTTTATATTGTTTTTTCTTATATGACCGAAGATGTAGTACTGACCGATAATTCGTAACTAACCCTAAGGAATATATTTCATGTATTTATATTATTTTGTCTGAAGCAACAGTTATACAATATACAAATAGTTATACAATATACAAATAGTTATACAATATACATATAGTTATACAATATACAAATAGTTATACAATATACAAATAGTTATACAATATACAAATAGATATACAATATACAAATAGTTATACAATATACAATAGTTATACAATATACATATAGTTATACAATATACAAATAGTTATACAATATACAAATAGTTATACAATATACATATAGTTATACAATATACATATAGTTATACAATATACAAATAGTTATACAATATACATATAGTTATACAATATACAATAGTTATACAATATACATATAGTTATACAATATACAAATAGTTATACAATATACAAATAGTTATACAATATACAAATAGTTATACAATATACAAATAGTTATACAATATACAAATAGTTATACAATATACAAATAGTTATACAATATACAAATAGTTATACAATATACAAATAGTTATACAATATACAAATAGTTATACAATATACATATAGTTATACAATATACAATAGTTATACAATATACAAATAGTTATACAATATACATATAGTTATACAATATACAAATAGTTATACAATATACAAATAGTTATACAATATACAAATAGTTATACAATATACAAATAGTTATACAATATACATATAGTTATACAATATACAAATAGTTATACAATATACATATAGTTATACAATATACAAATAGTTATACAATATACAAATAGTTATACAATATACAAATAGTTATACAATATACATATAGTTATACAATATACAATAGTTATACAATATACATATAGTTATACAATATACAATAGTTATACAATATACAAATAGTTATACAATATACAAATAGTTATACAATATACAAATAGTTATACAATATACAAATAGTTATACAATATACAAATAGTTATACAATATACAAATAGTTATACAATATACAAATAGTTATACAATATACAAATAGTTATACAATATACATATAGTTATACAATATACAATAGTTATACAATATACAAATAGTTATACAATATACATATAGTTATACAATATACAATAGTTATACAATATACATATAGTTATACAATATACAAATAGTTATACAATATACAAATAGTTATACAATATACATATAGTTATACAATATACAATAGTTATACAATATACATATAGTTATACAATATACAATAGTTATACAATATACAAATAGTTATACAATATACAAATAGTTATACAATATACAAATAGTTATACAATATACAATAGTTATACAATATACATATAGTTATACAATATACAAATAGTTATACAATATACAAATAGTTATAATATATACAAGTTTCAATTTGTAGCTTATTCTAGTGACTGTAGCTACAGTCCTGTATGTTACAGCTTGTGTTTAACTATATAGAGTAATGGCCTGTAAATCAGTTCCTTATTAGTTATCACCATAAAAAGATGCATCTATGCCTCTTCTCTGTGCTTATTTACTTCATAAGAAATGTTCTAGTTTGGAACTCGAGGCCAAGTTCCGATTTATCAGTCGGTTCCACATTTTCGATCATGTAATATGAAGCAGTTTAATAATTAGATTTCAGCTTTTTATTTTGATTGGTATCTACGTTACCTGCAGGTATCATGGATACCAATTGAAATAACTAATTAAGTTAATGTTAAAGTTTATTTGTTCATAATGCAGGTGATGTTTAATTTAATTGTATAAGCTTATGAACTTACGACAGTGAACGCATTTACGATCTACTAATTATTAATTTTATTTGAAGCTGATGCATTTATAGTTATTTTTTAAAGTTACTACTGCAGTTCCAATGCACTTATGTTTTTTTTATTTCACCGCTACAGTTAGTGTTATGCAATTGCAACAATACCCTTCACCCCATACGTTACCCCATTCTTTACCCCCCCCATACCCCATTCTTTACCCCTTACACACCCCATTACCCCCACTTGACAGCAAGCAAAGTCACAGCTTCAGTTCTAGTGTCAATTACTCCTCTCCTTGCTAGACTCTAGCCAAGTGATGTAGCAGCTGTTAACCTTTACTCTAATTAGACCTGCTAACTCTAGTGCAATCAGTGAGTAGCTTTGCTTGACACTGAAACCGAGTAGCTTTATTGCAGACATGAACATCTCTCTAAAAGGTGGTGACTTTGTTCATGGAGTCGCTTTCCTTTCTAACTGCTACTCCGATGTTCCTTGTATTTTTATTAATCGTCAGTGATGGGAGCAGATGTTAAAATAGTAAGTATTTATGTATCATATCTTCAGTAAATCAGCCCGAAATACACCTCACCGTTCAATGAATGAAGGCAGCATTAAATTACTGGGAAATGGTTTACTCATTGCTTTATAAGCGTAAGTTTGTGTCACTTTACCAAGAAAATAGTACTAGAAACAACACCTACTCATCTGCATTGATATCCGTGAATGAATTGAACTGTGGGGACATCAGTGGTGGTAGTTATTTATTAATAACCGTTAGGTTGTATTTATTACTTGTATCACCCATTTAAAAATGGTATTTGGTTCAACCTGTTTTTCCCACTTCATCTCTCTCTCTGTTACCCCACTCCCTCTTCTCCCATCTCCCTCTTCTCCCATCTCCCTGTTCTCCCAGTGCATCTGCACTCAGTACTTTGCTTTTTTTTGGCGCAAAAACTACACAGACACTTAAACATGTGTGAAGGTTGCCTCTCTGTGTACTTTACGATATATCTTTGCTGTGTACTTTACTGTGTACCACCTAGAGTGTTTGCTGTGTACTTTGCGGACAGTTCCACATTTTCGATCATGAAAGAAAAAGTATATAATTTAAAATATTTACGCGTTATTTTTTCATTTAATTGGTGGATACCAAATAAAATGACAAGAGAAAATGTTTGATTAACCACTTTTTCAATATGATCGAAAGTGTGTAACTGTCCGATAACTCTGAACTTACCCATTAACATGTTCCTACTATTTGTCAATTACTGACTTGATGTGCGATGCATCGCTTTCTCTGGTCCTTTTCATCGTTTAAATTGCAGTCACGTAAAGTAATTAAAACAAGTGAATGCTTTGCCATTTAGAAGCGACTGTTATTCTTTATTGCCTTTGTTAATGTGATGGCAGTTTCTGAATTTAATGTATACATATAATATATAAACTTTATAGTGTATAATTTTTTTTTAATAAAATCTATGTAGAAATTCATCATTATGAGGAATTTTGTCACTTCCTATCTTATGAATTTGTAGTTTGTATTCCAGTAACTACTAGTTAGATTTATAATATTTTGATGTTCAACCCATAACTTTCCTAGGGTCTATTTTTCTCGTTTGCAACATCGCCTGCAGTTCTTTGTACCATCACATCACATTAGATCATATTAAAGTAAATTCGCTAACTTTAAATGTTTTTAGCGCACTCTAGGTGCAGCGCTATATATATCCATTTATTTAACTCTTATATTCTCTAATTCTTTTAACAATAATTTTGTTCTTGTTTGTTGGCTGCATCGTCAACACCTGATATTATGTGTTGTTATGTTATTTAAACCAATAGTTAACTTTTTATTTTATATAGTCGAAAACTCTGTTTTCTTATATTTTTTATATTTATAGTACACAGCTGTGGTTCGGTGAGACACTTTATATTTTCATTTCTTTTAACTAATCAAATGTTCAATTACTTGAATGTGCCATCCTTATTAATTTTTTATCAATTAATTTTTAATTTTTCTCCTAAAAGCCTACAGGAAAAATTGTTATGAGAACTGTTCATTTTAATTGCAAAATATGTTCAATTTCGTCCTCATTTTTTATAAGCAAACAAACATGAAAGCAAGCTAGAGAATCAGTTTTTAAAAGCATATAATTAAATAAGTTAACTTATTCTATCGATAGCTTGTAGCTTTGTAGCTTTTATATTCACTAGTACAGTACCTGCTTTTCATTCATTGAGTGTTCAATTAATATAATGGGTTTAATATTTTATTCAAATGCACACAATTTATCAAATTATATTTTTTACTCTTTAGAATCAAAACCCTTATATTTTCAATTAATAATTTTCATGTGACTCTCGTATCAATGATACTGCAGCAAATTATTAGTTTTCCTTTTCTATTACTGTTTCTTTGATTTTCTCTTATTTACACCAACTTTATGAGGCGCTGTTGACAGAATGACTGTTAAACCCATTTTGTGACACACGGACAGACAGACGGACGCGGCTCTTATTATAGTATAGATTCATTTATTTTTAGCTTTTATCCTATTAGCTTGGTAGCTTCGTACTTCAGTATATTTTTTTTTTCAATTACGATATCATCCTTTGTATTTCGCTAAACATATAAATATTATGTTGATTTAATTCACATTTGTTTATTATTAATTCCCGTACATTTTGTTAGCGTTAGTAATGTTTATTATTGAAAATATGAGCCATTGTATAAACCTTTTGTTTGTGCAAAATTATTCTAATTTATAATAATATCACTACAAATTATTACAAACATTACCGTGTGAGATTTATTATACTAGCTTTGGGAGGTCGCATTCATTATTTACATTCATTAAATTCATTAATTCCATTCAGTAAATTCATTAATTCCATTCAGTAAATTCATTAATTCCATTAATTATTTCCACCCATTAAATCATTATTTGAATCTCATTGTGTGAAAACTTCTATTTTTCTCATTTTTCCAAGTTTCATTCAAATCTTCTGTTATTAAATGTAATCACTAAAGTTTAGCCCTGATAATCATCACAGTCACTGTTGGTTCTACAATGAGTCTATTGTAGTAAGTCTATTTTAATAACAGTCTATTGTAGTAAGTCTATTTTAATAACAATCTGTTGTAATGAACTAATAACAGTCTATTGTTATAAGACTATTGTAACCTTACCTCCCCCTGTTTGAATCCATACTCTTTTTTTCTACTTTTTAATTACTGTGCCCCTTTATTTCAATAACTACATTTTTTGTAGTTATTGAGAGTATGTACTACTATGGTATAAATATTTGCCTTACTAAATGCTATCGATGTATAACGTTTTTATGTGTAACATCCTGTGATGTTTTATATCTTTTGTGTTGCCATACTGTGTTTTAATTACTTGAATTGTATTACATTTAGTATTATGTAAAGGGAATCACCAAAAGTTTCATGCAATCATTCAATAAAATCCTAAGTTTTTTGATGTATTTTGTAATTTTTTTTCATAGTTTTATTTAATTAGTGCCATTTTTATTTATTTGGTAGTATAATTGAGTTATTATTCTGCCTCAACATGTTGCCAGCATGTTTTTACACCTCTTGCCTCAACATGTTGTCAGCATGTTTTTACACCTCTTGCCTCAGCATGTTTTTGCACGTACTTTGCAACTTACTAACTCGTGTGAAAGTACGTTTACAGCTGATATTTGGTACTGCCAATGCAATGAAAATAAACTCTTTATTTTATTTAGTCATCTGCTAGAGACACAACGAAAGTTACTAAAGTGAAAAGTTATGGCATTTAGTTATACATACACCATATATTTATGTACTCCATATATTTATGTACACCATATATTTATGTACTCCATATATTTATGCTTTCTATAAATACCTTTCGATTTTAGTACCGTATAAAATCTTTATTTTTCATGCTTACCAATTAAATTAAAAGTTAAATTATAATTACTGTACACTTTTCTTATGATCGAAAATGTGGAACTGTCCGATAACTCAGAACTTACCTAGGCACTTTAGTCTGTTCAATATATATAAGTTGTTGCTTCCTTTATTAGTTAATGAACAAAAGAAATGATTGCAGTTGTTAATCGTCACAAGAAAGGAAACTAAATAGAAACTTAGTTATAAATAAATGTATTATACTTAACATGTGTACCTTAAACACGTGGGTAGTGTTTTATGTGATTTTGCTTTCATTTATCATGAATATGAGACCTGTTGTTCGGGTGAAAATTAAAAAAAATATTCAGTATGTAAGGTAAATATAATTACTTTACATTGATGTTTTTATTTATCATTTTTGTCGTACATTTTATTGAACGTTCAGTTGAATAACACATTCACTGTAATTGACAAACAACAAAGTTCCTAGCATCACCCTCTCCAAAATAATAACATTCCCATGGCATTGTGTCTTCACTGGCTCTAACTGAGACAAACACTGCCCGCCAATTTGACAGTGCCTCTTTTTTAGGTTGGTAAGAGTGGTAAAAAGTGGTCTGTCCCGGGGCACTTTGGGCCTGTTTGGTGGTGGGTCTTTCCGTGGTTTGGAGTGAAGTACTGGAAAATACGCTACACTGCTAAAAACATGTACACTGCTAAAAACAAGTGCATTGTAAAACATGTACACTGCTAAAAACATGTACACTGCTAAAAACATGTACACTGCTAAAAACAAGTGCATTGTAAAACATGTACACTGCTAAAAACATGTACACTGCTAAAAACATGTACACTGCTAAAAACATGTGCATTGTAAAACATGTACACTGCTAAAAACATGTACACTGCTAAAAACATGTACACTGCTAAAAACAAGTGCATTGTAAAACATGTACACTGCTAAAAACATGTACACTGCTAAAAACATGTACACTGCTAAAAACATGTACACTGCTAAAACATGTACACTGCTAAAAACATGTACACTGCTAAAAACATGTACACTGCTAAAAACATGTACACTGCTAAAAACATGTACACTGCTAAAAACATGTACACTGCTAAAAACATGTGCATTGTAAAACATGTACACTGCTAAAAACATGTACACTGCTAAAAACATGTACACTGCGAAAAACATGTACACTGCTAAAAACAAGTGCATTGTAAAACATGTACACTGCTAAAAACATGTACACTGCTAAAAACATGTACACTGCTAAAAACATGTACACTGCTAAAAACATGTACACTGCTAAAAACATGTACACTGCTAAAAACATGTACACTGCTAAAAACATGTACACTGCTAAAAACATGTACACTGCTAAAAACATGTACACTGCTAAAAACATGTACACTGCTAAAAACATGTACACTGCTAAAAACATGTACACTGCTAAAAACATGTACACTGCTAAAAACATGTGCATTGTAAAACATGTACACTGCTAAAAACATGTACACTGCTAAAAACATGTACACTGCTAAAAACATGTACACTGCTAAAAACAAGTGCATTGTAAAACATGTACACTGCTAAAAACATGTACACTGCTAAAAACATGTACACTGCTAAAAACATGTACACTGCTAAAAACATGTACACTGCTAAAAACATGTACACTGCTAAAAACATGTACACTGCTAAAAACATGTACACTGCTAAAAACATGTACACTGCTAAAAACATATACACTGCTAAAAACAAGTGCATTGTAAAACATGTACACTAGGATGATGTGAACGTACAATAAATGTTTGATGATATAAATAACAATCACATACATAAATATGTAATTATTGTACATATAAATATATAATCGCACATATGTATAAAAAAATTTATAATAATTATTTATTTTTTCTTACATAATCGAAAATGTGGAACAGTCCGATAACTCGAGAATCACCCTTTATAATAATCGTTCACCACTGGACGTTATCTCTTAACGTTACCATCAGTAGACGTTATCTCTTAACGTTAGCAGGTGCCTATCCGTTACGTGACGTCAGAGGATGTCCCGCTGACTCACGTTAATCACGCTAAGTCTTTTTAGCATTGTCAGTGTTACAGGTGGTACACAGGGTGATGATGGCTAGCTCTTGCCTGTGTGAGTTAGCATTCTATTTAATGGTAACTTTTCTTTGTTGCGATCTGGTGAATTTGTGTAAAGAGAGTAGCTTTCCTGCATCAAGAGATATAAATGACCATTATAAAGTTGTTTTTTTTTCTTCTTGCCATTCGTTTAGAATAATTAGATCTTCTTTGCGTCTGTATTAAGATTGTTTGTTAGTTAAATGTTTGCTAATCTAATACCATAATAAGATTGTTTCTAATTGTTGCATATCTAATAAGGTTCTAATTGTAGGCATTTTATTTCTAATTGAACTTCTCACCTCTAAATCATAATTTTTAATTTTTGTTGGTTTATTACCATTTGTGTACATCACTAACTGTGGTATTTTTTTTCAGGTGTGAGTTCTCCACGTGATGTTGTCTACTTCCTCCACTCCTCCTCCATCTAGATCTTCCTCCTCGCCTTCCCTCCCCCATAATGGAGAGGTGTCTCCCCCCTCCCCCACCCCCCAGGAGTGAAGTTCCCCCGGTACACAGACTCCCCAGAGAGGGGCCTGTAAGGGTACCCCCTCTGTCTGCCGGACCCCCCACTAGAAAAGTCAAAGCTCGTCACCAAAGAAACTTATCATTGGACTTTAGGTCTGTACCCCCGGGGGAAATTAACGTGACAATTTTTCGTTAGTTTTGTTGTACTTTTCAATCTTTCTGGTTTAATAGTAAATTAATTATTACATTAATAAATGAACTAAAAAAAGCTTCTATTTCCCAATTTGAGAACCAACCATTTTTTTTCTCATTAAATTTATTTTTTGAAAAGTTTTAACTTTTAGTTGTTTGCAATATTAAAAGAATATGAAATTCTACTTTTTCGTGATAGATTTTTTTTCATTTAGTGTAGCTAGCTATTTACTTTTTTGTAATTTAAACACGTGTTGAAACATGCTCTAGACACGTTGAATCGTGTTCCAATATTCTCTAACAAGTTGAAATATGTTAAAATTTCATGCTTTCCACTAACAGTATCTTCCCCCACAGATCGGAGGGTATAATCTTACCCCCTCTCCCCCCCTCCATTCTCTCCTCCAACCACCACCAGCGGAACAGAAGTCTGGACTCAGTCCTTCAAAAGATACCAGAGACTGAAGGCAGTGAGTTGCCTGAGCCTTCTTCCACCCCCACAGCTCCTCCATTGAAACCCTCCCTCTCCTTCACCTTCTCAGATAGTTTCAAGATCAGAGTGAGTGAGAGACATCGGACTGTGGCCCCCCACTCGTCCCCTGGCGCCCCCCGGAGAATAGTACCCCCTCACATCACAGGTCAGTTCTTGGTCCCCTATTGTTTAACATTTATCATAATTATGTAAGATTCCATAGTTTTTTAGGTTTGAATTCAACTATATAGCTAAGAAAGCTTTTTTTTTATTAAATGGTTATTGAAATGAACCTGTAGATTAGATATAGTTAGGGTAGATAACGAATTATCGGTCGGTTTCACGTCTTCGGTCATATAAGAAAAACAATTAAAACTATTATTATTAGGTAGCTATATTGTTTTTTCTTATATGACCGAAGATGTGAAACCGACCGACCATTTGACACAGACCCCCAAATCGCTATTTTTACCAACTTACACACAATGTCTAATGTTTCCTCTTCATTTCCCTCTATAGAAGTTTCCGTCCCTCACCCCCGCTACGACCAGACGAGTCTCGGCTCTGACGATTCGGGCATCTGCTCCTCCGAGGGAGACTGCGCCCCCCAGGAGAGTCTGCCAGAGGAGCAGAGGAGTGAGGACAGCATGGAGGAGTGGGAGGAGAATCAGGATACTACGCTCAGTGAGGGTAAGAGGAGCATCTCATTTGCTGGGGTCAGTTCTGAGCTATCGAACTGTACCACATTATCGATCATATATAAAAGTAGCTATATAATTTAACTCGTTATTTCAATCATCTTATACGATCGATAAATGTGGAACTGTTCGATAACTTGGAACTTACCCTACACAATATATTGACACCAGTGATGTACATTAAATTTAGGTTCAAATTTATCACTTAGATCAGTACTGCTTTTTCACCTCATTTAACATGTCTTGCCTTTTCTAGGCCCCAACACTGTGTGTGAAGTCTCTCCCATAGAAGATGATGGCCTTCCTTACGATGAAATGAAGGCCAGCCTTCAACAGGAGGCAATGGAGGAGAAGAAGGAGGCAATGCGCCTGCCCTCCTTGGAGGAGAATGTGCTCCTCAATGAGTCCCTCTCCGCTAAGATAGCGAGTGAAGTGGTTAAGGAGCACAGGAGTGTCTCCGTCTCCAATGTCTCCGCACCTCTCCCTAACCAGTCCTCTTTGCTGCGTCTGTTCGAGAGCAAACACTTTGACATGTCCATGGCAGTGTCCTACATGTACAAGTGCAAAGAGCCTGGGGTGCAGCAGTACATCGGCAACAAACTCTTCAGTCTCAGTAGAGCTGACGGTTACTTCTACTTACCACAACTGGTTAACATGTACGTGCAGTCTTACGAACTGGCTGAAATACTGCACCCGTACCTCATCGACTGCTGCCGTCACGACATCATCTTCGCGCTTCACTGCGGCTGGTTATTGGAAGCATTTGGCTCTGATACTTCACATCAAAGAAAGAAAAGTCATGGCACTAAGTTGAAGCAGTTAATTCTCTCGGATGAACTCAGGTGGGAAAAACTACAGAGTTATTCAGTATATATTAAAATTTCAGTTTTTAGCCATCCATTTTCATAGGCAATCATCGGAAGAGTTTTTTTTTTTAAAAGTGAAATTATATAAAAATAATTATGCTAATGACATATTTATAAAAAATAGTTTATATTTTAAAGTTCACATTATCAATTGTTTGTTAAATATTTAGCTAACTTGTTTTTGTATTTTGTTCGCCAGACCTAAAAATGATCAGGACACGTCCTTCAGGGGGATATGCCGCCCCCTCCCCCCGGCCTCTCAGTCCCTCCACCGCACCTCGATCTTTGCTAGAATAAAAGAACACCCATCCCCCGGTTCTAACCCAGGCAGCCCCGTGGGAGAACTTCCCCCATCCCTACCCCCCTGTTCCGTAGTTCCCTCCTCAGCTGGACGCAGAAGTCACCAGAGGAGTCGTTCTGATGCCACTGTCGCCCTAGCAGGTAACATCCTCTCCAACCCCGCCAGCATGGGGGTCAAGAGTCACCGTAGAAGTCCCTCCTCCGGGAGCATCAAAAGCTGTCTGGGTGACCTTACCTCGGGGCGTGCCTTTGACAACGGCTGCTGCTGCTTTGACTCAGAGGAGGCCCGATGCAACGCCCTCAGGGGTAAGACCATAGAGTGTCAGTGTGGAGCCCCAAGATTGGCTCCAGAGTTGGAGTTCGTGAGGCTCCTTATCTCCATTGGAAAAAGACTCTCAGCGCAACCCACCAAAGAGGAGAAAACATCCCGTCTGTTGGCGGAGTTGTCTGTCCTTAACCTCAACTTACCGGCCAGGGTGTTCCTCCCACTGGGTGGTGAGAGCAGACACCACATAGTCAGGGTACCCAGACAGGCTGCAGTGGTGTTAAACTCTAAGGATAAGGTAAAGGAAGGGGTGGTGAAACAGGGCAAAAGATCTACCTACCACTTAAGACCCTGTATTCAGTGGCAGTGACCGTCACTATTCACAAGTGTTAGATAGAACCTTTACCGTATTTGTCCTAAAACTTATCAATGAGAAATGGAACATTTTGTATTATTATATTTTAGTTCATGGAGTTTGTTTTGTTCATTATATTTTACTCTTTACAGAATTGTCTTCTTTTTCGAAATTTGTTACTATATTGTAGTTTTTATACTGTATATAATTATTAAAGTGTATTCCCCCCCGCAGGCCCCCTACATTATTTACGTGGAGGTGGTGGAAGTTGATCACCTGGAGGCAAGTTCCGTGCAGCCCAAACTGACGCACACTTTGCGTCACACCCGGTCAGAAGAAAACCTCCTCCACTCCAGCTCACCCTCTTCTTCCTCCTCCACCTTAGACCTCACCCAGGCCCCCACTTCCACCGTTCCATCCACCAGTGGTCTGGGCTCATCTTCCTCCTCCATACCTTCCGTCCTTAGTTCCCCCCACATTCAGTCAGGTGAGACGTCAAAGGTTATGTGACACTCGTTACACTGAATTAGAATATATAAGTAGGAGATCGATATTCTTCAGAAAAGACTAAAAGTGAGGGAAAGAAATTTCTCCTGAACACTTATGTGTTGAGATGATTGACGCTCTAAATCTCTGTCATTTTTTAATTTTTTTTTTGTTGAGAGACTAGGCAGGGTTCACTATTGACTGCAGCTAAATTTTAGTAAAAATAAAAATATTTTCATTTAATCTGTTTGTTCTACATGTGTACCAAATTTTCTCTCGATATTGAAAAAGAAAAAGTTCTGAAGGGTATTCATCCCCTTAATCAAGTCACGTGAAAATAGCCTTGGTATATATTTACTCCATAAGGTAGTTAACATGTTGTCACCACTCCCTCTCTTTTCTTTCTTTTATTTCATATTATAATTCGTTTTCAGCCTCCAATTTCGTTGACGAGACATCAGATGTGTGGAGTCCAGAAGATGACGAGATATCTCTGCAGTACAGCGGTGCTTTGGGTAGAAGAAGAGACAGAGACACCATCTCGATGCTGTCTCTCGACTCCTGTGACTCCAGAGACCTTATTTCAGTGCGTGGAGCCGCGGAGATCAGACGGAGACTCTCGGAGACAGTCAATGCTCCCAACACAGGGTTCAAGAGGGACCCTGAGGACCCCAGTGCCGCGGCCCTTAAAGAACCCTGGAGTGATAAGGTGGGGGTTATTCTAATTAGTATCCATGATACCTGCAGGTATCATGGATACTAATTAAAATAATGGAGTTAAATAACAAATGACTATTGTATAGTTTTTTTATTATAGCTACAATGCTCGGAAAAGTGGAACTGTCCGATAACTCGGAACTTACCTTTTTTAAAATGCCTCATAATGTATATTACTTTTTTCCCCTCTTGTACAATATACTTTTTATAATGTGAACTCCCTTTTTTTATACGCTTCATAATCTAATTGTTCCTTTCTGTACAATGTGCTTATTTTGACTCTCTCTCTATTTGTGTTTAGGTTGACAGAATAAGGGAAAGTTCACCGTACGGTCACCTGAGTTCCTGGCGGTTGCTGTCAGTGATAGTGAAGTGTGGAGATGATCTCAGGCAAGAATTACTGGCCTACCAGCTGCTGTCAATGTTCCAGCGGATCTGGCAGGAAGAGAACACTGACCTCTGGCTCAGACCTTATAAGTAAGTAATTAACATCAGTAGACCAACATTGTAAATTCATTCCAATGTTCAATAATTTCCCGTGAATTGCTAAAAAAAAATCTTAATTTTTTTACTAGCTATTAAAAAATTTACTATTAAGTAATAGTAGTAGCTACCGTAAACCAATTAATATTAATCTAAAATTAAAGGTCTTTTTTTTTTTCATCAATGTTGTCGGTAACTCGTTATTTTAAATTATATTTTTTTCTTTATTTTCTAAAATGTGGAACTGTCCGATAACTCAGAACTCACCTAAATTGAAGAAAATTCATTCTTTACATTTTTTTTCAGAATACTAGTTCTGTCAGACGACTCTGGTCTGATAGAACCAATTGTGAACACCTGCTCTCTGCACCAAATCAGAAAGAACAGCAAAATGTCTCTGCTAGAGTACTTCATTAAGGAATTTGGGGACCAGAACTCTGAACAGTTCCTGACTGCGCAGAAGAAGTTTGTTGAGTCGTGCGCAGCTTATTGCCTAGTGTGTTACATCGTGCAGGTCAAAGACAGGTAAGGAGAAGTGGTACTAGCTTAGCTACTTGTCTGTAGTCATTTATCTCTAGTATTATTTCCTTCCAAAGGTTGACTATTTCTGTGCTAAATCTCTCAAAGTAAAATGTACTTTTTTTCTGGATCTAAACAACAGCATCTGAACTGAATTTACTGTTACTGTTTCTACTCGTGATAACTTCTAGAGACATTTGGTGAACTCCTATTAACGTCAGCACTGATGCTAAATAGGAGTTTACCAAACATTTCAGTTTTTGAGTCGTACATTCTTTTCCAGGCACAATGGTAACATTCTTTTGGACTCGGAGGGTCACATTATTCACATCGATTACGGTTTCATGCTTTCTTCCTCCCCCAAAAACCTTGGCTTCGAATGGTCCCCCTTCAAACTGACGCAAGAACTGGTGGAAGTGATGGGGGGAGAACATGGAGACATGTTCAAATACTTCAGGATACTATTGTTAAAAGGTGAGAAAACAATCCTATAGTTCCAAACATTTCTTTATTTTATATAAAAATATATATATCCTATTCAATATGAAGTATTTACATTTTCCTTTCCCCATTTATCCCACTCTCTTCCCCTCCCCCCCATTTACCCACTCTCTTTCCCCCCCATTTACCCACTCTCTTTTCCCCAGGAATGCTCTCTGCGCGTAAGCATCACGAGAGGCTCATTTCGCTGGTGGAAGTCATGAGCAGTGGTTGCAAGTTGGCTTGTTTCAGGGCTGGGGCGAGTGTTGTCCCAGCACTAAAGAGCAGGTATGTCATTATAGCACTAATTAATTATAGCACTTGCTTAGGTCATGAGAGGTTAATTCCCACTTTCCGAGGACTGTGAGTCTAACTGAGTGTCTGAGTACTGCCTCTTTGCCCTATATTGTAACCGAGAAATATTTTAAATACTAAACAATTTGATGTATTTAATTTCACCAACTATAGCTATTTTGTTTATTTTTGTGGCAGGTTCCACCTGAATATGACAGAAGAGCAACTGTCAGCTCACATGGACCACCTGGTGGACACTGCCATCAACTCCCTAACCACCAGACTGTACGACAACTTCCAGTACTTCACAAATGGAATATTATAATAGTGTGACGACACACCTCTAAGATGTTTTGACGTTAATGAGCTATATTTTAACGTCACATGAGATTGTGACGTCGATAGGTACTGTGACGTCTCAGACCAATAAATTGAAGAGAGTTTATTTCACGGCAACTGAAATTTATTTCATTGAATGATTTGGTGAGAAAGTTTGCTTTTAGGCCCTCCTTCTCACGTGCTTTTTTAACACTGTGGAAAAAATATCTTCGTAAAATTTGTTCACACTTGCGTTTTTTTAACGCTGAAGAAAGAATTTTTATTGTGATTTTTCTTACGCGGTAAAGAAAACGCAAGTGTGAACACATTTTAAGAAGAGCTTCTTAAAACCGCTGTGTTAGAAATAACGTCAGTATGAAGTTGGCTTTAGTGTGTAATATACACAATTGCATTCTTTTCTCACATCGAATATCTCCGTGTCGCCATTTCTCTCGGTCTTCTCCCCTAAGTCCCTTGTCTCAATGCAGTTGTGTAAGTACTCCTCTACTTAAAGACTCGAACCTTTAGGAGGTTTTTTGCAGTAAATTTTCTTTCCATTTGAAGGTGGAAAATCGTCCGTTTTATGTTTTTTACCTAGTTAGCTCAAAGATTTTTATGTATGGCAGTTAGTGTAAATGTATCGATTCTATTGTAAAATATGTAAATAACTTTACACAAATTAACTTATTGTGTTTGTATATTAAACAAATTTTGTATTCCATACCCTACCCTCCTGTACAAATATATTTATTTATCATATTCAATTCTTTTTATATACGAAAATATTCTTTCTTGAATATAATGGAGTTATTTTCATTAAATGGACTTCAAATTTCTCTGTCTGAACCAGTTTACATCTTGCTAAATGACACCAATTAAGTCATGTCAAATCAAAACACTCTGCGACTCAATTAACATTCAAAAAATTCTCCAGAAATCAACCTCATGATATTTACTTATTTAGATTGCTATGAATTTCCTTTCGTTATTTTAGGAATTTTTTATTAGTTTCTACAGATATTCGAAGTGAAGTTCATTGAGGGAAGTTTCGAATTTTTGGACAATTCCACATTTTCGATCCAATAAAAAAAAATAGAATAACTAGTAGCCAACTCTTTACTTTTTTATCATGGTTACCAATTAAAATTAACTGCCGGTATCATGGATACCTATAAAAATATTAAATTAAAAGATTTCTCTCATATGATCGAAAATGTGGAACTGTCCGATAACTCTGAACTTACCCTACTTTGTTCTATGTTCCACTTTGTTATTTAATGTAAATAATCTTAAGTAAATCAGTGATGTCGTATTTCAGTAATACTCAGAATATATTTTAAATAATGGTTAATTTTAACACACATCATCTTTCGTTAATTGCCTTCAGTTTTACTCATTTTATTTTTTATTTCCAAACATCGAATTTGCAGCAAAAAATTACTCCTTTTCATGAAGGATATTCCCTTCAAGCTCAGAATCTCTTAATTGTAGTAAGTCATTGCATTAAATAGTGCTAAATGTTGACAAATATTATTGTGATATTCCTCTTAAAGCTATTCTTTTCTCGAACTTTTCAGTCCTGTAATTTCCTTCATACTTCATGACTTCCCTATACATTTTAATACACAAGTGTTTTGTAAAACTGATTTTTATTTAAATCCTTATTAACTAAAGACGATCCAAATTACAACAGTTAAAAGAAACAGTCTAAAACAGAGGTGGGATATAAATATATAATTTAGTAGAGGTTTACCGTCCGCTACGGAACCAAAGGCCATATCGCTAACGTCAAAAGAAAATTAAATACAAGGGACTAGAAGAAGCAGTCAGAAAAGAAAGTGGTTCCATTAACAAAGTCACCTACCACCAGCATGTGACAATGCTCATGGATGTAAAAAAGCTACTCCGTGAAAAAAGCTGCTTACCAAGGAATGTGACGAAAATGGACACAAGCACCAGTGGCTGCACTCACGGATGGAAGAGGAAAATGAAGAGTTGATAGTAAATGAAGCCTACGAGTCTACCTAACACAAAATCTAAGACCTCGAAGTTGAAGAGCATAACCCTAGCGCTATTCTCTAAAACTGCAAGTAGCGTTAAAAAAATGATGAACATGAAAAAAGACTTTTCATAATCCAAAATAAAACAGTTGGGGGCCCAAGGGACGTCAGCCCCCTTCTCTTCCATTCACTTTAGGATAGAGTCCCTGGGGGTCGAATAAGGACTAGAAAAACTAGAATTGATATTCGATTTGTTTACTTTGAATCCTTTGATACATTGATTTACGCTGCAATTGTCAATGATATACTCACTAATAACTATTATATCAAATGAAAAATAAATAAAAAACTTAAAATGTTGCGATTTTCGCGTGAATTCTGGTCTTTGGCAAAACTGCGTTAGAATTGACATTTTGATCTTCATTTTAATATAAAAATATGTTTGTAACTTAGAAATTAAATCAACACATAAAAACATTACAAATAAATAAATTAAGAGTACAATTATTTATAAAAACAACAAAATGCTAACGCTTACTTAGTGTTTAGTTCACTTACAATCCCTACAGTCCGATATGTGTACTAAGTAAACCTATGGAAATATTTACACAAAGTATTGTTTATCATACATTAATCTTGAGGAGCAATTTCACCAAATAGACTTCTTCTAATAGTATACAACTATCCACATTTTGATATTGAAATCAATGAGCTAAAAATCATTATCATTGGTGATGAAAAATGCTGTTGGAATGAGCAAAGAAGAATTAAATAATAAATGCGATGACTGAAGAACAAGAAAAACTATGGGAAAACATTCACCTAGTCTGACTAAAAGATGGCACAAAAAATGACGAGAAATAAAAGACTACTGAACATCACTGAAAAGATTTCCAGAGTCGTTATTTAATATCTAATACGTACTTGCGGTAACTGTCACCCACCAGCAAAGTAATTAATTACCTAAAAAGAGAAAAGTTAATGTAACACTCAATGAGCAAAGTTTAGCTGCCATTTATTCAGCTGCAACTAGTTCATTCTAATTATTTCATAGGAAGAAAAGTCATAGGAAATGTCTACGTGAAAGATTTACTAGTAATAACTGGTATGACATTAAAAATTGTATAAAACTTCAATGCTGCCTTGAAAAAACTCACTAGTGTGTCATTGTAATGATGTCCGAACTACCAAAACCATCCGAGAGTAGGACAAACTCCTCCTCGCAGGGAGTAACTAGTTTAAAAATACTCCTAGTAGAGAGCAACTAGTTCCTTACTATTCCTGGTAGAGAGTAACTAGTTCCTAAATACTTGTGGTACAGAGTAACTAGTTTCTTACTACTTGTAGGGAGTAACTAGTTCCTTACTACTTGTAGGGAGTAACTAGTTTCAGACTACTCCTGGTAGAGAGTAACTAGTTCCTAACTACTCCTGGTAGACTAGTGTCTGCCTATGGTCACAATACTAATTTAGTCTCGACTTTCTGGTTGCTAAGAAGGTGACTTCTATTTGCTTTAATACTGCAATTAACGCTACATTCACTACATTAGGTAGGGCAACTTTCGAGTTATAGAACGCTTTCATATTTTCGGTCGTATTAGAAAAGAAAAACAAGTAGCTATTTAAACTAGTTATTGTAACGGTCAGCATACCGTCAGGGACGTAGAGTAATTTGGTATCCATGATGGCTACATGGAGGTATCATGGATACCAATTAGAATAACTATTAAATCACATACTGTTTTTCTCTTCTATGACCGAAATTAGGGAAGCGTCCAATGAGTCGTAAGTCTGCCGAATAGAGGGCAGAGTAAGTAGAGGTATGGAAGAGGGACCATCAACCCAAAGATACACATTGGGGATAACTTGCAATGGGGTAGTACTTGGTATTGTCTCGCCTATATACACACACAGATACGACTCATTTATACCTTAACAGCATATGTACACTACATAACATATTAGAGCAGTGAATAAGTACCTACATAACCTATGAGAGCAGTAAGTAAGTCCCTACATTGTAAATAAGTACTTTCACAGGATATTCAACACACTCCCGCCAACTGCAATTAAAACAATAGAAAATTTGGCAAACTTTCAACTGGAAAACACAAAGACAGAAATTGTCTGAAGAGAAAGAAGGTATTAATACCAGAGGTGTTAATACCAGAGGTGCTAATACCAGAGGTGCTAACACCAGAGGTGCTAACACCAGAGGTGCTAACACCAGAGGTGCTAATACCAGAGGTGCTAATACCAGAGGTGCTAATACCAGAGGTGCTAATACCAGAGGTGTTAACACCAGAGGTGCTAATACCAGAGGTGTTAACACCAGAGGTGCTAATACCAGAGGTGTTAACACCAGAGGTGCTAATACCAGAGGTGTTAATACCTCTGGTTAGTTTGAGGTATTGAGTCGTGGAGTATTAATAATTATCTCAGAAAAGAGAGCTCTTCATTTTCCTCCGAGAGGTGTAGGGAGGGTACATGCATTCATTGGGGAAATAGAGTCTGATGCCATTTAACGGAACTGCATAGACTCCCCTTCATGCGCATGCAGTCTGAAGCCTTGTCCTTCACACTGAAGAGTTTCCCTTCACACTGAAGAGTTTCCCTTCACACTGAAGAGTTTCCCTTCACACGAGTCTAGCCAAGGCTCCGTGCTGCTGAGCTTCGTATCAAGACTTCGGGGCACCCCCTTCAATCCTATCGGTGCCGCCCTTCAGAAGGTTCCTGAAAAAAATACGAGTAAATTACAACAACTGACAGCGTCTAAAAATATAAACAATATTAAATTGGTAAGTCCCATATACTCGCATGAAATGGCAAAATACAAAACTAAAGTTTCAAGTTACCAATTATAACTTGTCTCGACTTGATACAACATGTTTGAACATGTTAAAGGAGATCACCTGTACTAAGTGTAGCTATGGGAATTAGGCTAAGTTCTTAATTATTGGTCAGTTCCCCATTTTCGGACTCGTAAGAAAAAAAAAATTATTTAATTTTAATTGGTATCCGTGATACCTACAGGTATCATGGATACCAATTAAAATTGAATAATTATTATTTGCTATATTGTTTTTCTTACGTGTCTGAAAATGGGGAACTGACCGATAATTAAGAACTTAGCCTAGCCAAGTACATAGTGGAAATCACCGCTCTGAAATAAGTCATTAAACGATGGAATGTATCTAATTGCTTGAGTACAATGTATCTATCTCACGGAGTAAAGGAAGATTTGATGATGCGTTTATGATAGTCAGGTAAAGAGTTAGAATTCTTGTGGTTAGTTGAGGCCTACAGATAAATTGGGCCACTCAGGCTATAGCCAGCTAGTTAGAAAAGTTATGGTAGTAAGGTCAAGAAATATAATTCGGTACAGAACTTCACCCCTTCCACTATCGGTACCCTCCACTGTAACCAATTTAGCAAAATAAGACTCTACCGCATTGTGTGATTATAGTCCGTTAATGTCCTGCTCTAAAGATAATAAATACACAACCCCTCTGAAAATCTACGGTATCCTTCCACCCGTTAAATAAATTAACCAATCCAGTAGCTATAAATCTTCAATCTGATACACAACGATCACTCCAGGGGAGACCATTCTACAGTTTGCAGGTGGTAGTGGACAACTTTGTTATAAGATTTGGATAATTTGGAGAATATTTGCTCTATATCTTGTAACAATAATAGCTAGCACATTAAAATAACATCTTAAATTAAACAAATATATACCAGCTGTAAAATTTTCACCCATAAAATCCTTCCTGTAGAACTTTCACCCCATTTCAGTTTGGGATGACTATTCTACAGGTGGTCCGTTAATGTTGTAAAGTATTTTAGTGTAAATATCTGTACCTGAATTCCTGCTCGAGCAGCTGCCTCGCCTGCGTGTTCGGTGTGGGTATTTGCAACGCCAAAGCCAGTGCGTTGTGATCGAAAGACTCGTCCAACGCAATGAGTGCACCGTGAACACCAGACTCTACCAGATTGTGGGCATATTCCTGGGGAAGGGAATTATGTGAACAGGAGCAGAGTAAGGTCATTCTAGGTCGAACAGAAGGTTGTAGAGGTCAGGAAGATTAATGATATACATTAACTTTCTGAGTTCTGCGACGTCATCCTAACTACCAAGATCTAATCAGTAAGAAAAACCTTACTGAATTTTTTTTCTTGAGATCTGTGTAGTTATATTTTGTATAGCTACTCTTTTTACTCAATAAAAATCATTATTATTACTGGAAAGGTAATAATTGTACATCCTCAAAATATGAAGATTGACTCAAAGTTTGTTAGAAAGCTTATTGGGCCTCAATTTCCATTAGTATTCTAAATGTTGTGAAGAGCAATTGGCTATCTCCTGAAATTTTGCTATAATTATAAGGGGACTTTAGTTTAATAAATAGAAGTTAGTTACCTTGAGTCCCACATTGATGAGCCACTTAATCACTCTGTCGTTACTCCACACAATGACATCAGTGACCTCGTCTTCAGAGGCCCTCCTTCTGTCCTCTAGAGCCACTCTGTCGTAGTTCATCTTCTTGAGGGCAGTGATGCCAAACTGCAGAGCTGTCCTGTGGAAGGCGTCAACCATCTTCACCTGGGTCCTGAGATCCTTCTTAGTGAGGTGGTCCAACATCCTCGCATCCACCAAACACTCCATGAAAGTAGTCCTGAAATTAAGATGGGCATTTTAATCAAATTTATTAAGTAATTTCAGTATGAAAAGTAGCTAGTTAGTATAGTTTAATTGTAAGTATAATAAATACTATAAATTATTGTACATTTAAGAAGTGAAAACTTGTGTTCTCCATGGTTGCGTTATAATTAATTTTATCATTATATATGCTGTATCTTAAACTATTTCCCTGTAAATTATCAAACTCCCTTACATTGGGTATACCCTCAGTCAACAACTCTAACAAACTTACAAGTAGGACAATCATAACTGCCATAGACACAAGTAAAACCTTCGACGCAGCTCCAAAACACCTACTCATTAACAAAATAATCAAACTACATTGGGGCAGAGCCTCACCTACATTGGGGCATAGACTCACCCACACTGGGACAGAGTCTCACCTACATTGGGGCAGAGCCTCGCCTACATTGGGGCAGAGCCTCGCCTACATTGGGGCAGTCCCTCACCTACATTGGGGCAGTCCCTCACCTACATTGGGACAGAGACTCACCTACATTAGGACAGTCCCTCACCCACATTGGGGCAGTCCCTCACCTACATCGGGACAGTCCCTCACCTACATTGGGACAGAGACTCACCTACATTAGGACAGTCCCTCACCCACATTGGGGCAGTCCCTCACCTACATTGGGACAGTCCCTCACCTACATTGGGACAGAGCCTCACCTACATTGGGACAGAGCCTCACCTACATTGGGGCAGTCCCTCACCCACATTGGGGCAGTCCCTCACCTACATAGGGACAGTCCCTCACCTACATTGGGGCAGACCCTCACCCACATTGGGACAGTCCCTCACCTACATTGGGACAGAGCCTCACCTACATTGGGGCAGTCCCTCACCCACACTGGGGCAGTCCCTCACCTACATAGGGACAGAGCCTCACCTACATTGGGACAGAGCCTCACCTACATTGGAGCAGTCCCTCACCTACATTGGGGCAGACACTCGCCTACATTGGTGCAGACACTCACCTACATTGGGGCAGACTCTCACCCACATTGGGGCAGTCCCTCACCTACATTGGGACAGAGCCTCACCTACATTGGGGCAGTCCCTCACCCACATTGGGGCAGTCCCTCACCTACATAGGGACAGAGCCTCACCTACATTGGGACAGAGCCTCACCTACATTGGAGCAGTCCCTCACCTACATTGGAGCAGTCCCTCACCTACATTGGGGCAGACACTCGCCTACATTGGTGCAGACACTCACCTACATTGGGGCAGACCCTCACCCACATTGGGGCAGTCCCTCACCTACATTGGGACAGAGCCTCACCTACATTGGGGCAGTCCCTCACCCACATTGGGGCAGTCCCTCACCTACATAGGGACAGAGCCTCACCTACATTGGGACAGAGCCTCACCTACATTGGGGCAGAACCTCACCTACATTGGGGCAGTCCCTCACCTACATTGGGGCAGACACTCGCCTACATTGGTGCAGACCCTTACCTACATTGGTGCAGACCCTTACCTACATTGGGGCAGACCCTTACCTATATTGGGGTAGTCCCTAACCCACATTGGGGCAGAGCCTCGCCTACATTGGGGCAGTCCCTCACCTACATTGGGACAGTCCCTCACCTACATTGGGACAGAGACTCACCTACATTAGGACAGTCCCTCACCCACATTAGGACAGTCCCTCACCTACATTAGGACAGTCCCTCACCTACATTGGGACAGTCCCTCACCCACATTGGGGCAGTCCCTCACCTACATTGGGACAGTCCCTCACCTACATTGGGACAGAGCCTCACCTACATTGGGACAGAGCCTCACCTACATTGGGACAGAGCCTCACCTACATTGGGACAGAGCCTCACCTACATTGGGACAGAGCCTCACCTACATTGGGACAGAGCCTCACCTACATTGGGACAGAGCCTCACCTACATTGGGACAGAGCCTCACCTACATTGGGACAGAGCCTCACCTACATTGGGACAGAGCCTCACCTACATTGGGGCAGAGCCTCACCTACATTGGGGCAGAGCCTCACCTACATTGGGGCAGAGCCTCACCTACATTGGGGCAGACACTCGCCTACATTGGGGCAGACCCTTACCTATATTGGGGTAGTCCCAGGGCGGGTAACCATTCATTGCCCACCCACTCGTGGTTCATGTCCCCAAACGCCAGGGTGGTGCGGGAAGTGCGTGGTGCGGAAGGGGAGGTTAGGGACACCATTTCCTGAAAACAAAAAATAATTTAAAAAAAGAAGTGAACTTTAAAATTTAATTTTCTATGACACCACCATAACTTTCTTTCTTATTTTGAGACTCAAAGAAAATTTTACATTCTAAAAAATTTAATTTATTTTATTTTGGCCTACACAAGTTCACAGTCTTATTTGTAGACATTTAAATATTTTCACAAATTAGGAATAGTTAGCTATGTTTGTTTATAACATTTTGACAGTCAATAAATAGTCAGATCATCTTAATAACAAATATTATGAGACGAAAGTCACTATGCTCACTTTACTTTCAACCAAAAGAGGGTAAGTTCTGAATTATCGGACGTGTCAGAAATATTTCATAGTCAACTTTTATTTTTTCTTACAAGATCAAAAATGTGGAACTGTTCGATAACTTGTAGCCCACCCTATAGTACACAATAATTAAAAGGTTGTCTAATGCAGTGCTAAATACAATCGTAGTCATTTTTACGTACTATTCGATACCATTTCAATTAATTTCCTTTATGATTTTATTAAGATCTGTGATTTATAAAAAGCCTATTGTCACGCACCTGAATAGCAAGGCGTAGTTTCAGTCTGTGGAGAGGGTTACTAATTCCTATCTCCCTCTGTATCTCCGCATCACTCAGAGCACTCATAATAGCGCCAGACTTGACGTTGGCGCGACATGCTGCCACGTACCAGGCCGGCATGCCCACCCACAACTCAAGCCACGCCACGATGGTAGGGCCGTTCCAGAGGGCAAAGGGCGTGCCCGCCTTCATTGCCTCCGCCAGCAACTCGTGGCGGTAACCTGGCATGCTGAGGGGAAGAGGAAAATAGGGAATGAAGGAAGGAGAACATCCCTAAGATGATAAATTGATTAAAAATAAATTCTTAAGTTTGAAATTAATTCAACGTTCAGATTTTTAAAACTAATTCAACATTTAGATTTTATTTAAAAATTCAAAATTTAGATTTTATTTGAAACTAAATTAAATTCCACATTCGGATTTTAATTTTTAATTTCTTTTTAGCAAGTATTTGAATTAATAAATTATTTTGATTATTATTCGCAAGCTACTGTTAGCAGTTTCAAAATATATTAATATTATTAAAACATATATAATTTTGGCTTGTAATTTTAGACTCACTTTTTCTTTGTACGTCGGTCATATTCTACCCCCCTGGGTCTCTCCCCCATCATATTTCCCCCCAGACCCGCCATGGAGAGGGAGTCGGAGGAGCCTATGTCTCCATCGGAGTAGAGGGAGGAGGAGTTGAAGCCTCCGTGTTCTCGTAACGCTTCCTTCACCTTCACTTGTTGCTGAAAAAAAAACACTCAATTGAAATGGAGAATATAATAAACAATGTAAATTATGGAATAGATGGGGTAAGTTCCGAGTTATCGGACAGTTACACATTTTCCTAATATAAAAAAAAATCATAATAATTAGCTATTTATTATATATTTTTTTCTTACAAAATCGAAAACATGAAATGAACTAGAAGTTAGCCTAGTTGCCTAGAAGAAAAAAAAGCATTCGTAATTTTTAATCAAGAAATTTAATTTCCTATTAATTTAAATAGTTAATTACATGATAATAATTTAAACAGTTAATTACATGATAATAATGTAAACAGTTAATTACACGATAATAATTTAAACAGTTAATTACATGATAATAATGTAAACAGTTAATTACACGATAATAATTTAAACAGTTAATTACATGATAATAATTTAAACAGTTAATTACATGATAATAATTTAAACAGTTAATTACATGATAATAATTTAAACAGTTAATTACATGATAATAATTTAAACAGTTAATTACATGATAATAATTTAAACAGTTAATTACATGATAATAATTTAAACAGTTAATTACATGATAATAATTTAAACAGTTAATTACATGATAATAATTTAAACAGTTAATTACATGATAATAATTTAAACAGTTAATTACATGATAATAATTTAAACAGTTAATTACATGATAATAATTTAAACAGTTAATTACATGATAATAATTTAAACAGTTAATTACATGATAATAATTTAAACAGTTAATTACATGATAATAATTTAAACAGTTAATTACATGATAATAATTTAAACAGTTAATTACATGATAATAATTTAAACAGTTAATTACATGATAATAATTTAAACAGTTAATTACATGATAATAATTTAAACAGTTAATTACACGATAATAATGTAAAGAGTTAATTACATGATAATAATTTAAACAGTTAATTACATGATAATAATTTAAACAGTTAATTACATGATAATAATTTAAACAGTTAATTACATGATAATAATTTAAACAGTTAATT
Organism: Caprella mutica; assembly: GCA_947561585.1. Classification (NCBI taxonomy): domain Eukaryota; kingdom Metazoa; phylum Arthropoda; class Malacostraca; order Amphipoda; family Caprellidae; genus Caprella; species Caprella mutica. The sequence continues at coordinate 302,395 of CANNZV010000208.1, forward strand.
ACATGATAATAATTTAAACAGTTATTTACATGATAATAATTTAAACAGTTAATTACACGATAATAATTTAAACAGTTAATTACATGATAATAATTTAAACAGTTAATTACATGATAATAATTTAAACAGTTAATTACATGATAATAATTTAAACAGTTAATTACATGATAATAATTTAAACAGTTAATTACATGATAATAATTTAAACAGTTATTTACATGATAATAATTTAAACAGTTAATTACACGATAATAATTTAAACAGTTAATTACATGATAATAATTTAAACAGTTAATTACATGATAATAATTTAAACAGTTAATTACATGATAATAATTTAAACAGTTAAATTACATGATAATAATTTAAACAGTTAATTACATGATAATAATTTAAACAGTTAATTACATGATAATAATTTAAACAGTTAATTACACGATAATAATTTAAACAGTTAATTACACGATAATAATTTAAACAGTTAATTACACGATAATAATTTAAACAGTTAATTACATGATAATAATTTAAACAGTTAATTACATGATAATAATGTAAACAGTTAATTACATGATAATAATGTAAACAGTTAATTACACGATAATAATGTAAACAGTTAATTACACGATAATAATGTAAAGAGTTAATTACATGATAATAATTTAAACAGTTAATTACACGATAATAATGTAAACAGTTAATTACATGATAATAATGTAAACAGTTAATTACATGATAATAATTTAAACAGTTAATTACACGATAATAATTTAAACAGTTAATTACATGATAATAATTTAAACAGTTAATTACATGATAATAATGTAAACAGTTAATTACACGATAATAATTTAAACAGTTAATTACATGATAATAATTTAAACAGTTAATTACATGATAATAATTTAAACAGTTAATTACATGATAATAATTTAAACAGTTAAATTACATGATAATAATTTAAACAGTTAATTACATGATAATAATTTAAACAGTTAATTACATGATAATAATTTAAACAGTTAAATTACATGATAATAATTTAAACAGTTAAATTACATGATAATAATGTAAACAGTTAAATTACACTGTTAAATAATACCATTCACAAACCTTATCTTTCTTGCTGAAGAAGCGTCCTATGGAACTCTTAATTCCCTTCTTCTTGGGCTGCTGAGCCCCCAGACCCATGTGGGGTCCCATGGCACCCCCATGACCAGACAACTGGGACCGGTGGAGAGAGTCCTGTGAGCTGTGGTCGGAAGAATGGGGGGATGGAGTCAGTTGGGGGGTGCTGCATAGAGGAAAGGGGTGGAACAAAAAATAAAAAAGGAAAATTAAAGGAAAGAATAGACAAAAAGAAAGAACAAAATTAAAAAAAGGTTAATTGATGGTCTATTTATTCCATTAAAGAGTTGCAAATAAACATATTATTTGAGGCAAGAAATAAGATGTATTGCAAGGATTTATAGAAAAAGTTAGGTACTGACTATTATATTAATGATAATTGTTATCATTATGATTTGTTATCGTGATGATTAATTGATTAGCTATCTATGTTACTGTGATAGAAATTAGTGCAAATAGTTAACAATGTGATAACTAATGACAGTAACTAAAAACTAATGTTATGGTTACTAATGGTGTTAACTAAAGACTAATGTAATAGTGACTGAAGGATACTGTAATTGTGTACTAATGACTACTTAATACTAATGCTAGTGACTAATGTACATAATGGTGACTACTTAATACTAATGCTAGAGACTAATTAATACTAATGGTAGTGACTACTTAATACTAATGCTAGAGACTAATTAATACTAATGGTAGTGACTACTTAATACTAATGGTATTAACCTCATCATTGGGCTGTGAAGAGTGACGTCAACGGAGTTAGTCATGGAAGTGATGCTGATGAATGATAACATGAAAAACCATTAGAAATTGAACATGAAAAGTCATCAGAAATTAAATATGAAATGCCATTATACGTTAAATATGAAAAGCCATTAGAGATGCGAATATGAAAAGGCATTAGACTTGAACATGAAAAGGCTTTTGAGTTATGAATATGAAAAGCTATTAGAAAATAAATATGAAAAACCATTAGAGATGCGAATATGAAAAGGCACTAGGCTTGAACATGAATAGGCTTTTGAGGTTTTTGAATATGAAAAGCCATTAAAGATGTGAATATGAAAAGCCATTAGAAATATAAATGAAAAAAATACATTAGAGATGCAATGGCATATAAATAGATATCTGGTTATAACAGTAAAGAGTACAACCGTGAAAATTCATAGCAAATGAAATAAACATCAATGAGAAAAATAAGTAATTCTTAAGGTTATTAATTAATGACTATATTATTATAACAAGAGTAGGGTAACTTCCGAGTTATTTGACAGTTTCATATTTTCGATCATACTAAAACCTATATTAATTAAAAGTAAAATTATAGTTAGTTTTTCTTTAAATGATTGAAATAAAATATGAAACCGTCCAATAACTCGTAACTTTACCCCAGTTATATTTACCCCGGGGAGTATGTCTGGTAGTGGTGGGACATCACATTGGAGGTGTGGTCAGGAACTGGGGTGTACCTGAGAATGGGATGGTGGTTAGAGGGGGGAAAGAGAAAAAGCAGTGGAGCAGGGTAAGTTACGAATCATTGGTCAGTACTACATCTTATAGTGCTACATATAAGAAGAAACGATATAAAATTATCATTAATACACAGTGCTATCTAATACTTCTGCAAACCCGGGGAATAATACCTCCAAATAATAATAATTTTTATATTGTTTTTTCTTATATGACCGAAGATGTAGTACTGACCGATAATTCGTAACTTACCCTAACTATATTTGCATACTGATAATAAAATCAAATAGCGTACCCTTACAATCATCTATGGCCCCACCATAATTTTCCATATTGTAGCTACACAATACGCAATATACAAAATTAATTGTTGTACTACTATACCAGAAGCTTTAATAACTCTTTAATATTTCCAAAAAATTTGACACCTAATATTATTGCGTATAATTTGCATCCAATTTTAATATGAGGGATGAACATTAATTAAATAATGTTATGAGATATTTATCAAACAACATTAATTGATTGAATATCCGATAGATGAACCTGAATCTTCATTAAAGGGCCGTACACACGTAGGGTCTTCTAAGTCTTTTCACCAGACTTTTTGCTAAGCTCCTCCTACTTTTTCCACGAGAATATAAGAAAGAACGATATAATTATTATTTATTTCAGTTGGTATCCATGAGACCAATAATAACTATATCGTTTCTTTTCTTATATTCTCGTGGAAAAAGTAGGAGGAGCTTAGCATAAAGTCTGGTAGAAAGACTTAAAAATCCTACGTGTGTACGGCCCTTTACTCTTACAAAATGTCATCTGCGTAGATAAGCAATCGCAATCGGATTTGAGATCTATTCACTATAGTAACTAATAAAGCTTTTCTAGAGTTACAATTATGAATGTCATTAGATGGCCCTTTTCTCCACTAAAATTTCCGTTCTTTATTACTTATTATTTAGATGAACAAAGTACATCAAATTACATATTTGATTATGCGAATTCCTTTAAAAACATATAAGGAGCAGTTTGATTCTACTCCCCTTTAATAATTATAGTTAGAGACGGTGAATATTTTGGTGACAGACTCTTTCGCCGAACGATCGCCAAAAAAATTAAGAAAGACACTACACATGGTTTCCGACGGCAAGGTTCGATAGAGATAGAATGTATACTTTACTGTTTTAACTATAAAATAACTTGAATGAGTAGCTATACTTATTCCTTATTTTATATAAAAAATCCCATTGAGTTTCGTATTCTAAATCTTATTTTCGGAGGAAGGACTTAGACCCGATTATTTTAACACTCACCTCCTAATGTCTTCAGAAGAGGTGGTCAGGCCAGAGGTGTTGGGGTGCATACCCAGTCCCGGGTGACCCCCCACACCCATGAGGGGGGTGCCCATCCTGTGGCTGCGAGGGGTGGGGGGAGAACCATCATTGCGCATCATAGCCATTTGGTTTGGGTCCTGTGGTCCGGACATACCAGGGATATTCGCCTGTGTAATGGATAGAGAGGATGAAAATAAGGAATATATACCAAATAAATAAAATACATATTTTTTTATACTGGATTATCGATAATTTACCAGTTAAATTATAATCGCTATACACTTTTTTTCTTATATGACCGAAGATGTGGAACAGTTCGATAACTCTGCACTTACCCTACTATTAGATTAAATTGTTATGCTAACTAGCTGCATGACGCTAATGTTGGTTGCAACTGCACTGCACATTAGTGGCACAGAGTACATTATCAGAGTATATTAGCTCGTTAGTGGAGCATAAGGAGCAGACCGGAGATAATTAAGAGAAAAGGTGTTAGGAGTATCACCTTACTGCAGGAGTTAGCTACGAAAGTACTTATTTTAGTAGGGGTTTAACGTCTGGTTCGGGACCCCGAAGGCCATATCGCTGACGTCAAAAGGAAATTAAATACAAGGGATTAGAAGAAGCAGTCAGAAAGGAAAGTTGCTCCATGAACAAAGTCACTTACCACCGTCGGTGACAAAGCTACTCCGTGAATGCAGTCACTTACCAAGGAATGTGACAGAAAGGGACAAAAGTACCGGTGGCTGCACGCACGATTGGAAGAGGAAAATGAAGAGGTGATAGTAAATGAAGCCTACGAACCTACCTAACACAAAAATCTAATACCTCGTAGCTAGTTGAAGAGCATAACTCTAGCGCTATCCTCTAAAACTGTAAGTAGCGTTAAAATAATGATAAACATGGTAAAAATGAAAAAGACAATACATAATCCAAATTACAACAGTTCGGGGCCCAAAGGACGTCAGCCTCCTTCTCTTCCATTCACCACAGACAGCTTCAGGATAGAGCCCCTGGGAGCACGAACGTAGTTAATTACGGCATTAGTTAGCTATGAAAGTAGTTAATTACGGCATTAGTTAGCTATGAAAGTAGTTAGTTACGGCAGTAGTTAGTTACTGCAGTAACACGAAGACGATAGCAAAGTCTTATACGCATTTGACTAACAGCTCTAAAGTTGGTGAGATTGTTAGCAGTTTTAAGGCAGTTTCTCGTCAGTTTACGGCAGATATGGCATACAGTAGCGATTGGCTTATCACAGTAGATGATAGACAATTTCTCCGCAGATTGAAGGGATTGTTCCTCTTACCAAACCATTTTCTATTATGCATCGTAGAACCTTTAATTTCATGTACATATAAAACATCAAATGAGGAATCTTTTCTGTCATTGCAAAAATCACATTTTCTTTATAGAAAATGTGATATGAAAGAAAACGTGATATCAACAAAATGACGATCACGATTTTTAAATTCTTACTATATAATTAAGAAAAAATTAGCAATTTACGAAAGTCCGTACCTGTGACGTCGTAACTTTTGATCAAAGACGAATTTTGAGAAACGTGATCACGACTTTCTTACCCGAATCTTTCCGCATCTACCGATATCCATATCATTACTGTACGTCAAAAATTGAAGGAGGAGATGCAGTTTGAATTCTAGAAATAGTACTTTTCAGGAGAGTCAAACGAGTGAAATGATTCTCTTTGAGACTTAATGAAATACTATAATTTTCCAAGTTTTTCCACATTCAATGATACCCACCCATGTCATCACAGTAGCTCTAGAAATGACAGAGGAGGAACATTTCCTTCATATCTCTTATTCTATGAGGAAAATGTGATTTTCGTTAAAAGTGAAAATTTTACGATGTGTAATAATAATAAAAAGTTTTATAAGGGGAACGATCTACAGCGATAGAGTTAGCACAGTAGATGTTAGGCAGTTTAACGGCAGTTTGAAGCAGACATGAATACTGTTGATATGACATTATCACAGGCAGTTGTTAGGCAATTTTTCGGCAGTTTAATGCAGAGATGGCAACAAAGGCAATTGGCACAGCAGATTTATATACAATCTCTGGCAGTTTAATGCAGACATGACAACAGAGGCAATAGGCACGGCATAATTAAGGCAATTTCTGGCAGACATGTCAACAGTAGCAAGCAGTACAATTGTTAGAGCAGATGATTGGAAATTTACTGGTAAGTCAGGGCAGACAATACGGCAGATGATAGGCAATATCTTGGCAATTCAATGCAACAAAGACAAAAGAGTTGGTAACAAGGCAGATGTTAGGCAGTTTAAGGCAGCATTTGCAATAGTGATGGCACGGCAGATGTTAGGCAATTTGATGGCAGTTTAAGTCAGCAGTAGCGATGGCACGGCAGTTGTTAGGCATTTTCAGGCAGCAGTAAAGCTTCAACTTCAGGCTGACGTTACCTGTGAAGCTGATAGGGAAGTCTGGCCATCTTCAACACCGAACATCTGGTACATGTGCGAGGGGGACATGCCAGCAGGGGCCTGGACGCATAGCATTAGAAACAGTGTGTAGATTGTATAGATTGACAGTGTGTACTTTGTATAGATTTACACATGTATGGACACTCATTATGTAGGCTGATACAGTGTGTAGATTGACACACATAATGAATTGTAACTAAGGATTACACACTACATCAACTTCACTAGCTAATCTAATAAGTTACACAATTTACAGTTAGCTACAGTGAATTTCATATAATTTAGAGAAACAGTGAATAGCACATAGAGAAATTAAATTCAGTGAAAAAAAAATGTTACAAAAGACAAACAAGTTGACAATGAAGGTGAACTAACTAATTGCATTGCTCACCGTGTGGTACTTGATGTATTCCCTCTGGGGTGAGTGGGGCTGTTGATTGGCATTGGGGGTACTCCTGCCACTCAATGGGGGTGAGTTGGGATCCATTGGGAGAGGGGGTCTGCCGGGGGGACGCATCATGTGCATATCTGCCGGGTTCACCACCCTGTTCTCCAGTTGCTCCGCCCGAGCCTCAGTACTTTGCTTCTCCTCTTGAATTAGACTGAGAGGAGCAAGGGAAACTTTTAGACTGAGAGGAGCAAGGGAAACTATAAGACTGAGAGGAGCAAGGGAAACTATCAGACTGAGAGGAGCAAGGGAAACTATAAGACTGAGAGGAGCAAGGGAAACTATCAGACTGAGAGGAGCAAGGGAAACTATTAGACTGAGAGGAGCAAGGGAAACTGTTAGACTGGGAGGAGCAAGGGAAACTACTAACAATAACACTTTTCAACTGTTATTGTGTACTTTATTGTGAATTTTACATCCTTTTAAACTTTAAGTACTCTATATCTGTTCATGAATAAATTGTTTCATTATTATTAATGTTATTTTAGCACGACAAAAAATAGAAAAAGAATTTTTCAGTTGAGATTATACCTAGCTACGTAATCTTTACTAGTAAGAGGTTTCTGGGGTAAATTCAGAGTTATCGGACTTTACAACATTTTCGATCGTAGCTGTAAAAAAAAAATAGCCAATTAAAATGATAAATTATATATATTTTTCCTATGATCGGAAACGTGGAACCGTCCAATAACTCGTAGCTTTAAATACACCACGTAGCTATAATTTAGTAGGGTAAATTAAGAATTATCGGTCAGTTCCACATCTTCGGTCATAGAAAAAAAAACGATATTATAATTGATATCCATGATACCTGCAAGGTATCATGGATATCAATTATAATAAAAATTAAATAACAATTATAATATCGTTTTTTCTTCTATGAACGAAGATGTGAAACTGACCGATAATTCTTAATTTAGCCTAAGTAATTTATTTCTTCCTACCGAATCTCATTGTTGATAGCATCAAGCTGCTCCTGCAGCATGATGGCAAGAGTCTGGGCATCAGTGTGGTGAGACGGACTCATGAGACTGAAAAGAGACTCTGCGTCTTCACCATCGGAACCATCCAGCTCAGCACCATCACCAGGGAAACCTTGCATCACCCCACCGGGACCTGCAGACCCGTCGTGCCAACGGGACCCGGGCATAACCTAAGTGAAAAATAATTTATATCAGTACTACATTCTAAAACAGTATATATTTTACTTACTAGATAACTAAATAGAACATATTTTTGATAATTTAGATGAACTATAATGTATTACTTGAGTGAAGAACAACTTTTATTAAAAATAGCTTCATAATAAATTATTAGATATTTCACTCGGTAAATAACTAAATGAAACATTAAATAATTTTGATAAATTTTTATGACATCAGAATGTTGAACTTTTTGTTATTTTCTTAAGTTTAATATTTCATTTTTAAAATTCAAACGCTTGTTTAAAATGTTTTACCTGATTGTTTAAAATAATGTTTTACCTGCTTGTTTAAAATGTTTTACCTGATTGTTTAAAATAATGTTTTACCTGCTTGTTTAAAATGTTTTACCTGCTTGTTTAAAATAATGTTTTACCTGCTTGTTTAAAATAATGTTTTACCTGCTTGTTTAAAATGTTTTACCTGCTTGTTTAAAATAATGTTTTACCTGCTTGTTTAAAATAATGTTTTACCTGATTGTTTAAAATAATGTTTTACCTGCTTGTTTAAAATAATGTTTTACCTGCTTGTTTAAAATGTTTTACCTGCTTGTTTAAAATAATGTTTTACCTGCTTGTTTAAAATAATGTTTTACCTGCTTGTTTAAAATGTTTTACCTGCTTGTTTAAAATAATGTTTTACCTGCTTGTTTAAAATAATGTTTTACCTGCTTGTTTAAAATAATGTTTTACCTGCTTGTTTAAAATAATGTTTTACCTGCTTGTTTAAAATAATGTTTTACCTGCTTGTTTAAAATAATGTTTTACCTGCTTGTTTAAAATGTTTTACCTGCTTGTTTAAAATAATGTTTTACCTGGTTGTTTAAAATAATGTTTTACCTGGTTGTTTAAAATAATGTTTTACCTGGTTGTTTAAAATGTTTTACCTGCTTGTTTAAAATAATGTTTTACCTGGTTGTTTAAAATGTTTTACCTGCTTGTTTAAAATAATGTTTTACCTGCTTGTTTAAAATGTTTTACCTGCTTGTTTAAAATGTTTTACCTGCTTGTTTAAAATAATGTTTTACCTGGTTGTTTAAAATAAAGTTTTACCTGGTTGTTTAAAATGTTTTACCTGGTTGTTTAAAATGTTTTACCTGGTTGTTTAAAATGTTTTACCTGGTTGTTTAAAATGTTTTACCTGGTTGTTTAAAATGCTTTACCTGGTTGTTTAAAATGCTTTACCTGGTTGTTCAAAATGCTTTACCTGGTTGTTCAAAATGCTTTACCTGGTTGTTCAAAATGTTTTACCTGGTTGTTCAAAATGTTTTACCTGGTTGTTCAAAATGTTTTACCTGGTTGTTCAAAATGTTTTACCTGGTTGTTCAAAATGTTTTACCTGGTTGTTCAAAATGTTTTACCTGGTTGTTCAAAATGTTTTACCTGGTTGTTCAAAATTTTTTACCTGGTTGTTCAAAATTTTTTACCTGGTTGTTTAAAATGTTTTACCTGGTTGTTTAAAATGTTTTACCTGGTTGTTTAAAATGTTTTACCTGGTTGTTTAAAATGTTTTACCTGGTTGTTTAAAATGTTTTACCTGGTTGTTTAAAATGTTTTACCTGGTTGTTTAAAAATGTTTTACCTGGTTGTTTAAAAATGTTTTACCTGGTTGTTTAAAAATGTTTTACCTGGTTGATTAAAATGTTTTACCTGGTTGATTAAAATGTTTTACCTGGTTGTTTAAAATGTTTTACCTGGTTGTTTAAAATGTTTTACCTGGTTGTTTAAAATGTTTTACCTGGTTGTTTAAAATGTTTTACCTGGTTGTTGTCCTGGAGGCTGAGAGGAGGAGGTCTCTTGGGTACAGGGGGTGCCTGGCTGTTTGAGGAGGTGGGAGGCTGTTGCATGGAGGGAGGGGCGGTGGCTGTGTTGGTGTGGCGGGGGAGGGACCTAGAGTCGAAGGTGGTGTGGGAGGATGGAGGGGGGTTACGCATGAAGTCGGAGGGACCTCCCATACTGGGTGAGAGAGACCTGCAGGTGGGGGGAGCAAATTAACACCTACACTTAGAATAAAATAGCAGTTAGAAGTACTTTTCAGATCCACAAAAAAAATTATAACCTACTTCGTACATTTATAATAAAGTAGTAATTTGGGTAAGTTCTTAATTATCGGTCAGTTCCCCCTTATCGAACACGTAAGAAAAAACGATATAATAATAATTATTATTTAATTTTAATAGGTATTCACGATACCTACAGGTTTGCAGAATTATTAGTAGCACTGTTTAATAATAATAATTTTAATATTGTTTTTTCTTATATGACCGAAGATGTAGTACTGACCGATAATTCATAACTTACCCTTACCAATTATTTTTATCATAGAAATAATGCCTTCAAAATCAGTATTTCTAATAGCAATCTATAGTTCTCCTACCTCGTGAGTGCCTCCGTCTGTTTTATGTTGTAGGCTATTTCCTGCTGCAGGATCTGCTGCTTCAGCTGCTCTGCCTCCACTTGCCTCCTAGCCAACTCCTTCAGAATCTCATTCTGTGGGAGAACATTATTGTCAAAGAGAATATAGGGAGAGTGACGAGTCATCGGTTATCTAGTTTACATCATTTTTCATCATTTTGCGTCACACTAGCAACATCACTTGTAGGAATATTAGCTATTTTTTGGTGTGAATCAAAATGTGACGAAACAGGGCATGTATTTACCAAGAGCTTCAGATTTCCGCATGGTAATATAATCAAACCCAAATAAAGCATCACATCCTAGAGCTGTACTTTGTGTTAGCAAACAATCAGACCCTAGGTACAGAGCTGTACTTTGTCTCTACTAACAATCAGACCCTAGGTACAGAGCTGTACTTTGTCTCTACTAACAATCACACTCTAGTTATAGAGCTATCACCTTTTCCTGAGAGGAGTCCTCTAACATTTTGCGCGTAGTCTCGAGATTAGCTGTGAGAGAGTTCTTCTCCTCCAGACTGTGCATGCGCTCCTTCAGGTGAACCTGCAGTCTCTCGTTAGACTCTGTGGGTAGTGTATAGTGTAAAGGGATGTACACACGTAAGTTTTTGAAGTCTTTCCACCAGACTTTTTGCTAAGCAACTCCTACTTTTTCCACAATATTTTTGGATCATTTTAAGAAAAAAAAATATAATAATTTTTTTTCTTAAAATTATTCAAAATTATTGTGGAAAAAGTAGGAGGAGGTCAGCAAAAAGTCTGATGGAGACTTAAAAAAACCCTACGTGTGTACGGCCCTTTAGTCCTCAATGTTCTGGCAATTGAAATATGGAAATTAAGACTTGAAGACAATTCAACAAGAATTCCAATATTTGATAATGAAGAAAAAACAGTCGGAACGTGATTAAAAACGTTGGAGCAAGTTTTAAAACACTGGAACGTATTTGAACACGCTGGAACACGTTGATTTCACCAACGCATTCATTTTAAATATTAGCTATCATTGTAAATCTAGTCAGTATTTTCAAATTAAGTTTTGAATATTTAATTAAATAGTCATTGGGTGTGTTTATGTACCTTGTAGCAGTTTGTCGACCGTGGCGCCCAGTCTAGCGTTATGCTCCTCGTTCATCTTGAGGCGCTGGTTGAGACGGAGGAGCTCTGCACTCTTCTCCTCCAGTTGTCCCTCCAGGCGGTGGATGCGCTCCTCCGCTGTGCCGTGCTTCTCCTGCACCTAGAAATACCCGGGGGAAGAGGGGTGGAACAGGCAGGTTAGGGGTAGCGTCCGGAGACAAAATGGGGGTAAAATAAAATCGTACGGGAGAGGTGAGACGCAACATAAGTGGGGGGGGGGAGTAACCAATGGGGGTGAGGATGGGGGAGGTGGAGTGGGGGTGCCTATTAGAGTCTGAGGTGGATAATATACACTTACAGTAACAAGTGGAGAGACGAAATACGAATGGTTTTAGGGGCAATAGAGGAAATAGCACAGAAATTGACATAGGGTAAGTTACGAGTTATAGGACGGTTTCACATTTTCGATGGTGTAAAAAATAATTGGATTTTTTTTTTCAAGAAATTATTCTTTTTTTCTAAAATAAATTGCTAAGTATTTTTTTAAATGATCGAAAAGTGGAACCGTTCACAACTCTGAACTTACCCTACTAGGTACTTTCCGTTAGTGACCTATTTTCCCAATCAACTGATAGGGGAGGCAAATAGAATGTCTGTTGAATTGATTTTTATGGAACTGGTAGTTACCCCGACTCCAATTCCTCATTATATAGGCTACCTATAGTGTGTTCAATTAAAAAAAATACAATTTATTTTCACTGACCTGGTGTAACGCCTCCATTCTCTGTTTCAGTTCCTGCTCCACATCGGGTAGTTTGGCGTACTGGGCCAACTTCTGCTCACTCAGTTCACACTTCTCTTGAATCGCTCTGATTTTGTCCTCTTGTAACTAGGAACACATTCATATCAAATAAAATACTAAAACAACCAGATGTCAAATTCAATTCTTTTTCTTTGGACAATCAAGAATGTTCTACGGTGTAGCGAGGTGAGAACTTTGAGGCTGGATAAAATCTAACACCAGAACTACCAAACAGTCACTTCGACTGTTTGGTAGTAACATTTGTATCTAAAAAATTATTATTGTTTTTTTGTTCAATATAAGGAGACATCTTAATTAACATTTTTTTAAATGACAATTTTTTGTCGATTAGCAATCAAATTAATTACCTAGTTGATTAGGTGTCTGATTATAATAATAAAAAAATATAAGTAGCTATCTACCAATAACAATATTAGTAGCAAAAAGCAGTCAAATTAACTGGTTGGCATTTCTAGTGTTCTACGGTGCACCTCAAGAAGTACTCACCTTGTGATGCGCCTCTCTGCTCCTCAACTCCTCCTCCAGTTTCTCATTGAGGTCATGCAAAGAGGTGGACTCTCTTTGCGCGTTAAGGTACCTCTTCTCAAGAGTGGCAATACGCTCCTCTTGGTCCTCTTTCTGCGCCACATTCTCCTGCGATTAGAGAACATCTTTAATGACGACTGCATCGCTACAGAAGGAGACTTTCATAGCAGGCTAACTTATATTATTGATACTAACTAAAATAAAATATAATTATATCGTTTTTTCTTATACGATTCAAAAGTAGCGTGAAAAAAATAGGAGCTTAGCAAAATGTGTGGTGGTAAGACTTTAAAAACCCTACGTGTGTACGGCCCTTCAGAAAGAATGAAGCTGTTCAGTAGTTAGATACTTCAATGCAGAGGTTGATATAGTTTTCTAACCTTCAGGTCACCAGTGAGTCTGTTGTTGAGGTCCTGACTCTTTAGCAACTCCTTCTGCGTGAGTTGCATCGTCTCCTCCAACTCACCAAGACGAGACTGCAACTCTCTCAGTCTCTCTCTCGCTGCTGACAACTCTGCCGTCTGGAGGGAAAAAACATGTGTGAGGGAAACGTCTGTGAGAGAAACATGTTAGACAAATTCCATACCAGCAGATAAATCGCCGCGTTTTCTCCGCATAGTTTACGCCTCTTCAATTAATCACGGTTAAATGAATGGAAAGCAAATTTACAGTCTATACTTGCGTTTTTACCGCCTTCCATTCATTTAACCGTGATTAATTGAAGAGGCGTGAACTGGGCAGTGAAAACGAGGCGTTTTATCTGCTACTGTAGAATGGGCCTAATAAAATCACTTGGAATTTGAATCTAGAGAACAAATTAAAAGAGAAAATTAAAGCTATATGAAAATTTAATATGTTAGGAAACAAATATTTAAACTTAAATTATATAATGTGAAAATTTATTCAGAATTTAAATCGAAAGTTAAAGTAGAAATGAGTAACTAGCTACGAGGTGTATGTTTGCATGCATACTATAATCATTAGTAGGGTTGTGACAATATGTGTTCAAAATCATAGATCCTGGAAATATTATAGACAGAATGAATTAAATTCTAAAAGAAGATTAAAAAGACTATTTGATCGTTCTAAATCAGCGGTATATAGTACTTGATACCATTTCATTTCGTCTATAATATTCGTAAGATCTATGATTTTAAATGCATATTGTCACAACCCTAATCATTAGTAATTTGGAAGGTACTAATGGATATAGAATAAATTAGTCTCACGGATATAAATCTGATACTAGCTAGTTGTTGAAATTAAAACTATATAACTTGTACGTTACTTCATTTTGATGGTTTAAATAATTATCTTTAAGATGTTTCAAAGATTGCAATCGAAAAATTAGTTTTCAGACCATTTATTTCTGTTGATAAAAGAATTGCATGGAATTTTCTCATTTATTTGTTGTAACTTCAAAGCAGAGAAGTTTTTAGCACTAAACTTTAGGGCGTAAAAAAAACCGAAGAAGACAGAGTGCTACTTAAGATATCATCAGCATCGAGGCTAAGTGCAGAGTTATCGGACGGTTCCACGTCTTCGATTACATTAGGAAAAGTATATAGGATATTTATTTAATTTTTATTGTATACTCTAGTTATTTTATCGAAAATATGGAACAGTCCGATAACTCAGAACTTTCCCTTAGGCAAACATTTGCATGTGCAGATTAGTTTTTATCATCAAAAATGAACTAAACACGAATTAAAGAATTAGATATCAATCTAGTTAAAATATCTAATTCTAATCATGCAATCATTTAAAACATGCAAACAAAAAAGTCAAAAAGAAGAGGTTTGACAAACATGTATTATACATTTAGAAAAAAAACATGTTAATTTCTCTCCTGACCAACATGTTGTTTCTTACAACAAAAGATGTACCCTTTATTCGGAATGAAGTAAAATAGGTACATATTTCAACATGATTATCACCTTCGATAAAACTCATAGTATTGGCAATAATATTCAAACCAATTGCAGTTTTCATCCAATATTTAATTCCCATAAGCTAATTGTGGCTTTAAGATACAAAATAATCACAACTCTCGTGGTCTAGTTTTTCCTTCGTTCGCTAAGTATTTAGGCTGGTTCACACGTTCAGATTGATCTTAAGATCCTGTCTTGAGTCTAGGTTATTTTCGTTGTACGATGCACCGTACGACCGATCTGTAGGTCAGACGTTCTTGCTTGATATTTAGCTCCTCCCACTCGTGGAAATAACTTGGCTGTTGTACAAGTGGCAGCATCACGAGTGGTTCTTTCACTGTTTTGTATTGTAACTGGACAGATTTTGAGATGAATCGGATGTGACTAAATGAGACATATTCTATGAGTGACTCTTAAAGTTATTATCCGATCTGAGGTTTTACGACTGATCTGAAGATTCATCTGTATGTGTAAGCCAGTCTTTAAGATGTCTTTTCACTGAAATATATCATACATCACCGAAAGATAACCCCCACCATCTGCAAAGAGCATTTGGAAGCGAGAACGCTGCCACTAAATAAAAAACTGATATCTTCTTTCTATGATCAAATTCGATTTTTTTGTAAGATTTAACGTAATTAGAAAGTATGAAAATGAAGATAATTCGAACAAATGTAAGAGTTCGGTATGTGAATTCAGTGGCATGTTCTCGCTCCCCATCGCCCGTAAACGCTTTTCTCGCCAGTACCTGCTTATCGAGCACCCCCTGCACTTCCCTCAGCTTGACATCGCTGTCTGCAGAATCTTTCACAGTCTCACTTTGCTGTAAAGAAGGAATGGGGATGTAGTTACGTCACCAGAACCCCAATTAGAGTTAAACCAGAACTATTCATCAGGTTAGACCACATTTTAACGTAACCTCCTCAATGAAAGAAGCGAATGGTGAACTGTCTAGTTTTCTCCAGTGAATGGTGATCAGTCTAGTTTTATCCAATGAATGGTGATCAGTCTAGTTTTATCCAATGAATGGTGATCAGTCTAGTTTTGTCGAGTGAATGGTGATCTGCCTATTTTTCTTCAGTGAATGGTGATTTGCTTATTTTTCTTCAGTGAATGGTGATCTGCCTAGTTTGCCGAGTGAATGGTGATCTGCCTAGCTTTTTCCTGAGTGAATGGTGATCTGCCTATTTTTCTTCAGTGAATGGAGATCTGCCTATTTTTCTTCAGTGAATGGTGATCTGCCTAGTTTTCTTCAGTGAATGGTGATCTGCCTAGTTTTCTTCAGTGAATGGTGATCTGCCTAGTTTTCTTCAGTGAATGGTGATCTGCCTATTTTTCTTCAGTGAATGAATCTAGTTTTGCCGAGTGAATGGTGATCTGTCTGGTTTTGCCGAGTGAATGGTGATCTGTCTGGTTTTGCCGAGTGAATGGTGATCTGTCTAGTTTCGCCGATAGAATACAGTGCTGGAAGCATGAGAAACCGTGTCATCTGATAGCAATAAGTTCTGTTTTTAATCACAATAATCGAATTCAATTACTTTTCTTTGAATTTCATATATTTCATATATGATAAGTACTATTTCGTATACCAAAGGAAAATAGGCTGAAGGATATATATCCAATAATTTGAGCATTCATTTAAATCAAGTCAAGTAAAAGATCTATCAACCACTAAGTGGCACCTCCAAGGTTAGGAAATATAACTAAGAATATAGTTTTTAAAATATTGTTCCTGACGGATAAGTTTTTTAGGATAGTGTTTTTAAGGTTACGAACTCATTGATTGGTTATGGAGATTGACCAATGAGTGGAAAGGGGGGCGTCCCGCCCTCCAAGCCTCCTGCCAGATCATTAAAATATAATGAATTGTGCAGTGCGGCAAACTAGCGAATACAACAAACTACATTACAGCTATCTATGTTTAGAGTTTAATTCAAAGTTCTTATTATTTGAAATATAATTTAATTCAACTCATAACTATATGCAAGGAGGAGGAGCCAACAGGAAGCGGAGCACTAACGGTTTTGCGATCCGCCCCCTGTTGGCCCCTCCTCTTAGCCGACCAATCAGGGAAGAGTTATCCTTACAAACATTATCCGTAATAACATTATGCTTGCAGCACTGTATCGTTAAAAACTTATGCGGTAGAGAGCTGTTTACTCTATTTTTAAATTTTTAGATGGAAGAGACATAGTGTTTTTGGGCACACAGCCCACTTAAGGGTCTAGACCCTTCACTCACACGTGTTGGGTAGCTCCTTTAACCAATTTGCAATTCAATTTTTTTAATTAATGAACGCTCATTGTACTTTGGTTGATAGTTAAATTAGATTTAGAAAAACGAGCGGAATCTACAGGATGACCAACTGTGACTACACGGGGTGGGGAAAAACTAGCTACAATGTGGGCTGGAAAGTGGGGAGAACTGCCTTACCCACCACATACTAGGGTAACTTTCGAGTTTTTGGAAGCTTTCACATTTCCGATCATATGAGAAAAAACATATAATATAAAAAATAATTACAGCTAATTAAAATAACGAGATACCAGCAGGTATCATAAAAACCAATTAAAATGAGTTTAAATTAGAATTAACATATTCAATTTTTACTTTTAATATGATCGATAATGTGTAACCGTCCATAACCCAGAACATACCCTATGCTTTAAGGGAAAACACTGAATTCATCATTCATGTTATTGACTAGAGGTAGACATTAGTTAGTGATGTCAATATTAGAGTGATGAAGACAGTAGTGACGTAATAGTGACGATGGTAAAGAGAATGAAGAGTACAAACAACTGTGAAAAGGTGGTTAGTAACTACACACAGATAAGCAGTTAGTTAGTTATTAACTTACACTACTTAAATCTATTAGAGGCATTGGCTTTGAATTAATACTAAAACTACTCTTTAAGATTACGAAAGAAGAAAATGACAGTTCAGCAATGAACATCGAAATGTTCAAAATCAAACTGTTTAAATATGAACTTCTAGCTGTTCAGTAGTGAACATCAAATTGTCCAATACTACAAAGTGTTTACTAAAGGGAACTTCAAAGTGTTCACCAAAATGTTCACTAAAGTGTTCGAAGAAAGAGTTCACTAAAGTGACCAATAGAGTTCCCCAAAGGCTGTCACTAGACACCTCTATCACGAGTGATATCTAAGGTGCGTGACCAACAGCTCGTTGACTGAATTATTAAAGGATCCTCCATAGGATGAAATTATTATTAATTTGAGGAATGGAAAAGTGAAGTCAATGAGGAGAACAAATATTCTTAGGAAAGAAAAACCTACGCAAAGGAGCTTTTTGTGGTCATTTTATTCCACTCACGATAATAAAAAAAGAGATGACGGTGATATGACAGCATTGATATGACAGAAGGATATGACAGCATAGATATGAGTAATATGACAGAAGGATATGACAGCATTGATATGTGTAATATGACAGAAAGGATATGATGGGCCGAGGACAAATACTCATCTCACTCTTGTGGTTTGCATTGGAGGAAGAATTCAATTTTCCAAATGGCACATACGTGACTTTGATAAAAAAGGAGTTTTACTCGATTGGAGGAGGGAGATATCTCGAGTACGAGATATTGCAGAAAAAAAGAGCCGATAGAGAGGTAAGAGATATCTCGAGTTCGAGATATTGGCGAGAAAGGAGAGAGGTAGCTGAAAGACTGGTAAGAGATTGGAGAGATAAAAAGTGAAAATGGATGAAGTAGACGATTGAAATATAATAACTTATGGATATACTTAATAACTGTTATTGAAATACATAATAACTGTAATTGAAATATAATAACTGTTTCCAATGAGTTGAGATGGACAGTGAAAATTAAGAAATGAATGCCAGGTAAATAATGAAGAAACAACTATCGGTTACATAGTAAGAGTCTCAACTACCAGTCTGCTTAGTTCAAAGAACTATCGGTTACATAGTAAGAGTCTTAACTACCAGTTAAATAGTAAGAGTCTTAACTACCAGTCTGCTTAGTTCATTGGGGCTGCATCCCACTCCCTACTTACCGAAGAGGAGTCACCTCCATTGGTGGTGACTCTGTCCCCTATATCGGCATCACCGTTGATTCTTTCGCTCTCTGCCCCATCAGCGGGCAACTTGCCCATCTTGTAGTGGGACAACTGCAGAGAGGAAATAGAGAGTGTAAGAATAGGGCAAGTTACGAGTTATCGGATGATTCCACATATTCGGTCACATAAGAAAAAAATATAAACTAAAATATGATCACTGCATGGATACACACTAACAAAGTTAATTAATTATTATTTTATAGTTTTTCTTATATGATCGAATACGTGGAATCGTCCGATAACTCAGAGCTTACCCTATATAGAATATATTATTTATGGAATACTTTTTAAATCAAACAAAATTTAAGGAAACATTATCAATGTAAAAAAAACTAGAGTCGGTTTTGATAGGAGAATATTTTCACTATCCTATTTTTGATGTAACTAATTACTCACCTCATCACGAGTGTTCGTGAGATCGTCCTCGAGATGTGCGCACCTTTCTAGAGACACGCGCAGTCGCTCTCGAACCTGAGGTGAAATGGAGAAAACGTTATGAAAAGATTTGAAAACGTTAAATGAAATGGTGAAAACGTTAGGAGATTGGTGAAAACGTTATGAAAAGATTTGAAAACGTTAAATGAAATGGTGAAAACGTTAGGAGATTGGTGAAAACGTTAGGAGATTGGTGAAAACGTTAGGAGATTGGCTGAAACGTTAGGAAAAGATTAGAACCTTAAATAACTTACACTTAGTACGGTAGACTTAAATTTAATAAGTTAATGACTAGTATAATATTTGATTATTTTTAACTCTGAAATAAAATTTCTTCTCACTAGTGTTCAATTTATATTATCACTTAACATCCCTAGTTCCTTCCTTAAAACCAAACTCGCACAAAATCGGTTATATACAATCTGACAAAAATGCATCTTTCAATATCCAAATAATCGTACATTCATTGTACAGGACTAGCTATTTATTGTAATGATTGAACTGTTTGACCTAAGACTCTATGGTATCTTGTCGGTAAGACTTTTTCTCTGGGAGAACTGGCTACACTTTTCCTGAGATAACGCCTCTTCCCACTCTTCGATTATTCTCTTAAAATCGTTTTTGCTAAGAAATGTCTTTTCATGTGTATGCCAATTGATAATATCTTGCTATTTACTTGCTTTCCTTTTCTGTGTAATTAGACAATATTACAGTTACTAAATCATTTGTAGATAAAAGAACAGAAATTAGCTCTTAAGCGCCTCAGTGTATTTTATAATAAAATGTCTTTTATCACATCAGACAATATATTGAAGAAAAACTATATATTAATATTATCATGATTATAATTTTTATCAATTATGTATGCATCTAGTGCAAAATGAGGACTTTTCACGAGGGAACTTATTTAAAGATGAAAAACTAGCATTTGTTTTTAAACCAGAAGTGGGAAGTAAATGAAGTAGAAGCGAGAGACACCCTCTAACAGAGCATTCATTTAGAGGTAGAGGCGAGAGACACCCTCTAACAGAGCATTCATTTAGAGGTAGAGGCGAGAGACACCCTCTAACAGAGCATTCATTTAGAAGTAGAGGCGAGAGACACCCTCTAACACAGCATTCATTTAGAGGTAGAGGCGAGAGACACCCTCTAACACAGCATTCATTTAGAGGTAGAGGCGAGAGACACCCTCTAACACAGCATTCATTTAGAGGTAGAGGCGAGAGACACCCTCTAACAGAGCATTCATTTAGAGGTAGAGGCGAGAGACACCATCTAACACAGCATTCATTTAGAAGTAGAGGAGAGAGACACCCTCTAACAGAGCATTCATTTAGAGGTAGAGGCGAGAGACACCCTCTAACAGAGCATTCATTTAGAGGTAGAGGCGAGAGACACCCTCTAACACAGCATTCATTTAGAGGTAGAGGCGAGAGACACCCTCTAACACAGCATTCATTTAGAGGTAGAGGCCAGTCACCTCTACCGCAAACAATAGAAGGCCATCAAGTGACTATTAGAAGTAATTTGGACACCATCGAATAACGATATTAAACTTCTTAACTGCTAATGAAAAGAACATTGGGAGGAAAAATTAAATAGAAACGAGAAATAATAAAGTAATGATTTAAAGGAGCTTGCAAAATATATCAAAATTTAGGTGAAAATTAGTTTTTCTTACAAAATTCCTTCCATTTTTTTTACATAAATGAGAGTAAATTAAATTGAAGAATCTTATCGCAAATTTAAATCAAATAGTCCGAAAATTTTTTGGGAAGTGTCGTCAGCATATGACCATTAAATTCTAAGTTGCTAATATATCTATGCAAACTGTAAATAAATAGCTATCCTCTTTTAAATGGTAGCAACAACATAGAATTGGTATTCTTTATTGCCTCTAACTTCAAACGCTACCACATCCCTAAAATAATCTAAGTTTCGATGTGAAGTTTGAAAGGGTCTCATGTCGCAACCACGCATTCAGTCTCCAGTGAATGATGTCATGAATACCAAATGAATGGCGTGAATGCTGTGCTACATACATTGCATCATCAGAACAGGGAGTCATAGATACTGTGATTCTAGTGTCTTGTATCTCTAAAATCTTAATAGTAATGTCATTCAAACAAACCAAGGTAGTGAATCAATTACAAGATGTATGTTTTCTATTTTAGCTTCAGTCATTTAGATCTAATTAATTAAATCTAAATTTAGCTGATCTAATTAAATTACATCTACAAGCTAATTAGTTCATCAAACTCATTTTTTTATTGTTAAAATAATAAAAGTCTGATATTCCAAACAATTGTAACTAACAATATTGACTCTACCATAACTCGATAGCTGCCTATATTTCAAATAACAATCTTATTAGTGTATTATAGTTTACTATTTTCCTATTCATTCACTGGTAACTGAAACTCTAACTAGGGTAAGTTCCGAGTTATCGGACAGTTCCATATTTTCGATCCTTTGAGAAAAAATTACATAATTTAATTTTAACTCGTATTTTATTGGTATCCATGATACCTGCAGGTATCATGGATACCAATTGAAATAACGAGTTAAAATATAAACTATATAATTTTCTCACATATGATCGAGCACATGGAACTGTCCCATAAGTCGGAACTTACCCTAACCTGTCTATTTGATGTACAATATGCCTTCTAGTTAGGCTCTTTTCACACAGAAATTTTCAAAAATGCGCTACGGCTGAATAAACGTATGTGTTTTGACTGTTCTATCAGATTGGGCGTTTTTTATGCTGCATTTTAGTTGAAAAGAAAAACAGCCCGTGTGAGATAGGCCTATAGTGTACTGTACCTTCTCATCCAAAGCTTTGTGATGTTCGAAGAGACTCTTCAGAGCCTTTAGCACCTCCACCTCGCTGGATACACCAGACTGAGAGGCGGCCTGCCTCTTCACTACCGTCATGCGGAGGGAGCGCTCGTGCCGTGACACAAGACATTCCAGATGTTCTAGCAGTAGCTGAGAAAGTAGGTTAATCAGTTAATGGAAGTATTTTAGATAGGGAATTGATGGGCGGAAATCACTTTAAAACGGATGACAATGAAAAGAAGAATAAGAACATCTGGTTTGAACTGAATTGATTTGAAAATATTGATTAAAGGAAGAAAAAACATTTTTTAGAAAGTAAAACTAATAACCCCTTTACAATAAAGACCACTGTAATAATATCATAAATTCTTCTTTACAACTTTAAAGTCTTCTTAATAATATTAATAATTAAATATAATAGTGAATGAAGCCTTTATATCATCCAAAATCACAGCAATGAGGTAATATTCAAAGGATTGATTATTCCTTGTCTATTGATGATGACGTAAAACTCTACCTTTTTAGTTAGATCATTAGGCACGGTATACACCTGGGACTTTCTTGCAACGGGGAGTTAATTAATAACTCAATTAACGGTGAATTATTAACGAAATAATTACTTAATTAACAGTGAATTGATAAGGGAAATGAATAACTATTATTATTCCTTATGGAGGCTTTTGGAATCGGAACTTGTCCACTTGATGCTATTTTAGACCATCCCGCGCGAAAAACCGACCCAAAAGTAAATAATTCTGACAGAAATTGTACTCCGATGAAATAACGCAATTGCTTCTTATAGCCTGAAAAACAGAGAAAACAACAAAAGCCTTTTCTGATTTTGAATCTGTAACATTATTGCTTTACCAGCGTACCATTTTGGCACTTGGGCTATTTTCAGCCTCTGTCATCGTATGGGTCTATTTTCACGAGGGAGAGTCTCAAGATATTACAGCATAAATTAGCATAGTTCTTAAAAGTATCAGTTCACACTCACCCTTGTGTTGTTTCTCTCGGCTTTCAGTTCGTTGATCTCCTCGTCTCTCTCCAGTAAATTTTCTCTCGCTGAGTTAAGTTCTTTGGTGAGTGTTGCGAATTCCTGAAAAACAAAATAAAGATATCAAAAACCAAAAAGTGATGGATATATGTAGAAACTACATCTTAGGACTTAGGCTAAGTTACGAATTATTGGTCGGTTCCACATTTGCAGTCGATACGAAGAAACGATATATATATATATATAACAAATAAATAACAATTATTATATAGTTTTTTTTTCTTATATGACCTGCAGTAACCGACCGATAATTCGAAACTTAAATGTTTTTTCATGACAAATAAAAAGATTTAGGGAAACCATAATTATCCAATTACTAATAGTTAAACCTCATAAGAAATTCAACAACTGCTGGTTATCCTTAAAATTCTTTGGCACTTTTCTTTTAACAATCCTAGTTCTTTCCTATCATAATCACAGTATTCGAAACACAGATTGGGATTTCGGATGAGAGAATTGAATCGTTTATCTTTGATACATGTTATTTCCTAATGGGTTGAATACTCTACTTTTATGCTATGGTGTCCAAATAAATATTAGCGTC
Organism: Caprella mutica; assembly: GCA_947561585.1. Classification (NCBI taxonomy): domain Eukaryota; kingdom Metazoa; phylum Arthropoda; class Malacostraca; order Amphipoda; family Caprellidae; genus Caprella; species Caprella mutica. Next base: position 326,197 of record CANNZV010000208.1, read on the forward strand.
AATTCTAAACATTATAAGTTGACTGCTATACAATAAAATCAAATCAAATAAATTTATCAATTCTCTCTATATTGCTATTCATCTACCCTAATAATACCCGTAATGTGTTTATTTATTTATTTGGTATCCGATTTTACACGACAGGTAATAGGCATAAAGACTGTAACTATGATACGCACGGGAATATATTGACTTGATATTTAAATATTCCTGTTTTTATTCAATTTTTAAATTAATTTTATCTATAAAATAAATTAAACTATGCAGAAAATTTAATTTTAATTGAATTCATTAAAAGTAACGTAATGAGTAATAAATTGGTATTGGTGATTACCCGTTATTTTTAACAGGAAAGTACACTAGTTAGTAAATAATGAATACAAGATAATACCTGGTAAAAATTTCTTATCGAAGGCTACGTGCATTGCATTAATATGTTTAGTAGCTGTTCAAAGAAAATAACATCATCTTACAATAAATATTCAAAAAATTGCAACTTAAAAAAGTTTGAGCATAAACATGAAATGAAATAAAAACAAGAACTATTAAAACATGAAAGTAATATTCAAGGTGTTAAAATAATCTTTGTTACAGTATTGCTGAGAGTTTGTGAATGAATTTTTTTCATTGATATTTTATCAGTTAAAAATTAAAGAATAACAAGAAGGGAAGTATCGAAGAAAACATTCTAACGAAGAAAAGATCTTTCCACATTAATTCAATAGAACATTTTTAGTCCCCGAATTGAACGGCAAACAGGTAAGGGTTCAATCTAATGTTCAATCTAATACTATTTTGCGAAGTTCCCCCAGTCTTATCGGGTGAATGATGCAGTGCCTTGACTCACAAATGTTAGATATATTCTTTACCCAAATTCCCTTCAATAACTCGTCTCTCACAGCATCCTAGGACCAAACCGCGCAATCTTCTGGACAGGTAAAAAGTGGAAAGTTTCCATTAAATGGCGTGAAACAAGGAGAATCACTTTGGTTCTCAATTGAGTTTTCAGACAGACGTTAACAAGATCGATGGTTCTGTTTGGAGTGAAATATTAGTGTGACTCAGAAAATTAGGTAGGTGAGGATTGGGATAGGAAGAGGTGATAGAATATTGTTAATTATTATACATTTTATCTTTAAAGATAATTGACAAGTTCGATAGAGCGTGTAAAGCATGAGACATCTCTATCATAAATAATAAATAAGGTTACGATATTTACAGTGGAATCAGAATAATTTGAATCGATATACTAAAACTTGTAATTTAAAAAAATAGAATCAAGAGTCACATTTACTATACTTAATGTAATCTGAAAAAAAAACGAAATGAAAGATAAATAATATTTAACCTCAAGATTAGAGGTCATGTTCCTATCGAAATCGAATTGTGCGGTAGTTTTACAGGTGAACAGACCAGGTGCACAGCAGCAATTAGAGCACAAAAATAAGCCATTTACTGAACATCTAGTGGTTAGAGGTTACACGAGTATATTTTGCACAATATTCAGAGTAACAGAGAGTTTAGTAAATGCAGCAATCGTTCATAGTTTTAGGTTTGATGAGAGGAAAAATAATTCAGAATGAAGCCATATAACAGACACCAAAAGAATAGGAGTATAAGATACTTTGAAATAATAAAGATACCAGGAAAGAAACTTCGTATGAGGAAGGACAGTGAAAATACACAAGAATATTTCACCTAGTAATATTATCGTACTAATAAATTTGTTCACCTAGTAATATTATCGTACTAATAAATTTGTTCACCTAGTAATATTATCGAAACTAATCCCACGAAGGTTTCAAATCAACACGCTAAAAAGTGAAAGTGCTTTCTTTATTTCTAAAGTCTTCATAATGTAACTGTGTGATTGGAATTGTAGTGCAAGAATGTTCCAGCTACTTCTGCCACTTCCCACAGAACTATTTGTTGAAATTAGAAGAAACACGACAGTGTGTACAATAATTTCCAGTACAATTTGTGTTGAAATGAGAAGACACACAACAGTGTGTACAATATTACCCTTTGTACTGACCCCAGGCTGCGATTATCCTCAGTTTTTACAAAGAAAAACAAACCAGTTATTGTCAGGTTTCTTTCCACAGACTAAATTAGCTATAATAATCTAGGGCAAGTTATTTGCAGAGCTATTTTCTCGTGGTGGTTTTCAAAGGAAATGGTAGGAAGAATAGATTTACATATCGTATGATTGGGAAAGTACATTCATACCTAATCAATTTACTTCACGATGCAGTCAATTTTACCAACAATGACAATATTTTTTCGCTCGTATTTCAATCTGTGCATCACAATTCTTATTAATAAATTCACCGACAATTGTGTCGAAATCTCTAGTTGCATGCAATCCAATCTCCGACTAATCCGATAAAATGTATTTCAGTTAAATAACAATGTAAATACTTTTAAAGTCGAGGCTTTGGAGAGAATGAATTTCTAAATTAGAATACCGTGGTGTGAATCCGCCGATAGAATAACATCTATTCGAATAACAGAACTGTTGTCGGTTGGAAGGGGAGCATAGAGCTTACTTTTAGTTCTTTAATGAATTGACACACTGTATATATATAGTGTCACAATTTTATATGTGACACAATATGTGGAATTGAGTCTTAAGGGCCGTACACACGTAGGGTTTATTAAGTCTTTCCACCACACTTTTTGCTAAGCTCCTCCTACTTTTTCCACGAGAATATAAGAAAAAACGAAATAAATAATAATTATATCATTTTTTTTTATTTATAAGATTCAAAAATCTCGTGGAAAAAGTAGGAGGAGCTTAGCAAAAGTCTGATGGAAAGTCTTGCGTGTGTACGGCCCTTATGAACTCTTTAACTAACCCCATAAACTATGCAATGCACCTGAACATTGAGCTTTCAGCCCACGGCTTTGAATAGAGGCATTATGAAAAGAAAATAAACGATATTCATGAGTTCTTAAATTCATTCGGAGTGAAGAGTTATAAAAACAAGAACTATTGTTTTAAAGAAGATGGGACTAGAGTGAACTATGAGGATTTACACTGAAAATGATAATTATTAAAGCTATTGAGATATGACATAATCTGTAAAATTAAAAGGTGCAGAACTGGTATAATGTAAACATAAACATCCCCTCATTTTCACATCAACTAGATAGTTTAGGTGAGTTATAATAAACTGCTTGAGTTGTACATTTGTAAAAGTAAATGTGTAGTGAAGATGGATGTTTTAACGAAGAAAATTAAGTTTCAAACCTTGACAAAAAATTTAAAATTTGCAATAAAAATTCATTTAGTGGGGATTTAACGTCTGCAGAGGTCAAAAGTGAATTAATTACAAAGGACTAGAAAAACAATTAGAAAGGAAAAGGCTCCATGAACAAAATCACTTTCCATCAGCTGGTGACAATGCTCATGGATGAAGAAAAGCTACTCTGTGAATGCAGTCACTTCCCAAGGAATGGGACAAAAAGAGATTTCAATAGAAGAACAAAGTTGACTCCAATAACTAAATAGGAAGCAATTACACAATGGCTTTAACTAATATAAAGAAAGAAACTTGTATTATTGGAGCGAATTGAAACCAATCTACAAGCTAAGTTGAAGCCCCTGTGCCCAATAATGGCACAGTAATTGGAAGTAACGGCCAAAAGGGTGAAGTTTGTAGGAGATGCTGAAATAAACATACACTTTAATTGAAATTAGTTGCGTGGGGAATTGAAAAGAAGTCCAGTTAAATAAATTGGAAGGAAGTAATTTGGTGAATGTTTAAGATATCACTAATGTCAAAAGAAAATACATAAAAAGACACAAGTTAAAGGAAAGGGCACAGAGATGTTATCTATTTACACTTGATATGATTGAATTCATTGGTCATGAATAATAGACAAGAGGAATACAAATTAGAGATACGTTGTTAGTTAATCTAGGGTAAGTTACGAATTCTATGACGGTTCAAATTTTCGATCCTATGAAAAGTTTGTAATTATTATTATTATTTAACCCATTATCTTGATTGGTATCCATGATACCTTCAAGTATCATGGATACTAATGAAAATAAAAGTTGCAGCTGATGGAAACAATAACTCTTTACAATTTGCAGGTATGTACTTATTTTTACTATTAGAAGATATTTCAGTGGCGGATATGTTGGATACCTATAATATATTGATACAATAATTAATAGAAATATATATAATTCTTATCAATTTAATATTTAAGTATACCAAATTTTTCCATAGATATAGAAATGATCATCATTTTTGGTAAATTGATTTTTTTTTTCGTTAATTAAAATTATGAATGTAATATTCACCAATTATTGTTTTCTGTAACTAACTTTTTTTTCATCAGTTTCTGAAGTAAATATTAATTGATTATTTATGGTAAAATTAAAAGTTTTATTAATTTCATTAAGATTCAAAACTACCGGACAACCCAGATATCTCTAACAATTGCAACATTTTCAATGGCGAACAATTGGCCGCCCATTTTCAGAGATGCAGATCGGACAAACAACGCTTTTGATGCGGCGTTTGCGGGGAAAACTTACACTGCGACACGACGACAAACTTTTGTGAAAGGAGTCCAATTTTTGTGGCACGCGATGGGGAATAATAATGACATTGGCAATTTGAATGGAAAAAAGGTCTGGAATTTTAAATCAGGTGATAGAATTGCGAGATTTCCTGTTGAGATAGAGGTTTTCGGTCTAAAAAGATATTTCTTCTCAATAAATTTATAAATTCAGTTTCATAATGTAATTAGAAAATTACTAGATTGAAGGAATATTTTACGGTATTCCTTCACATAAAAATGAGAGAAAAAGGTTTTAATACAAAGTGATAAGTCAGGTTGCATCTTCTTTAGCTAATCGAGTAACCCAGAAATTGGAAAGTAAAATCATTTACTAATAATGCCACTTACTTAATAACTTTAAAATCTTTTTCAACTAATTACCACTCTCCTAATTCACTTCGGTCCAAGAAAACAAAGAGGAGATTTGTTAAGTTGTTTGATTGCATTTTAGGAAGAGACTTAGGACAAACTTCTGACAAAATTAATGTACTTTTGTTTTCCGATAGCAAGTTCTGGTGGGTCCTTTTCTGCAGCTATTTTCCTGTCGGTCCTTTTTTATAAGTTATTTCTTGCACCGCAGCGAGAACAGTCCCTTAAGGGCCGTACACACGTAGGGTTTTTTAAGTCTATCCACCAGACTTTTTGTTAAGCTCCTCCTACTTTTTCCACGAGAATATAAGAAAAAACTATGTAATTATTATTTATTTTAGGTGGTATCCACGATACCTGCAGGTATCATGGATACCAACTAAAATAAATAATAATTACATAGTTTTTTCTTATATTCTCGTGGAAAAAGTAGGAGCTTAGCAAAAAGTCTGGTGGAAAGACTTAAAAAACCCTAAGTGTGTACGGCCCTTTCGAGGGAAAAGTTTAATCACTGCAGAGTACCCTCTATTAGTATAGAAGACGATAGCGAGTTATGCAATTAATGTAATTGCTATTTTAATTGTTATACATTGTAACTGGAGAAATTTAGATTAGTTTGATTGATTCTTCTTAGCCGCTTCCTATCGAAAACTGAACAACTTTTTTTAATGTAACTATCGGTTACAGTGTCATATCTGCTACAGTGTCATATCTGCTACAGTGTCATATCTGCTACAGTGTCATATCTGCTACAGTGTCATATCTGCTACAGTGTCATTCATATCTGCTACAGTGTCATATCTGCTACAGTGTCATATCTGCTACAGTGTCATATCTGCTACAGTGTCATATCTGCTACAGTGTCATATCTGCTACAGTGTCATATCTGCTACAGTGTCATATCTGCTACAGTGTCATATCTGCTACAGTGTCATATCTGCTACAGTGTCATAGCGACTTCAGTGTCATTCATATCTGCTACAGTGTCATAGCGACTACAGTGTCATTCATATCTGCTACAGTGTCATATCTGCTACAGTGTCATATCTGCTACAGTGTCATATCTGCTACAGTGTCATATCTGCTACAGTGTCATATCTGCTACAGTGTCATATCTGCTACAGTAACATATCTGCTACAGTGCCATATCTGCTACAGTGTCATATCTGCTACAGTGTCATATCTGCTACAGTGTCATATCTGCTACAGTGTCATATCTGCTACAGTGTCATATCTGCTACAGTGTCATATCTGCTACAGTATCATATCTGCTACAGTGTCATTCATATCTGCTACAGTGTCATTCATATCTGCTACAGTGTAATAGCGACTGCAGTGTCATATTTGGTACAGTGTAATAGCGACTACAATGTCATATTTGGTACAGTGTAATAGCGACTACAGTGTCATATCTGCTACAGTGTCATATCTGCTACAGTGTCATATCTGCTACAGTGTCATAACTGCCACAGTGTCATAACTGCCACAGTGTCATATCTGCCACAGTGTCATATCTGCTACAGTGTCATATCTGCTACAGTGTCATTCATATCTGCTACAGTGTCATTCATATCTGCTACAGTGTCATATCTGCTACAGTGTCATAACTGCCACAGTGTCATATCTGCTACAGTGTCATATCTGCTACAGTGTCATATCTGCTACAGTGTCATATCTGCTACAGTGTCATATCTGCTACAGTGTCATAACTGCCACAGTGTCATATCTGCTACAGTGTCATATCTGCTACAGTGTCATATCTGCTACAGTGTCATTCATATCTGCTACAGTGTCATTCATATCTGCTGCAGTGTCATATCTGCTACAGTGTCATATCTGCTACAGTGTCATATCTGCTACAGTGTCATATCTGCTACAGTGTCATATCTGCTACAGTGTCATATCTGCTACAGTGTCATTCATATCTGCTACAGTGTCATATCTGCTACAGTATCATAGCGACTTCAGTGTCATTCATATCTGCTACAGTGTCATAGCGACTACAGTGTCATTCATAGCGACTACAGTGTTATTCATATCTGCTACAGTGTCATATCTGCTACAGTGTCATATCTGCTACAGTGTCATATCTGCTACAGTGTCATATCTGCTACAGTGTCATATCTGCTACAGTAACATATCTGCTACAGTGTCATATCTGCTACAGTAACATATCTGCTACAGTGTCATATCTGCTACAGTGTCATATCTGCTACAGTGTCATATCTGCTACAGTGTCATATCTGCTACAGTATCATATCTGCTACAGTATCATATCTGCTACAGTGTCATTCATATCTGCTACAGTGTCATTCATATCTGCTACAGTGTCATATCTGCTACAGTGTCATATCTGCTACAGTGTCATTCATATCTGCTACAGTGTAATAGCGACTACAGTGTCATATCTGCTACAGTGTCTTATCTGCCACAGTGTCATATCTGCTACAGTGTCATATCTGCTACAGTGTCATAAACTGCTACAGTGTCATATCTGCTACAGTGTCATTCATATCTGCTACAGTGTAATAGCGACTACAGTGTCATATCTGCTACAGTGTCATTCATATCTGCTACAGTGTAATAGCGACTACAGTGTCATATTTGGTACAGTGTAATAGCGACTACAGTGTCATATCTACTACAGTGTCATATCTACTACAGTGTCATATCTGCTACAGTGTCATATCTGCTACAGTGTCATTCATATCTGCTACAGTGTAATAGCGACTACAGTGTCATATCTGCTACAGTGTCATATCTGCTACAGTGTCATATCTGCTACAGTGTCATATCTGCTACAGTGTCATATCTGCTACAGTGTCATATCTGCTACAGTGTCATATCTGCTACAGTGTAATAGCGATTACAGTGTAATAGCGATTACAGTGTCATATCTGCTACAGTGTCATATCTGCCACAGTGTCATTCATATCTGCTACAGTGTAATAGCGACTACAGTGTCATATCTGCTACAGTGTCATTCATATCTGCTACAGTGTAATAGCGACTACAGTGTCATATCTGCTACAGTGTCATATCTGCTACAGTGTAATAGCGACTACAGTGTCATATCTGCTACAGTGTCTTTCATATCTGCTACAGTGTAATAGCGACTACAGTGTCATATCTGATACAGTGTCATTCATATCTGCTACAGTGTAATAGCGACTACAGTGTCATATTTGGTACAGTGTAATAGCGACTACAGTGTCATATTTGCTACAGTGTATTTACCCTGCCATGCAAGCAATAATTAGGTTACTTACTATTCATCACCCGGAATTATTTTAGAAAGTAACACAGCTGATCATAGGAATTTTAAAAACTAAAACAGTTGATAAGATATATCAAACTGTTATTTACAATAGACATGAATATTATATTCGAGTAACATATACATTTCAAAAATAGAACAATTTTTTAAATTACCACAAAAGATAACATTCAAAAAGTAAATCACCAAGATTAACATTCCAACTCATTGAAATATGAGACACTCTCTAAAAACATCCTATAAATTGCTTCTGAACATAATACTCTAGTCATTAATCACACTAGGTAAAAACAACAAACAAAACTCCCACCAAATGAATAATTTTTATCTCCGTCGTGTTAATTCCACACCTTTTACGGAAGATAACGCAATTTACAACAGTTTGGATTTATTTTGGACGCGGCAGTTAATTTTGGCCGTAACATTTAGACTAAAAATGCTGACGAATGAGTTAGTTGACAGAATATGAAAAATGTGAGAAAAGGTCAGCAAGAGGCGAACTGAAATAGGGTGTGTACTCAACTACATTAAATTCACAACAAAATAAAATATAAAGAATAATGAAAGGATAACAATAATTAATTAACTGGAAATATGATTGTTATAAAGGTGTGATACCTTGAGTAGGAAAATTAATGATTAAAAAGAGGATGTGATCATTAAATGGAGTACAATCAATTCTTCAAAATGGAGCACAGAATAGTTTAAGTGATTAATCTCTAGAACTTTCATTTCTTGCACAGAAAAATAACAGAAACTTGCTATGTGGTATTTATAGTCTGATTGTATCTAGGATATTAGAGCTCTTATCGTATCTAGGATACACGATAGCGCTGACCGTATCTAGGATATAATAACTCTTATCGTATCTGGGAGACTAGAGCTTTTCCAATTACTTTAATTGGAAAATAGGCTAAATTTAGTCCTTATATCTTAAGTGTGCTAACTAACATAGAAGCAAGCATGATTATAACAGAGTTTCAAGAGAATTAAGATAAATGAATTGAGAGAATAATTCTTTCATTAAATACAGTAATTACTTAAACTTATTTTCTCTATAAATGTACCAATCTGTAACTCTATCCAACACAGTGCATTACGGCACACCTTTCCATTTATTGTAACAAAAACAAATTTCTCATCAAGAGGGAGTTATTTTTCCTATTTATTTGGATGATGTAGGATTAGGGAGATCCTGCGATAGAACACGTGACCCAAAGGAGACATCATCTATAGAAACTAACGCAATTCATTATACTGTAAATACTCATTAAACACTTGGAACTATCTGTCTAACACTTGAGACTAACTATATTTGGAAAAGATATAAATGAAATTATTTAGAACACTACTAATTCTATTTAATGATGATTAATTGATTAGAGGGTTTAACGTCTGATACGGAACCTTAGGTCACATATATGGCGTCAAAGGAAAGTTGAATGCAAAGGACTGGATAAGCAGTTAGAATGAAGGAGGCTAAGTAAATAGTCACCTACAAAGTACAAACGTTGGCGACAATGCTCATGGATGCAGAAAAGCTAATCCGTGAATGCAGTCACTTACCAAGGAATGTGACGAAAATAAACACAAGCACCGGTGGCTGCACTCATAGATGGAAGAGAAAAATGAAGAGGTGATAGTAAATGAAGCCTAATAGTCTACCTGACACAAAAATCTAAGACCTCGTAGTTGAAGAGCATAACCCTAGCGCGATACTCTAAAACTGCAAATAGCGTTGAAATAGATATGAACACGATAAAATTGTAGAATTTGATTTACTTGATATTAAAACTACATTATTTTCTTAAATGTATATTCAATTATTCTATCTATGATATAGAAACCAAAATATAATTAGTTCATTTGACTTATTTTAAGCAGTGTATATAACAGATTAATACAATCTCCTGTCTAGTCCACAACTACAAGCAGATGCAATAGAAAATATAAATATAGTATATGTTGAAATAAATACTAGCAATTAGGGCAGACACGTGCTCTTACCTTCAAAACACACTATTATTAAAGGGACTCAAAGAGATGAGAAGTAATTAGGAGAGACAATAACAAGTCATGTTAGTTAGTTATCATGTGTCATTGTACAGCAAAGGTGTGAACTATGATACAATGATTTGAAAGCAGAGAACTGAAGCTGTAGAGTACTTCAATGTGTTTGATCCACCAGTTGTTATTATTCGTAGTCTGTTATCATATATATTATTCATCTTATACATCATTCATAGTATATTATTCATGTTATATATTATTTATAGTATATTATTCATCTTATACATCATTCATAGTATATTATTCATCTTATACATCATTCATAGTATATTATTCATGTTATATATTATTTATAGTATATTATTCATCTTATACATCATTCATAGTATATTATTCATCTTATACATCATTCATAGTATATTATTCATGTTATATATTATTTATAGTATATTATTCATCTTATACATCATTCATAGTATATTATTCATCTTATACATCATTCATAGTATATTATTCATGTTATATATTATTTATAGTATATTATTCATCTTATACATCATTCATAGTATATTATTCATCTTATACATCATTCATAGTATATTATTCCTCTTATACATCATTCATAGTATATTATTCATCTTATACATCATTCATAGTATATTATTCATCTTATACATCATTCATAGTATATTATTCATCTTATACATCATTCATAGTATATTATTCATGTTATATATTATTTATAGTGTATTATTCATACCATATATTATTGAAGAAGAAGTTTCTTAATTTAGAATTCAGGAAGTTATCCTCTTGAAACCACCATTTATCAATAGAACTTTTTTGTAATAGAAAAAATGAATTGATGTCTAGGATAATTCACAGTTTGATAATACTTCCTACGTCTGTAATAACTCGTAGATTTTTTATTGCAAAAATAATTATAATGAACTTTGCAGCAATGAATGCGGGTAAGTATTGGGCATCCAAATATCGAATTTAAATTCTCCAGAGTATACAAATTATCAGCTATACAGATGCTTATGATAATAATAATAATAGTAAGCCCGTGAGGGCACATTCACCTTGCACGTTAACCATTTAGGTCATACATGCTATATGGTATAGTATAGGATGTACAATTTAGGAGAGGCATTGATTGAGTAGAGTACAAGTGGCGTTACAATAGTAACTATCATACCTACTTACATTACATTAAGCTATCGCCACTTGTTTGAATTTTCCATTTGTAACAATATAATCAAATTTTAGACAGGTCATATCTTATAGAATGAAGAAATTTGAATACGGTCTGGACGCTAGATTCATCATTTTTGAGAATTGACTTAAGGGAGGTATCTCTGCCAAAGTGTATTCGTCTTCCGTCAGTGAAGTTGGGGCATTCTACCAAGATGTGAGTCACAGTAAGGGGTATCAAGCAATCCTCACAATATGGTTGAGGTTCACCTTTCAGTAGGTACTCGTGTGTGCTTCTGGTGTGGCCCATTCGTAAACGGGCCAGAGATGCTTATGAACCTCAATAACATACACCGAGTACATCAATAAGATACACCGAGTACATCAATAAGATACACCGAGTACATCAATAAGATACACCGAGTACATCAATAAAATACACCGAGTACATCAATAAGATACACCGAGTACATCAATAAGATACACCGAGTACATCAATAAGATACACTGAGTACATCAATACGATACACCGAGTACATCAATACGATACACCGAGTACATCAATAAGATACACCGAGAACATCAATAAGATACACTGAGTACATCAATAAGATACACTGAGTACATCAATAAGATACACCGAGTACATCAATAAGATACACCGAGTACATCAATAAGATACACCGAGTACATCAATAAGATACACCGAGTACATCAATAAGATACACCGAGTACATCAATAAGATACACCGAGTACATCAATAAGATACATCGAGTACATCAATAAGATACACCGAGTACATCAATAACATACACTGAGTACATCAATAAGATACACCGAGTACATCAATAAGATACACTGAGTACATCAATAAGATACACCGAGTACATCAATAAGATACACCGAGTACATCAATAACATACACTGAGTACATCAATAACATACACTGAGTACATCAATAAGATACACCGAGTACATCAATAAGATACACCGAGTACATCATTAAGATACACTGAGTACATCAATAAGATACACTGAGTACATCAATAAGATACACTGAGTACATCAATAAGATACACTGAGTACATCATTAAGATACACTGAGTACATCAATAAGATACACTGAGTACATCAATAAGATACACTGAGTACATCAATAAGATACACTGAGTACATCAATAAGATACACCGAGTACATCAATAAGATACACTGAGTACATCAATAAGATACACCGAGTACATCAATAAGATACACCGAGTACATCAATAAGATACACCGAGTACATCAATAAGATACACCGAGAACATCAATAAGATACACTGAGTACATCAATAAGATACACTGAGTACATCAATAAGATACACCGAGTACATCAATAAGATACACCGAGTACATCAATAAGATACACCGAGTACATCAATAAGATACACCGAGTACATCAATAAGATACACCGAGTACATCAATAAGATACACCGAGTACATCAATAAGATACACCGAGTACATCAATAAGATACATCGAGTACATCAATAAGATACACCGAGTACATCAATAAGATACACCGAGTACATCAATAAGATACACCGAATACATCAATAAGATACACCGAGTACATCAATAACATACACTGAGTACATCAATAAGATACACCGAGTACATCAATAAGATACACTGAGTACATCAATAAGATACACCGAGTACATCAATAAGATACACCGAGTACATCAATAAGATACACCGAGTACATCAATAAGATACACTGAGTACATCAATAACATACACTGAGTACATCAATAAGATACACCGAGTACATCAATAAGATACACCGAGTACATCATTAAGATACACTGAGTACACCAATAAGATACACTGAGTACATCAATAAGATACACTGAGTACATCAATAAGATACACTGAGTACATCATTAAGATACACTGAGTACATCAATAAGATACACTGAGTACATCAATAAGATACACTGAGTACATCAATAAGATACACCGAGTACATCAATAAGATACACTGAGTACATCAATAAGATACACCGAGTACATCAATAAGATACACTGAGTACATCAATAAGATACACTGAGTACATCAATAAGATACACTGAGTACATCAATAAGATACACTGAGTACATCAATAAGATACACTGAGTACATCAATAAGATACACTGAGTACATCAATAAGATACACTGAGTACATCAATAAGATACACTGAGTACATCAATAACATACACTGAGTACATCAATAAGATACACTGAGTACATCAATAAGATACACCGAGTACATCAATAAGATACACTGAGTACATCAATAAGATACACTGAGTACATCAATAAGATACACCGAGTACATCAATAAGATACACTGAGTACATCAATAAGATACACTGAGTACATCAATAAGATACACCGAGTACATCAATAAGATACACTGAGTACATCAATAAGATACACCGAGTACATCAATAAGATACACCGAGTACATCAATAAGATACACCGAGTACATCAATAAGATACACTGAGTACATCAATAAGATACACCGAGTACATCAATAAGATACACTGAGTACATCAATAAGATACAAAGAGATCAATTATATACAGAATAAATAGCTTTGTATCCCAATGATATCCCCAGGGAATTCTTCTGCTGAATTACCTCAGATAAATGGAGATGGAATGTCTACTCTACTGATTAAATACTCTATTTCTTTTCTCGTATGTAATTATTATAACAAGTCATATGACTGCATTATCTAACAAAGACACAGACTTATCACTGATAATCAGGATTAGCTTTGAATGGATTCCTACTCTCAGATGGAACACGGTTACTAGAAATACAGGAGATCTTTTACCTGAAGAAGAAAAGAAGGAAAATTGCTACATATGAAAGATAAAGAATCTACATTTTGAGCTAAAAGAATTGAGGCAAACTATATAAATGATTTATTCACTTTTATAATGTAGAATTCATAGAAATAGATTTAGTTACAGACTTTCGTAAATTCCAAAAATGGACAACTGTGATAACTATATGAACATACTCAATTCTCCGTATGAAACAAGTTTGATGAAAGTTTATGTATGCACAATTAAATGAGCTCTTTGAACCGTTTTTTAGAGATTGAATTCATATTACTTTGAAGACCATAAATAGTAATTAAAAAGACTCCGTAAACACCGTCATCAAAAGCTTACCTGTGTAATCATTAAAGCGGAACATTCATAACATTTACACTTTATGAAAAACAATAGAGATATTATTATTAATAATGTATCAATTGTGATATAAATTAACTAAAAATCACGATATGGAAAAAGACAGATTGCATTCTGTGTAGAACGACGTTAGGAATATGCATGCTGGCATGGTAATGAATGAAATAACCAAAATGAATAATTATGAACTATATCTTCATCCATTCTCTAATCTGTAATTTTGCTAACAAAAACTTAACTAGTATAAGTTCCAAATTATCGGACGGTTGCAAAATGCACCTCTTCGATTATATAGGAAAAATAAGTTTTTTCTTATATGATGGAATTGTAAAACCATCCGGCAATTGTGAACTTAGTCTATTACATGGTGCAGAGAAAATCTCCGATCAAATTTTAGTATTTAAATTAAAGATGTTATTTATTTACTAAATTTATCCATTTATATCTCATTCTTTTCCTATAATCATATACTTTAATATTCCAAGTCTAAATTTTAATAAATTTACATTGTCTTTTGTAAAAATGAGTCAATGTGAGGCTATTATTCAGCTACACTGATCGGGGAAGACAAACCCAGAGATTGTTAAGCTTTTAAAAGCACCGAAATCGACTAGTAAGGATGCTGTTAAACGCTACCAAGAACTGGAGACAACAGGTGATCGACCCAGGTGTGGACGACCTCGCACTGCACGCACTCCAACCAAAATCAGAGCCATTAGGGAGCGGATGAGGAGGAACCCCAAGCGAAGCATGATGAGAAAGATGACTAAGAGTATGGAAATCGACGAAAAAAGTGTGAGAACCATCGTCAAAGTAGACCTCAAGTTGCCCCCCTTCAAAATGACCAACATGCAACAGCTCACAGACTTGCAGAAACAGAAGAGGCTGGACACATCAAAAATTCTTTTGAATGCAATGAAAGATGGCACGCAGGCTGATGAGATCGTCTTTTCGGATGAGAAAATGTTCACTGTGGAGGCTGAATTCAACTCCCAGAACGACATCATTTTGGCAAAAAGTGCTGACAGTATCCCTCCATCCGTAAAGACTGTTTTCCGTCGCCAAAAGCTGCCATCTCTGAAAGTTGGTTTTCGTCAAAGAAGGCGCTAAAATTAACGCAAAATCGTATATCGAGGATATTTTGACTCCAGGACAAGTCGAGATGAAGAAGCACTTCAAGGACAGGCCTTTTACCTTTCAACAGGACGGTGCACCCTCGCACACAGCGAACAAAACTCAGGATTGGTGTGAGCGTCACTTTCCTGTGTTTTGGAGGAAGGAATTGTGGTCTCCTTCATCGCCGGACCTGAACCCTCTGGACTTTTGTGTGTTGTCCATCTTGGAGAAGGAAGCGTGCGCTACAGCTTATGATAGTACGGAAACTCTGAAAAAGTCCCTCGAGCGACAATGGGCCAAAATTAGAGGTAGACTCGAGAGAGTAATCGCCGCAAATTGTGGTCACATTGAAAAATAATTGGTACAACTGTTAAATGGGTTTATTGAAGTACTTATTATTGATAAGTTTTATTTTTATTTCATCCATCACAACTCATTAAATTGACATTTTTATGTGATCGGGGACTTTCTCCGCACTCTGTGCATCACTCTTTATAACCCCGGGGAATTTTATTCCTTGAATCTATTGCTTCACAGCTGATCTCCTTATTAAGAAGTACAGTGTCAGACGTGTAACTTCATTAAACGCAAACTGAGATAGCAGACTGTGTTAAAATAATAAGATAATTATAGTATTCAGTTATTTCTCACTGTGGAATAGACTTCTGATAACATTAGCAATCACTTTGCTAAATGTTCTCTCCATTTTATTTATTGGACATGAGATGCCTGTACAAGTTACAGAGTTTATTAAAGAAAATAAGCGCTTTATTTTTGTTAAGTGAATTGTGTGAGTAATGTGTGAGTAATTATTGAAATCTATATATATATATAATACGCTAGATCTGTCTGTGTGTATGTATGTGTGTTACTTGGAACAATATTACTCACAAACGGTTAGACCTAGAGACATGAAAATTTACAACTTTTTAGAAAGTCGTGTCAAATTTAACGAGTTAAAAGAATTTTTCGAAATTCAAACGGATTTTTGAATTAACACTTGATTTATAATGGGATACATAGTAATTAATTCGACATACTTTCCAGGATACTTTCTGAGACTATTCAACAGAATGGGCTGAAATTCTCTGGAAACCCTCGGCCTATGGAGGTTTGTTTAACGAAATTCGAACGAGTTTTTGAATTATTCGAATTTTTAGTTTTTCAAATCGCTAAATACATGGTAACATACGAAAAAAATAAAAAAATAAAATTTACAATAATCGAATCGGAAAAATATCTACAATATGTAAAATTGGCCTACAAAAATAACTGCGTTAACCGTTTTTCGAAATTCAAAGTACTTTTCGAGATATGACGAAAATTAGAAAATGAATAAAATAATTCTACGTTGGTTATCATTTTCTCACACGAAAATAAATGACATATTTTGCACGATTGAAAATATAATAATTAATTTTAATATTGATATTGACGGGTGGGAATATGAATAAATATTCGAAATAAACGATATTTAAAATACATTGAATAAAATAATAACGAATTTTACATTATTATATTAATTAATTTAAATAAATGGAATATCAGCTGCTACCTATATATGACTATTTTATTTCTTCTATTTCAAGCATTGAACTGATCGATGTAGTTAATTGTTTTACTTTTTCATAATGTGATTATTTGAATGATGTTTATAATTTGTAGTTATTTATACAGCTATCTTATATAATAATTTATGATCTATACGACAGTATTCTACACAAATTGATGACGTCACGGGACAGAAAATTACTCTTTACTGGTACCTAATTCTTATGAAATGTAATGGAAAACGGGATGTGTTAAGTGTATGAACAAAAACAAAAAGTAATGTCCTTAAATATTAAAAAACTATAATAATATATGCACGTTACCGTGCATTTTGCACGGGTACCCACTAGTTGTCATATATTACTCTAATAAATATCTTTTATTTAGCATTATATGCAATGTTTACAGAAAGACATTCGTTATTAATATCAAAACACGTTATTTGTTTGTTGTTTGATATCTTGAGAGGCGTAAATTGTTTACCAAATTTCTCTAATTTGTTGAATTTTCTATTCTTTGAAATAAATGAAAACTTCTTTTTTAATATCTGGAATAAAAGAAAGCTTTTTTTAATCGCTTCAATGGCGTAGCTTGTTTACCAAATTTATATTATTGAGATTCGTTGAATGTTTTAATCTTTGGAATTAAATAAAACTTTATCTAATCTTTGGAATATAGAAAAGCTTATGTTTTAATCTTTGGAATTGAATAAAACTTTTTTTAATCTTTGGAATGAAAGCTTCTGTTTTAATCTTTGGAATGAAAGCTTCTGTTTTAATCTTTGGAATATATGAGAGCTTAAGTATGTTTTAATCTTTGGAATATAAGGCAGCTTCACTTTTAATCTTTAAAATAGAAGGTTCTCTTTTAATTTTTGAAATGAGAGAACTGCTATAAGTTTAATCTCTCTTAATCTTTAAAAACATTTCCCCGCCTCTGTTAACAATGGACGAGCAGTAAAGTTAGGGCCCAGTGGTTACTATTTAAAATTATGTTAACAATTGAAACTCTTTTAAATTCTCTTAATAATTAGACCCCTAATGAGAACTAATAAGGTTGTTTTACATGAACACACAAATGGCTTCTATTGTTCAAGAGAAAATTCATGTGGAACGCTCGGATATTAATTCTCTCGAAACTTGAAACATTGTCATATAATGAATTTGCCAAATAATAAAATATTCTTTTCCTTTTCCGTAGAATAAATTTACAAGTATTGCATGAAGTGAAAGATAATGAAATATTCTTTTCCTTTTCCGTAGACTAAATTACAAGTATTGCATGAAGTGAAAGATAATGAAATAATCTTTTCCCTTTCCGTAGACTAAATTACAAGTATTGCATGAAGTGAAAGATTATGGAATATTCTTTTCCTTTTCCGTAGACTAAATTACAAGTATTGCATGAAGTGAAAGATAATGAAATATTCTTTTCCTTTTCCGTAGACTAAATTACAAGTATTGCATGAAGTGAAAGATAATGAAATAATCTTTTCCCTTTCCGTAGACTAAATTACAAGTATTGCATGAAGTTAAGGGTAATGAAATAATCTTTGTTTTTCCGTAGAGTAAATTACAAGTACTGTATGAAGTGAAAAGTAATGAAATAATCTTTGTGTTCTGCGTAGAGTAAATTACCAGTACTGTATGAAGTGAAAGATAATGAAATAATTTGTCTTCAGCGTAGACTAAATTACAAGTATTTCTAATAATCAGGAAGTAAAGCGGTAAAATAGTTCAGATTTTATCAATCGATGTAAATAGTATGCTTACTCTCAGCTTAAGAAACAACATGTTCTAAAGTTCTTTAATCAGGAAGATGCATTTAGGATTGAGCATATGGCAACATTTTCTATTTAATTTCACTGGCGTAAGTTACATACTGGTAGCACTGTGATTCGTAACACTTTATTTGAATTCTAAGCTTTAGAGCTTAGACCAAAAATGTAGAATAAAGTAATGGATGACTGATATCGAAACGTGCTACTCCTGTTATTATACTTCAGATAAAACAAACTGTAATATATAATACAATGAATGTTGTAACAATGCTCACTGGAAGAATTTGATTTAGTATTCAGTTCATACAGGGTGATTACGAGTGAACGGACAGTTCCCCGTTTCGGTCGTAAAGAAAATAATATTTAATGGGACATTTTGACTCATTATTTCAATTTTGATATTATATTAAAATAGAAAGTTCAACTGTTAAATTATATATCTTTTTCCTATATGGCCAAAAATGTGGAACTGTCCGATAACTCGAAATTCACCCTAGATAATGTTAATTTCTTTCAAGCAAGCAGCAATACCTAAAATTTCACAATGCTTAAAGTGATCAAATTGGCCAATGTTCTCACTGAGTGAAACACCCTTGAAGTCCCTTGTAATTAACTCTTCAGTTGTTTAAATTCTAAGTTTCCTCTTTTTGAGGGGTGTGACGTGCAAGGCTTTACACTCTCTGTTTTCAAGGCAATGAGAACATTACTATTTTCCACTGCTAAGTAGCATCATTATCAAGTCATTGAGTTGGTTTGAAGTTTGCTAGAACATTAAGAGTTAATTCAGTGAGGAATTATTACATGAGTTTATAATTATAACAGTTTAATTCAATAAGGAATTATAACATCATGAGTTTAATTCAATTAAGAATTATAACTGTTCAATTCCATAAGAAATTATAACAGTTTAATTCCATAAGAAATTATAACATGAGTTTAATATGGAATTATTAGTTTGATTTAATAATGAATTACATTAATTCACCAAAAAATTATCGCACTTTGATATTCTCTGTGAGAGTCTGACCGGTTTGGTCGAATGGCGCCAATTATCAACTAACTGGTTGAGATTCTGTCGCTGTAACGGACTCATTAGCAGCTAATTTGATGATGGTGATGATCATATCCTGGAATTCATTTGTTGGAATCATGGAATGGGAATGCACGCAATGAAAAGGAAGGAGTGTTTGGTTGAGAGCAGTTACTACTCTGGTGTGTAAATCAAGTCACTGAATGGACCTCTCTGTTCATAAATAGTCTGGACAACAATTTATCTCGGAGGCAAGTTACTCTACCTCTTTCGCTACGAGTTATTAATCTGCTATTTCTCGTGAGTGGAATATCAAACACTATGTTGTGCTTCTACCTGTAGAAACTACTAATATTTTACAGAGAAATATCGCTGTACAGAATTTAATATTATGTGAAATATTTCCTTCATTTTACAGAAGAAATAGGGATTAATATCTACTAATCTGTAGATTATCCGTACCTGATGTTGTTTAGGGTACAGTTATCTACAGAATATTGTTTTATCGAGAAATTATTATATTTGTGGTTCATTTTTTGAGTGTTTCAAATAGTAAATAATTTCCTGTATAATAAGGGTCTTGAATCTTTTAATTGGGAATCCACTGATATTTTTCTTACTTTTCATTTTTCCCTATCTTTACATCGATTTGTACGGACTGTGTAAATTCTAAAGCAGTTGCAAGAGAATGGCTAATGAGAGCGTCTCATTTCATATTTCCTCTGAACTAACGGGGGAAAATTGTGATTTTGAAGTTCATATCAGATTCTCAGTTTCGAGATAGAGGGCGGGACAAAAGGACGGAATTGCTAATTAACTTGAGGACGCAATGGTTCAAAGATCTAAGATAAAAAGAAAGACTTCATCGATATTAAATTAGTTTTAGCTTCTAAAGGTGTGGATTTAGTTATTATAAAATTGATAATTTAGTATATTACTACTTTGTACAAATAAATAGGCTTATAGGTTTACGGTTAATTTATTTCGGAGAAGTCAGTCTCTAATAAAGTATCATTACTGACAAATTGTCATTTAGAATTAATATAACTTTTCACAACTCTTACTTTCAATCTATAAGAGTTTGCCTCTTCTCCTCGCACTTGACGTACGTTATACATTTCCCTTCTAGTTAGAAATTTTATAACCTCTCAAGAAGTTAAGTCGAAAGTTTTTTTTCACGAATTATGAAGTTGAGTAAGTATACTTCAGACTCAGACTCCTTCTTTGCTTCACGTTGGTTATTCGTAGTCAAACATTGTTTTAATTAAATCATGAGAATTACTGAAAAATTAAACAGCTGATCGATCTTTTAAACAGTGATCACATTTCATTTCAATTTCGTAGCTTTCCAAATTTTAAACATGCTCATTTTTTTGGGGTATTTAAATTAAATATATACAGTAAAGTTAAACACATACAACATTGTATCATTTACATCAATTATGTTTTCATTTTACATATCTACCTACTTTTGATTTATATTATATAGTATAATAGTATTCGAGCAACACATGGTATAAATATTCTTCTTGTAAGTACTCCATATACTGGTCATTTTCTCTCTGCTAATGCATTAATCTCTCCTGTCGTTCATTACACTCAGTCACAATATTTCAATGCACTCACTGTCGTTGCTAACTGTTACTGAATTAGCTCTTCAAATTACTAACTCCTCTTGTGTCACTGTTGTTGTGAACTATAATTACATTCGAAAATTCTGCAAGATTATGATATGATTATGATTAATTTGTTTTATTATCATAACTCAAAAAGTACTCAACAAAATTGCCTGAAATTTAATGAGATGATTGGTCATTATCCAGGAACCATTTGGTTAGCTTGTGAGAGCGATCGGGTCAACGGTCAAGAAAAGGTTCAAAATCGATTGAAGCGGCGATGAAAGTTAGCACTCTACGAGTGATGTGACCGTCTAATTTAACATCTAAAATTTATTCATGAACTCTAAAAGAAACAGTAGTTTCTCAAGGCTATTTAATGTCAGTAATTGGGTGAATCATGTTTCATTTAACCAAGAACAAAACTCTCAAATAGTCCGTTAAATCCTAATTAATTTATCTTGAGTATATCAATATGTATATATATTTAATTCATAGGCCTAGATATTTTATGTGATTACTTTTCAATTAGGCCTAGATATTTTATGTGATTACTTTTCAATTAGGCCTAGATATTTTATGTGATTACTTTTCAATTAGGCCTAGATATTTTATGTGATTACTTTTCAATTAGGCCTAGATATTTTATGTGATTACTTTTCAATTAGGCCTAGATATTTTATGTGATTACTTTTCAATTAGGCCTAGATATTTTATGTGATTACTTTTCAATTAGGCCTAGATATTTTATGCGATTACTTTTCAATTAGGCCTAGATATTTTATGTGATTACTTTTCAATTAGGCCTAGATATTTTATGTGATTACTTTTCAATTAGGCCTAGATATTTTATGTGAATTACTTTTCAATTAGGCCTAAGACCAATCTTGTGGCTAGTTCTAAGATTTCTCTCTCCCTGGGAGAGGATATCTAGCTTGAACAAGGATATGACCTACTCCTGGCATTAGGGATTTATTCCTGGAAATTTGGAATATTGAAGGAACATCCCAGGAATAAATCTTACTGCTCTGGAATATTAGGGGAATATCCCAGGAATAAATCCTTCTTGCCAGTGACTCGTAGCTGCTCTATCCTCTTTCGATTATTCTCCAAACGAAACTCTGACAGTTAATATTCAAAGTTGTGTCCGAAACATGGAGTTTCAGTAAGAGGAGTGATAGAAGGAAGTTTTGAATTGTTGATATATTTTAATGTATTCCTTTAGCTATGCTACTGTGAACATTTCTGTATAATAAATCATTATTTAAAGGAAAATTCGTTAATATTGTTGAATGGAAGAGGATTAATCTCAAAAGCATCAGATGTGGTTTCGACCGCTCCAGTTTCTCTCTTTTAAAACAAAGATCAAACCCTTTTGAAGGATTAAATATTGCAATGTGAATAGACTCAGAGTGGCCTAACTTACATTTTAATTCTTTGGAGGCTTATAAATATCTTACTTAATCTTTAGTCTTACAAATAAAATACGAGTTCACTCAGATCATAAATCACAGTTTTAACATTCAATAATCTACTCGAATTACTCGTTCATCGCATTGAAATCATATACAATGTTCACTATTAACGGTAAGTAAATTTTATGCTACATGAACAGAAATATAGAACTCACTTATATTGCAATAAATTAAACAAAAGAAAGTAATCATACCTCATCCGACTAAATACTAAATACATCTCTTTCCCTTGAATAAAAAACAATGATATAAATGTTCTTTGCTGGGGAATTTAACTCATTAGCAGACACGGTTATCATTTTCATAATTATTCACAATACAATAAGTCGGTAATAATTTTTTTTAGCGAATATATGCGTTGCACACATTCTCTTCACTCCTTTCCACTAATCCTATCTACTATTCTACAATCCACAGATAACTTCATTCTCCTTCTAAGCCTCTTGTAGATTATTCTATCAACATCAACTCCTTTGTTTGAATACCAAGAGGCTATTCACAACAAAACTTCTGTTGCTGCAGTGAACTTTAATTAAAGGAAGGAAAATTTTCTGTTTGGTTACGGGTCTATCGGCTGATTGGTCTAAGATGCATGACTCATCGATAGCATCTTTTGTTACTTTCTCACTCTCAGAATTCCTAGCTACAGCAAGGCTACTTCTAAATCTTTCTGGCAACTTCTTTTTATTGTATTTCTTGTTTCTTTTCGCTCATGACGCAGCTGTTGCAGATCAGGATAAGTTTTTGTAGAGTTGAGATACTTTGCGCGGATATAGAGACCCTATGCTACGGCAATTCATCTTGATGAGAAATAATTCCTTCAAATTAATATGAAACGAATCGTATCAATTCCATGAATTTCTGCCTGGACAATTTCTCCAAAATGAAATCGTTAGCATTTGTAAATGAAGATTAATTCCTTCGATAGCAGAAGAAATCAAAGGTGTCTGAGTTCTATTGCTTACTGCTGCAAAATAGTTTGGAACTGAATAGGAGCTGCATGAAAAAGTTATCACTGCTCTAATTCGCTGACATTTTGATGTTAGAACTTCCCTGATAGGAAATTCTGATCTTACTGCGCTCTTTTGAAAATGATTTACAAGCAATATTGCAAGATGGTTTGAAAGGTCAGGGAATATTGCTGTGTGTGGAATATTATAATCATTAATTAGTGGTGAATGAATGATGAATTTGGCAGTAATGAATAATCACTAGCTGAGAAAATAGAAGACTATTCACTGAATAATAACATAATATTATTTGACTAGGTTTGTCCGGAGGGAATACTTTTCATGAACATTCTGATTGGTTCTTGGACTTTTAACCTAATTAGTTCTGAATCTTCTGCAGTTTGACTGCACTTCTACCAATGCATTTACAATTGAATCACGCAAATCAATCAACTAATTGGAGAAGAACAGTTTTCTGCTCTAATTACCGGCTCTACTGAATATTAATCTAAAACAGACATGCCATTCCCCACAATGATTAATTAGAGGATAATTTCTCACGATTTGGTAATGTATAAACAAAATGTCATTTCTGATAAATTTTACGGTAGGAGGATATTTCTTCATCTTTGATATTGAAAAGTTTCTTTGCTTGTTGCTCGTAAATTATTCCTTTTTATGTGAGGTGACTGATGCGTCCCTGGAAGAAAATTCGAATTTACTGATGATATCAATCATGGAAATTGTGATTCGAATATCGGGGTTATCCCTCAATTTCTTTACAACAGGCTGGGATAAGATTCTTTTATAATTTATGAGTTTGAAATGAGAAATGAATCCTAGTGGTTTGAAAGGCGATTGAATTTAAGATTATAAGAAGAATCAACTGGTAATTAAATTACAGCAAATTTTTTCAAAGAAGAAATGTGCGGTTAAATGATATCCGTTAATTAAATTCTGTAATTGCATATTCAGCCTTTTCGATAGAGATAATTTGTTATGCATGAAATATATAGCTCTTGATAATATTTTATGCATTACTTTTATATTTCATCGACAGTTATTAATATAAATTGTACCAGAACATTACACAACACCAACGACATGCAAGTTGACCGGATTTGCAAGTTCTTTTCTACCTTTTTATTATATTATGTAGATGAGCTGGCACGAGTGTAGCCTTGTTGTGATAATATGCTACAATAATTTCTTTGCTATGCTAATTCTCAAACGTTCCTCTGCTTATAATATTGCAGCTAAAGATACACAATAGCCTATTTGCATACTTCATAGAGCTCTGAAATGAAGCGCCACAGCGCAATTTGTTGTCAAAACAACATAGTGCTCTGAGAGATCATACACTTTATTAACTGATGTCAGTATAGTATTATAGCCACTGACTTTGGGTACAGTGCTAGTGTTGTCATATTATACTATTATAGCATATGACTTTGGGTACAGTGCTGGTGTTGTTATGGCAAGACTTGTTGTTATGGCAAGACTTGTTGTTATGGCAAGACTTGTTATGGCAAGACTTGTTATGGTAAGACTTGTTGTTATGGTAAGACTTGTTGTTATGGTAAGACTTGTTGTTATGGTAAGACTTGTTATGGTAAGACTTGTTGTTATGGTAAGACTTGTTGTTATGGCAAGACTTGTTGTCATTATATACTATTATAGCATCTGACTTTTGGTACAGTGCTGGTGTCGTTTAATCATTAAAATATAAGGGTAGATTATATTGAATAAGATGTGCTTCTATATACTTACTTCCGATGCATTGTAGATATGTGCGTTGAAATCAATGATGATACACTATCTTGCATACACCACTGTAATGATAAACGTTCTTGTATGTAAGTATGCACCACTAAATGACACATAAGTGTCACTTTGATGTTGATAAACTGTTAATTATGTACATTCGTATGATGATGCACTAGTAAGTGATGGTGTGGCAGATGGACACTAAAGGTAATACATTGTAACCTCCCATCCACTAATTAATGTCTCTACAGTACATTAATCACTTTAAACTGTTTTAATGTAAGCATCTATCATCCTATAAAGTCACCTTTGAAATTTCTAATTACACCAACTCTGTGTAATAAAGCAATGAATTATACACATGACGTATAGGTACATGACGGTGGTAGAATGATACATGTATATTATCTATTATTTTCTTCTTATAAATACAATATTTACGTCTGAGATTACTTCAAATTTGGGTACATTTTTCAGTTGGTCACCCAGTAGGACACCTACAGATGTGGAATGAATTCTACCCATTAAGTAGTATAAAGCAATGAATTATACTCACAGATGTTGCTGATTGTTGTACATTTGAATATTGTTATTTGTTTGTACTATTTTCACAAAAAGAACGTTAGTAAAACATTATTATGATAGAGTAGCAACTTGGGTACTATTTTCCCACTCTATTAAAGTAATCTTGGCATTAAACCAATTAAGAGTAAAAAAAAACTAGTGTGTTCTTCCCACTCTATTAAAGAAATCTTACGCCACTCATTTAAGAGTAAACCCAAATAATTGTTCTTCCCAGTCTATTAAATACTCTCACTTGGCATTAACCCAATAAAAAGTTCTTCCCACTCTATTAAGTGCTCTCAACCCAATTAAGTGTTCATCCCACTCTATTTACACTCAATCTAATTCCAGTGGAAGGGGATTAAAGTTACACCTTTTTACAAACAAGAACAGTCTCGTAAAATCAGTTAGTCGAATAATTGGTAAAATTCTCACATTGAAGAAAAGGGAATCGAGGGACAGTATTCCAGTGTCTTCCAATTAGGCATTAGATATTTCCTCGGGTTTATGAGCTATGAACTCCATAATATGATATTCAGTCTATTTACATACCAATATTCAGGGTTGAATTACATGGATTTGGAGCGAAATTGAAAGGTAACAATACTCCAGTCTTTGATTTGCTGAATTGTGACATTTTACTATGAACGACCGATATAAAAGACATTAACTGTGGATATTTTTATCATGAACCTAAACGGCTTATAACGATTGAATATTTAGCATTAGCTTCCAATATATGAAAAATGAACGAGATAGTATAATTCTAAAATATATTATAGTAGAAATTTGAATGCATTTAATACGATAAATTGCAAGCAAAATGAGCGCTACCTCAAATAATAAAAAATCTACACGAACTAAACTTAAACACTAAACATAATCCATTTGCCTTTTAAGAAATGTGTCAATCTAGAACTGCGTTACTGTATTTTTAGAAAAAAAGAACACAGAACTATTCTAACTCTTCCTGCTCATCAACAAAGAGAGGTGACTTAGAATCCAATCACTCGGAGTACTTCTGGGAATAGTTTCGAGTCGTATTGAGGAATAGAGATTTGGAAACTTGGACAGAAAATTCCTGAATTTATAACATAATATCATAGCAATAAAAGTCCCATAAGAATTCAATCAAAATGAAGTTTTGACAGGTTGAATTCTAAGAGTAGACTGAATTTTCAAGAATCTACGTAGCGAATGAGATCTGATTTTACATATAAAATTATATTATATTCTTCTTCATCTAAGGTTGTAGGGTAAGTTACGAATTATCGAACAGTTACACATTTTTGATTTTATAAGAAAAATATACAATTTGACATTTTAACTATCAATTTTAATTGATAACCATATATTTTTATATATTGCGGAAGGTTATATTTTACCCAGCATTTATTTATTAAGCATCCTGTTATTCGCATAACTCAATAAGTGTTCAACCAAATTGCCTAAAAATTGGTGAGACAATTAGGCAATTTTTTGGGAGCGACCCGGTCAAAGTTCAAGGTCAAGGTCATTTATAACTCATAAATTATCGAACCATATTGCATGAAACATGGTGGGATGATTGGTCAATATACAGGAACCATTTTGTTAGATCTAGGGAACGATCGGGTCAAAGATCAAGGTCAAGGTCATTTATAACTCAACAACTCAAAAAGTATTAAACCATATTGCATGAAACTTGGTGAGACGAGATCATTATCCAGTTAACAGTTTATTAGATTTTAGAAGCGAACGGGTCAAAGGTAGAGGTCAAGGTTATATATAAGTGGCGGCGCAGGAATGCGGTCTACGGAGTGCACGAAATCTAGTTTCTTGTAAGATCAAAAGAGTGGAGCTGTACAATAATTCCTAAACACTATTTCATTCGCATAAACTTATCTTCCCTTGCCAAGATCCCACACCTCTTATTTTCAAGGTTTAGACACCAGTCTCCTGATTAGTATTTCTTCGTTATTTATGGCTAAGTCTTTCATTTCAACGAATTCATACCCACTATTTTGAAGGTTAGTCTCCTGATTGGTATTTCTTCGTTATTTATGTCTACGGCTTATGCCAATTTGTCTGTTGATAAAATCTCACCAGCACCTGCGGTAAGCCTCTAAAGGACAAGCTTTACTTCTTCCATTGCTATATCATTAGTCTCATCGTGTCAAAGGTGCTGCCTGATGTTTAATGAGCTTACAAATATATTTAATGAGCTTGTATATCTATTTAATGAGCTTATATATATATATTTGATAAGCTTGTATTTAAGGTCTATATTTTATGTCAGACTGAAAATTGTGAGCGGTGAAATAATTAGCTATCAGTGGTTTCAAAGTAAGAGTTTCTTCGCTAGCCATACGAGGTTCATGATTATGTTTATTCTTTAATTTTTTTATTCAAACTCAATAAAAGTCACAACTTCTTTCCCGAGGTATAATCTCCCATCTCCCCAAATCTGGCTGTGATCCCCTAACTACTGGCATTAATTCAGTCGTAAGTCTATTCCAAGGAAGAGTAACGCAAGTCTCTCTTTTTAATATCTGCACCAACTTTCTTTAGAGTTGTCTCAGCTCTCTGAATTCATAACAGTGAGAGCTACTTTCCACACCAACTTACCTTCTCACACAGCTGGTATGTCTACCGCCTGGCAGTTTAATAGGATATTAATATCTTTGTTTTCTTTCAGAGTTTAGCCCATTCATCGTCGAGTAACATAAATAATAAGTAAATAATAAACGTGTTGCAGTGAATCATCCACAGGATGATACCAAAGGCAGGGGATTGTTTTAATATTATCTAGGGTGATTGCATTAACTTCTCCTGTGAGTTCAATGAACTTTCCGACTCTCTCCGGTGTCCGGTTATACTTTCCTGTGCTTTTTTGGTCTCTTTTTGTTCCGACTTTGTGTCCTCGTCTCAAAAATGTTGTGCGAAAATAGGTTTTGGAAAAGGCAGGCTGATGATATACGAGCAACACTAAAGCAGGCTTGCGTTATTCATCAGATATTACTGTGAGAAATCTTGACTCTTCTTAAGCAGGAGGAAAGTGAAGGGTAAATTAAATGATGGTAAAATATAGTTGAATCATTGCTGTGAGTTTTAGAAAGGTTGTTCTTCCGTTCGATATAATTACACTAACATTCCCTGAATATTCCTGCAGACTATTATCATACCAAATGCTGAGAAACAGTCCCATTACTGAAACACTTTTCGCAGCTAAATTATAACTTAACGTTGGCTAACGCTACGAATTTAAAAGCTACAAAAATGTTGCATGCTGTTCTGTATACAGTTTGTCCCACAAAAAAAATACACTCCTATTTTGAAACGAAATAAGCATTCCATAAATAGAAATATATTCATGGAGTAGTTCGTATCTTTATTCGTTAACACAAAGTTTTGTGTTTTTATTTATTATTATGCTTGCAAATTCTAGTGAAAAATATAATCCATTAAAATTTGCAAGCATGATAAATGAATAAATAATATAAAAACATTGTATTAAAGTTATGGACTTCTACATTAATATATTTATAGCACCTTCTATCATTTAAAATTTTGTGTATTTTTTTGCAGAACATACGATATAGTTAAACTTCATCATATTATTGTGATATATGAAATATCTTGAATAAATTTTCTTATAACTATTTTTTCAAAAAATAACAATCAGTGAAACTGACTCCATCAGTTTCTTGAATTACATATTTATTAATTTGGTCGATGAATTCATTTAAATTAAGCATTGTGGAATTTGAATATCTTACGTATTACATTTTTTTGTCGAAATGAAGATTGATTAAAGAGTAATTCAGTTCACAATATGGGATTGTACGAAGAAGTTTCACCTTTGAAAGGCTGTGCAAACTCTTGTCATTCTCTGACATTTTTAGTTGTGTTCATTTAATTCAGTATAGTGTTTTCTCTAATATAATAGAGCATGTGTTTAAACTGTGTGTACATCTCTACAATATAGAGTGGAGGGACATTAAGAAATTATTAAACACAGTCCATTCTCTTCTTGTGAAAAAGATCTATCATTTAAATTGAGCAACACAAATAAAAGTAACGTGCCTGTAAAAATTTAGATTTAAGGTAAGTTCCTTGTTATCGAACGGTTCCACTCTTTCGATGAGAAAAAGGATAATGTTTATTTCAGTTGGTATATATGATACATGTGTGTATCATGGATACCACATGTCATATGACATACCTTATTCCAGTCATTGATGGCGATTTGATATTTTTATCGTTTTATTTTTTTTTCCTGGCACTAATGAGTTGCTCAGCTTTAGGTGAAACTCATTACCAGTTTTAATGGATTCCTTTAATTCAAATTTATTCTGAATTGAATTCTTCATGAACAATATCTTCAGAAATAGATAAATAGATGTACAATGACTGAAAGAGAATCAAATATTCATAACTCCTCCATGCACCATGTGTCCTTGGTAGTAGCTTGTTAGTTCATTCGTTTGAAGTTAGTAACTCTATGGTGATTGAAGAGATAAGCTTGTGCACCATTCATACGGTGTACGAGCCATGTAAGTAATTCTGACTTTCATCTTCGGCCCATTCTATACTAGCAGATAAAGCGTCGCGTTTTCACCATCCAGTTTATGCATATTCCATTATGAATGAATGGAAAGCAAATTTGCCGTCTATACTAACGTTTTTACCGCCTTCCATTAATTTGTGCGTGATTAATTATTGAAAAAGCGTAAACTGGGCAGTGAAAACGCGGCTTTTTATGTGTTTAGATATGGACAAAAATTCCTTTTTATTTAAGGCGCTCAGACAGTTGGATTGGGATGGCTGCTGTGATGGATTTTATGAGGTCAATTATAGAAGTTTTAGTTAATTGGCTGAGACTTCAACCTCCTCAAGGTCCTAATCAATTCTGACGGTCATTTCATTCCATGAGAAAATGTCAGATTCATTTCTCAAGAGAGTTGTGTTTAGTTTATTATTCTTTTTCGATATATAATTACTAACATAGTTGAATGAAATTAGTAGAGCTATTAGCATAATCATTCCTAAAATAGTCTATACGTAAAGTGTAGACTATAAACATTTATGGACACATCAAACTGCACTGCAGATCACCAAAAGTAGACTACCTCAACCTACTACAATTTTCACGACCACATTTCATTATTACGTAGTAAGTTTATGGCATGGTATACACTATACAACATTCTTATTAATTTGCTTTCGCATTAGTACTATGTTTTTTATTAAAAACTTACTATCAATGATGAAAAATGGTATTCTTCGCAAATATTAGCTATATCTATGTACAGGTAGAATGCCATCCAATTTGTAAAGTCTTTTCAGTTTCAAGCCTCACTTTCACTGGATATAAAATGGGGAAAATTGTCAATCGTATTGAGTATTTTTCTTGACGTAAGGGCCTGCATAGAAACACAGAGTCAAATATTTTCCAAATAGTGTACTGACCATGCGAACTTTATTGCTAATAAATTCTCTTCATGCATGAATGTGCTATAGAATTTTGAACTCTTGTTGATTAATTCTTAAAAGATTAATTTATCTATTCCCATAATTCATCTTAACTTCCTAAAATTAGATTAGTTTTTTTTTACAATTTGTCTTTTTTCCTCTATTCTAAAAAACTATATTCTTTTCTGTATAAAAAATAACTGATTCCAAGCAGATTCATCAGCTTAGAGTATAAATCTTGTATTATTCTTCTAGTGGGAAACTTTTCTATGTAGTGCTTATCTCATCAAAGTTTTGTCTATTTGTTGCTCAGGAAATTTGCTTTTCATGGTGAAACTTTCGTCTGATTTATTTACGTGCTGCATAACTAAGTTCTGAATCTTCTGTGGGTGTAACATATTCCCAAGTATTTAACTAATAATAACTTATCGTATTTATTATAACTAGTTAGAGTAATGATGATTTACTTCTGGTACTAAAAATAAACGTCGAAATTATGAATGATGGTAATGGTAGGGACTCTTAATAATATTTTATTTTGTTATGAAACTAAGACCTAGGGATTACAATTGGTGAACAGGTGAAATAATTACTTTTTGAATCAAACTTCAGAACAGTAGTTCATTTTCAACTTATTGCGATAAGATATTTTAAAAGATGCCATCTCATTTATACAAACATAAAAAACTACCACTTCTTCTCCTCGTTACTCCATATTGATAAAATGAATGAACACTACAAAACATTTAAAATTTGATATATTTTTTATTAAGGTATGACTAACAATGCTTAAAAATGTTCATATTTTCGATAATATTCATAGATTTGCTCCATTGAATATCATTTTATTCTGAATCCATGTTTGATGTACTGTCTATTTCTTTATTGATTGGAATTATGTTGAACGGTAGTGATGAATAACAAGTTGTTTATCTTTCATTCATTGATGTTTTTTTTATCACCTTGTTACAGTTTGATTAAATTAATATGTAATGAATTACAGTGCACTATCCTGCTTGAAGTTAACACAATATATTTAGCAAACTAATATCTGTCTACTTTTGCAAAGTACTAAAACTAAATATAAACACATGAGCTTTATAATTGAAGATATTGTTTGTGCTTGCAAGTAAAAGTCCTGTACAATAAATCCTATGATACCAAGCATAATGATGCACTCAATATTTGTATTAGTTTCATTGACTGAACTTTCACTCCTTCAATTCATTCTCTCTGTTAATAAAATTAGAGAAATAGACTCTCTGCTTCAATTCATTCTCTCCATTTATAATTTAAACTACAGGACTAGACTCTCTGTCGATCTTCTGATACACTGGCAGAGTTTTGTCAATACTTCAGGCAATCAGAGGCACCAGTTACCAACCTTGTTCACTCAAGTTTTCTCGTTATAAACGCACTTAGAACTTGAGGATGAAAAACTTAGGGAATTATAACATGGGGTGAAAAACACGTCAGCAGCTTGATGTTATGAATGGATCATGTCTGATGGAGCACTGAAACTTATTGCGCTCAATT
Organism: Caprella mutica; assembly: GCA_947561585.1. Taxonomy (NCBI): domain Eukaryota; kingdom Metazoa; phylum Arthropoda; class Malacostraca; order Amphipoda; family Caprellidae; genus Caprella; species Caprella mutica. Next base: position 359,702 of record CANNZV010000208.1, read on the forward strand.
TTAGTATTTCTGGGAAGTTTTAACTGCCTAATGTTGAAATTATCTTTTTAAAGAGAACTGCAATGAAGCACTGAACTTATGCTGGCATTATTGGTATACTTATTATATCATATTCTTACAATACTTTGATGAGAATTCTGTTCAACAAATGATCTACATTCCGTTCTATCTGGTTTATGTGTTCTCCATCTCTCTTTGAATATCGAAATGATGAGGCTATGATCCCACAAACGCAGAGTCTGTTCTTCAAGGACTGGGAATTTATATCTCGCTTTCGAATCTTCAGGTATTTGTATCTCCTCCGCAAGTGGTCAGGTCTACCAAAGATCAGGTGGCGCTGCTTGCAATCAGAATGTGAGACGAGGGATCAGACCACAGGTCGAACGGAGTAATTTCAGTCACTCTTTGAGAGGTTTTGGAAAGATATATAATCAATATTAGAAAACGCTAAAGAAAAACTAGATGGAAATATTTAGAATATTTGATAGGCAGTGAATGATTCTTTGTAATTTGTAAATATTTTTTGCCCCAACAAACCAGCAATTTATTTGAAAAAATAAACGTGTTTCGATGCAGAATTTTGTACAAATTGGTTTGGACGTTTCCTTTACACTGTCGAAATATTCCTTTCTAACGATATTCGAGTGCAAAGGGATTTCAGAACAATAATTTATACATTCTGGCTTTAAAACCATCTAAAGCAAAATAAAATATAAATTCAAATTCGTAGACCTCGTGTATATGAATTTATTTCCATTGGTGAAGTTATTTGCTGTTCCATTACAAAACAAACATGTATGCCATTACTTAGATTATATCGTGAATGGTGTACATCTCTTTTGTGATGTTTATTATCGACTGTAGAATAGTAGCCACGAGTGTACATCCCATTATCTAAATTGGAAGATCAAACTCTCAAGAGTCCTTACCTCTTCAGTGTCTATTGACTTCTATATTACACAGTTAAGAGAAATAAGAAGAAACAACTGCCACTAAGCTAACACTATGCAGTGCAACTCCTCTATAGTGAACTGCTGTATAGTGAACTTCTCTATAGTGAACTCCTCTATAGTGAACTCCTCTATAGTGAACTACTGTATAGTGAACTACTGTATAGTGAACTCCTGTATAGTGAACTCCTCTATAGTGAACTCCTGTATAGTGAACTCCTCTATAGTGAACTTACATCTTCAGTGGTCTATTGACTTCTGTATAACATAGTTAAGAGTAATACCAGACTGAGTGATAAAGAAACAACTGCCACTAACCTAACACTATGTGGATTTCCTAAGCCCTAATAGGAATGATATATATTTTTTAATCAATTATACGATTCATTTCTGGTTTTCCTTTTTGGCTGTTACTTAGAAATAAATAAAATATAGTTTTGCGTATAAAGCCGTTTGATAGCACATTTATTCATTTTTCCAGAGCCCCCATGACCTTTAGTAGGTGGTCTTTGATGCTATTGAAAGCCAAATTGGGATCGTTAGATTAGATCAAACAGTTTAACTGACCTCAAGTATCTCAGGATTATAAGAATAAGGAATTTTGTGAACAGACAATAACCTTTTCTATTTGTGGTTAATATATTTTATATTTCTAGCTCTCGATATTATAGTTTAATAAATTCATCAGTAATAGTAGGGTTAAAAATTATTTTAAAAGTATTCTCTTTTTCTGGTTAAATTAATTTATATTTCCAGCTTTCGATTGTTTAATATATTTATCAGTAACAATAAGGTTAGAAGTTAATTTTCAGGAAAGTGTCAGCAAGAAAGCACTCTCTACTACGCGATTCTCCAAGACATTAAATATAACATGTTGCCTGTGCCAGTTGTCATACCCCAAGCTTGTCTGCCGTTACTCAAGTGAACATGACAAGCCCCTCAGAACATTGCAGATGTAGCAATGGAACATTCGACTGTGCAATAAATTAGCTCTAACAGACTCCATCCATACATTTATAGATCATACGTTAGTTAAATTGCTTCCAGTGTTTCATTGAAGTCGGAACATAACGTTAAATCTTCACTAAAATCTCATTTACACGGTAATTGTATTAATTTCAGGAAATTGCTCTCTTTACGTTGTAGTATAGTTTAAAATAGACCACCAACCGTTTGAATATTCCGACAGTTAATCATTCCTCCTTTGGCATTACAGAGCGACAGCAGAAAGATTAAATTCTATAAATCCACAGTTGTAGGACATGAACATTAAAATGATTTACTTTAAACGGAACAGTAACTCCTACAAAACACTGGTTATGAATCATTCTAATAAAGAAAATGGATGGTGAAAGAAATGCTTGCTACGTGTAATGTAGGAATAAAAATATTTCTATTCTTTTATTTCAGACGGTCCCGGCAAATGACCTTAAATTACTGCATTTAATGGAAGGCTTTTAATGTTATACGTGACTGAGTGCGTGGGCTCAGAATTTATAGATTGAGTGCTAATGAAATATGTAAGATGGCTCTACGTGATCCTAAAATAATTTGAACTGAAATATTGATATTTCACTTTCCTCATTTCAAAAAAGCGTTGAACTGTTTATAAGTCAAACAAAATATGATAAAAATAAAGATTGTTTCATATGGTATTTCACGAGATTGTAATCTTACTATATTCTCTTAATAAAAAATGTGTAGTATATTCAGTTACTGTTATTTAATCATCAATAAACTCATCAGAAGTTATCAATACTGTCAGGAGTAAACCATTGTTCCCCGACCAAAGCAGAAACTAACTATAGTACCAAACTGCTGTACAACAATCAGGCGTCTCTGTAGGAGCTGCACTGCAAAGTATTCATGGTGTCGAAGTCCTTCTAACAGAATTCTGCCCATCCATCCGTATCTGTGAAAAATATTCCATGCGCTTAATACTGAATAGAATTTGTGGCTCTGGGAATACATCTCCTCTGGAATAATAGAGAATAACCAGAGGTTGCTTAACTCGGGTGAATACTTAGCTCGGCATAATTCCATTCTTGCTTCAGTGAGCAGATCTATTATCCTACCTCATAATCAACTTCTAAAACCACCTGTACGGAGATTACACATCAAAAATAAGTAATTAAATCTATTTAGAGTTTATATTTAGCTACACAATTGTAGTGTATTGCAAGGTATAACAACCTGTCATTCAACACCATAATACATTCACTAGCGTGCACAACAATACCTTTTGTTTATTCTTTGTTATTTCATTACTCAATTGATTGTGAATGAATCAAAGCAAGTCAACAAAAGGGAATATCTCGTTACAGCTATCAGACTATTGATGCGAGACACCAGTGTTAGGTGTGAGTATGCAAGACACCAGTGTTAGGTGTGGGTTTGCGAGACATCGGTGTTAGGTGTGGGTTTGCGAGACATCAGTGTTAGGTGTGGGTTTGCGAGACATCAGTGTTAGGTGTGGGTTTGCGAGACATCAGTGTTAGGTGTGGGTTTGCGAGACACCAGTGTTAGGTGTGGGTGTGCGAGACACCAGTGTTAGGTGTGGGTGTGCGAGACACCAGTGTTAGGTGTGGGTGTGCGAGACACCAGTGTTAGGTGTGGGTATGCGAGACACCAGTGTTAGGTGTGGGTGTGCGAGACACCAGTGTTAGGTGTGTGTATGCGAGACACCAGTGTTAGGTGTGGGTGTGCGAGACACCAGTGTTAGGTGTGGGTATGCGAGACACCAGTGTTAGGTGTGGGTATGCGAGACACCAGTGTTAGGTGTGGGTATGCGAGACACCAGTGTTAGGTGTGGGTATGCGAGACACCAATGTTAGGAGTTTGGTTTGCGAGACACCAGTGTTAGGTGTGGGTATGCGAGACACCAGTGTTAGGTGTGGATGTGCGAGACACCAGTGTTAGGTGTGGGTGTGCGAGACACCAGTGTTAGGTGTGGGTGTGCGAGACACCAGTGTTAGGTGTGGGTATGCGAGACATTAGTGTTAGGTGTGGGTATGCGAGACACCAATGTTAGGAGTTTGGTATGCGAGACACCAGTGTTAGGTGTTTGGTATGCGAGACACCAGTGTTAGGTGTGGGTATGCGAGACATTAGTGTTAGGTGTGGGTATGCGAGACACCAGTGTTAGGTGTGGGTATGCGAGACACCAGTGTTAGGTGTGGGTATGCGAGACACCAGTGTTAGGTGTGGGTATGCGAGACACCAGTGTTAGGTGTGGGTGTGCGAGACACCAGTGTTAGGTGTGGGTGTGCGAGACACCAGTGTTAGGTGTGGGTGTGCGAGACACCAGTGTTAGGTGTGGGTATGCGAGACACCAGTGTTAGGTGTGGGTATGCGAGACACCAATGTTAGGAGTTTGGTATGCGAGACACCAGTGTTAGGTGTTCGGTATGCGAGACACCAGTGTTAGGTGTGGGTATGCGAGACACCAATGTTAGGAGTTTGGTTTGCGAGACATCAGTGTTAGGTGTGGGTATGCGAAACATCAGTGTTAGGTGTGAGTATGCAAGACACCAGTGTTAGGTGTGGGTTTGCGAGACATCAGTGTTAGGTGTGGGTTTGCGAGACACCAGTGTTAGGTGTGGGTTTGCGAGACACCAGTGTTAGGTGTGGGTTTGCGAGACACCAGTGTTAGGTGTGGGTTTGCGAGACACCAGTGTTAGGTGTGGGTTTGCGAGACACCAGTGTTAGGTGTGGGTTTGCGAGACACCAGTGTTAGGTGTGGGTATGCGAGACACCAGTGTTAGGTGTGGGTATGCGAGACACCAATGTTAGGAGTTTGGTTTGCGAGACACCAGTGTTAGGTGTGGGTGTGCGAGACACCAGTGTTAGGTGTGGGTGTGCGAGACACCAGTGTTAGGTGTGGATGTGCGAGACACCAGTGTTAGGTGTGGGTGTGCGAGACACCAGTGTTAGGTGTGGGTGTGCGAGACACCAGTGTTAGGTGTGGGTATGCGAGACATTAGTGTTAGGTGTGGGTATGCGAGACACCAATGTTAGGAGTTTGGTATGCGAGACACCAGTGTTAGGTGTTTGGTATGCGAGACACCAGTGTTAGGTGTGGGTATGCGAGACATTAGTGTTAGGTGTGGGTATGCGAGACACCAGTGTTAGGTGTGGGTATGCGAGACATTAGTGTTAGGTGTGGGTATGCGAGACACCAGTGTTAGGTGTGGGTGTGCGAGACACCAGTGTTAGGTGTGGGTATGCGAGACACCAGTGTTAGGTGTGGGTATGCGAGACATTAGTGTTCGGTGTGGGTATGCGAGACACCAATGTTAGGAGTTTGGTATGCGAGACACCAGTGTTAGGTGTTCGGTATGCGAGACACCAGTGTTAGGTGTGGGTATGCGAGACACCAATGTTAGGAGTTTGGTTTGCGAGACATCAGTGTTAGGTGTGGGTATGCGAGACACCAGTGTTAGATAATTATTAATGAAATGAATATGCTTCTACACTATATCTAGTTTTGAAAATATTGACAATATAATGATGATAAATCTCGATAGAAAGCATTTCAAATGATAAATAGGATAGTTATATAAAAAAACTAAGTGATAAATTAAATTTAGGTTACATGATACTTTAATTTTTGGAACGGATAATAGATTAATGACTTTTACGCCAAACCTCCAACAGGTAAAACAAATTTGATTAAATGAAAGAATTCGTGTTAACTAGTTTGTAAAGATATTGAGTTCACATTTTAAGGTGTGCTCTAAATGGTGTTACATTGGTGCAAAGGGGAGCTATGCCCTGATGTCCTGCTATTGAGCACACACACTGCTGAATAATGCAAAGGATTGCCAAAGAGATCTTCTGGCTCTATAAGTCAGGTCATCATCATTGCAACACAAAATAAACACTGTGAATAAGACTCAGAAACGTGTAGAGTAAAGTCAGAGTTATCGGACTGTTCCACACTATCGATCAGATAAGAAATATATACATAATTTGAAATTCGATAGTAGTTATATTTTTCTTTGTATGATCGGAAGTGTGAAACTGTTCGATAACTCTGAACTTACCCTAGAATTCGGAATGTGAAGATCTTCATCTATTATTAAATGGAAGAAATTTACTCTTAATAAAAAGTGAAAGAATTTTCATCCTCCATAATTCACTTTAATTATCAGTTTCGAGGATGATTTATATTCAATTTAAGCAATCCTGTCCTCCGACCCCAACTAATACAAAAACGAAGTAAGAACAAATATATATTTCAGTCTCTTATCAGCCACTGGAGGAGATTAAAGCAAAGATTTGAAATCGGATCGTCTACCGCTTCTGATATTTTAGAGCAATAAGTTTGGGTAGCAGTGCAACTGCAACTGAAGATAAAGAAATGCAGATCGTACAACTATTTCCAACGAGAAAATTGGTTAGTTGTGTATTCCGCGTAGAGATGCCAATAGGCGCTGAAACAGAGAGAACAGCTGATGTACAGTTCATCTCTATGGTTGACCCGGTCAGGATAGTAATATATGCCTGATTCACAACATGAATAAAAAAATGCAAATATAACAAATTCAATATAAATTTAAAATATCAAATGTAACAAGATAGGTTGAAACGTCTAGTATGAGCCTGGGTGATATCCACAGATAAAATTATGTTCATTGTGTTTACATTCTTTTGATACATTCCCAAAGTACGTTGGCGTGAGGTAATTCCAATAATCTAGGTTTCATTTCTAGAGCAGTTATCTTCAGACATTGGAACACTATGCCAGAGATAGCGGTAGCATCTTGCTTCAGAAGTTCAAATTAACGAATTAAGAAGTCCAACTAATTTGGTGAGAGATAACGCCACATTATCAGGACAGCAATAGAAACTTACGGCTTGAGATCTAGAGGATTTTTCACAGCGAACACAAGCATCAACATACCTGAAAGAAGAAGAGAAAATGTTAAAACAATGTACACGAAATACTAAAACTTAATTTAAAAATATATTACCACTTGTCAATTTTAAAATTATTGTCCAAATAAGGAAAATCCTCAATTATTTTCCAAAAAGTGGCCGATTTTTTTGACAGTTCAAGAAATGTATCGAAAGGCAAAAATTGTGGCGCTGGTTTTTGCCGAAGAGAAATTGAGGGACAATTTGAAACATCCTGGAAATAATGAGCCAATTAGGCCTACTTAAATGATGGCTGATCTATTGTCGAGAATTAGTCTCTGCAAATGAAACAGATTAATGTCTGCCATTAAAGCACAAAAGAGGAATTGCATGGAATAATGTTGGAAATGTGAGGTAGATATTATCTTTGAATGAAGTACATGGGAGTGGAGATATATGGAAGATAGTTCTAGGTAGCAATGTTCCTGGGGCAACTTTTAAACAATATTGCAACAATATTGTTACAACCTTCTGTCCAATTTTGTCAGAGAAAGCTTGCAAAGGATAAGTAATAAGATATTTAATAGAAGGGTTCAGATTCAGATGCAAGTTTGTCAGGACGATTGAGACTACTAACATGAAGGGTTGTAATACAAAAGAACATTTCAATAAATTATCATGTAATATTAGATGTAAAGAATATTATATCAATTTGAGAGCAGTCTTCAGATCTTGATATTCTTGTTGTGAAACATTCTTTCTTTTTTCGGCTCTTTAAATATATCTGAAGAAAGTGCAAAACATTTCTCTTAATTTTTCAGATTTCGAAACCGTCTCATTAGTTTATTGACTGCGGGAGAATTCGACTAAGACGTCATGATTTCATTGTTTGAATATCATTACTGATATTCGGATTGGCTTAAAAAATCATGGAGGATATTAGATAGAAGTATCTAACACTATTTATTCTTAATTAGTTTACTTATTCTAAATTCAATGATTAAAATATTATTAAATATTTATATATTTGTTCAGTTGTACCGATTAGAATAAAACGTGCAGTAATTGTCAACTCATCATTATAGTACGCGTAATTAAATGCCTTATTTGAATAACTGAGTAATACAACTTGTATTGTACTATTGTATTGTGTATTGTACTATTGTATTGTGTATTGTACTATTGTATTGTGTATTGTACTATTGCATTGTGTATTGTACTATTGCATTGTGTATTGTACTATTGTATTGTGTATTGTACTATTGTATTGTGTATTGTACTATTGTATTGTGTATTGTACTATTGTATTGTGTATTGTACTATTGTATTGTGTATTGTACTATTGTATTGTGTATTGTACTATTGTATTGTTATTTTAACAGCAACAATGAAATCTTGTTAACTTTAGAAGCTTGTAAAACCATACAGTGAATGACAGTTCACGATTAGAAGTACATAATGAAACGCCTTATGTGAATATCAAGTAATACGCCTAATTAGCTGATTTGCATTATAAAGAATTTAAGAATGCCTTTAAATAATAAAACTTTAGTAAATTTTAGATTTGCTTCGTCAAAGGAAATAACATCTTGAGGCGTGGCTGATTGCTTAAATGCCTTCTTACCATGGGAACCTCTGACTATTACGATTCTCAATACTCAATCAATCCTATGAATACAGTAGGCCTGGGTTAATCTTTGTTCAGTCTCAATCAGGCGTTCCACGCTATGGTAGGGTTACATAGCGTTGCTTTTGACTTCCTTCACTTGTGTATCAGTATCCCCTTTAAATGTAAAGTTCAACTCTGTATCTTGAGTTATGCAAAAGTGAATGTCGGAAACGAGAGTGCCCTCTTCATTAACCCTGCCCAACCTAGAACCAAAACTCTACACCATAGCTAAAGGACCCACAGATTAGTTTCCATCTTCGGAAAGAGGAGATCCTATTCTAACAGAAGACTACAAATGAAAACTAGAAAAACAAGCACTGCTAATAGAAATTTGAATTGCTTTTTCAAATGAATTTCATTAATTCCATGCAAACATTTTAAATTGATTCCATTAATGACTTTCACCTCCAGTGGTATAGCTAATTACTAGGCATAAATCAGTGAGCATTTTGAAAAATTGCACACATTAACCGATAAGAAATAGTTCTCTTATTATAACATGATATTAAATTCAATTAGGAATGGAAGGAATAAATGATATAGTGATGTACCATTTCAATATTTAGATTATTGAAGAAGAAATGTAAATGTTTCAAATATTTAGCGATAGTTTTCAAACATCAACCAGTTTTATAAATATCCTTTTCTACGATTGATTATCCCATTATAGATCACGCATATATAGTTTTCGTTTAAATGAGTCAATACTCATTCAGTGAGTACATAATATTTGACATTTTAAACTAGATATCGTGTGTGTTAACTATTCGTATTAAAAATTAATTATTCTTTAAATGAGTGCAATTGCTATTTACATTGATACTGTATATAAAAGGACAACATTATCACACCATATGCATTAAATCTCTTCATTCATCAGTTTTAAAAGATCCTCTTCATTTCTACCTTCACATTGAGTGAAGTGCGACTTCATTCGGTGTGAAGTTCTTTACCTTCAAAAGAAGTCATTAAACTGGATCTATCTCACCTGAACTTCGTGCTGTAATTTACTTCAAAGTGAATTCTCTTAGTTACTATTCAGTTTGCAATTAATTGTACGCAATTAATTGGAGCGACTGAATTGCTTGGTTTGGATATTGTTGAAGTTGATTGATTTTCATAGCGCTATTATTTGATTGAAACTCAATGTTTATAACACAAAAGTTCTAGTTTATTCGTGTACAGTTGGTAAACTATAAGCTTTAAATAATTAACTACATTCTATCCAGTGCATGAAGAGAGCAATATGAAGTAGTTATTCAATATCACTCGCTAAGCACTTCAATATATTTAAATGAAGTCATTATAATACTCAGTGAAAGTGATAACATTTTATATAAATATTTCTCAAGCGACCTCAACTCATTCCAATGTCTCTCCATCCAAACTAAATATCTTCCTTATGAATTCTAGGATAAAATATTAAAATAGCGTTGGTTCTCAGAGAGAAGAGATATGAAGTCCCTGTCCCAAAACTCACAGGCTATAAATTTAGTCACTCTAATGGAAGTTTCTGGGGATATTAGAAACAAAAGCTTAGCACACACACGGTACAACAAATGGAGTTACGACTGCTGGGATTTGATAGGAGAAGTGATTAGGAGTGAATATCTGCTGGAGATTTAGGGATTGTGGAGTCACAGCAACAATATCTGTTCCGTGTTTTTGTCACAGTTTTTATGTATTTTAAGTAACAGTGAAAATAGATGTGAAGTAGCCACGTACAGATTGAGGTAGAACTCTACTCTCTGCATTGCCTGCATTTTGTTTCTCCTTCAAACACTAACATCTAAAATTGCAGCAAATCTGTTCCGTTCACAGTTTATCTTCTCCAGAAATTAGGTTCATTTTTCGGTGTCCTTAACGTGTCTTCTGGAATTTGTTTGTCTGAGTGAAATCATTTTCTTGAAATCAGTGTCCCTGTGAGAGAATTTGAATGTTTCCTCCATTTACTGATGTGGAAAGAGGAAAAGGAAGAGGAAAGATGTGTTGAACTTTGGTTCGATTTGGGGTGATGTACAGGGACGTAAAGGAGTGAAACTTTATATTAGTTTACCTTCAGGAAAAGAGTTACTGTTCTGAATTGCTTACGTTTGAGGAATAACAATGAAAATCTTAATTCATTAGAATTCATTAGTGTATCCATTTCAAATATCCATACCGCACACACTAATATTATTTACGATAAGTGATATCGCAATCTGTTCAGTTTCAGCTCAATAGAACTGCTTCTTTATAACTCTCACAATCTGTCGTAGAAATTGAGGTCAGACCAATGAATTGTGAAAATGAGACAAATCGACCACCATTACTTTAAACGTAGAACTTTCGAATGAAACACATTTACTCGGGCATTTAATAAAGTAGAAAGTAACACTGAGAGCGATGACACATTCTAGCATGTGAACAATATATCTTTATACCGTTATTATCAATGTCATCTCTGAAGAAAATAAGAGAAGATTGTTCTCTAATTCCTTTCACTGGTGCGTCCAATGGAGAGAATCTCTCCAGAATAATAATGAGGAACCATAGAGAGCCGCAAGGTGACGAACAAATAGTTGTGGTGACGAACAAACACACGAACAAAAAGTTGTGGTGATAAAAAAACACACGAACAAACAGTTGTGGAGACGAACAAATATCGGAAGATGAGGGAATAACACGGTTTTAGTGTTTCTCGATTTACAGTTTCTAGAAGATTGAGCAGAATAGGATTGAAAGACAGGATACCTGCATAAAACCTCCTGATATCGAAAAAAATCAAAGTGCAAGGCTTCAGTTAGCCCATGAGCATATCTTTTGGTCAAAAGATCAGTGGTCCATAGTTCATTTCAGCGACGAATTGAAGTTTGATATAATCGGTATGACGACAAAAGATATATTCGGCGCAATGTGGGTAAAATACTGTCCGTGAAGGCAGCAACGCGATGGTCTGAAGTCTGGACCCTGGGCAATCAGTTCTGCAGCGCGAACAAGTCCTATCGTATTTCTGCTTAAGGTGGTAAACGTGGCAGTTTACAAGAAACTTCTCATCCACTATCGCATTCCAATATTAAAATTATTCGATATTCAACAACGAATTTTGATACAAGACGATGCTCCTTGTCACAAGGCCAAAACTGTGAAATCGTACATGGAAAGTAAATGAATTTTTCCTATGAGCTGGCCTGCTTACAGCCCGACTGAATCCCATTTTCGAAACAGTTCCTACATGTGCCTAATGCAAAGTATGCTTCGCTGGCAATAGAAGAGTGGCAGAGGAATAACTCAATTATTCTGCCCAGAATAGTTAATTTTTTCAACAATCGATGTAATGAGGTCATCGAATATAAAGGGCTCTCGACAAAATGCAAATTTTACTTTTCTAGTTATCCAGTGAATAATGTATTAATAACTGTGTATAACTTTTTCCCTGTGTCTTTTTCGGCCTCTGATAGCAATACTTAAATATTTGAGAAATTATTTGTTTCGTTGGCTCGTCCCATTGCAATAATCATCAATATTGAACTTGTTTCACTGTCCCATAAATCATGCTCGTTAATGCAGCTATGGTGCTTTCGGAAGAGCAATAGAACACCTCTTCTAATGATCTGCTGTCGGAAATTACATTAAGTAGATACTTAGCAAATCTTTTAACAATTCCTCCTCCATTCGCTTGGCTATATTTCATCACCAACATCTCCCAGACTATAATTTTCATATCGTGGTGCTATCATCATTAGCCTCTAATGACCAAAGAATTTTAACGCATATCTCGGTCCATAGTCTTCGTAGCTACAAAATATCAGGAGTAACCTAAATACTTTTAAGGATGGAATAATCTCTAATTTAAGAAGATAACTTGGCTCTGGTTAGTTGTAAAAGAAGAGATTCACTAATTTATTTTCATGTGGTGGAATAACTTGATGCGTTTGAGCTGTTCTATATTTTCCTTCAATTTCTTCAGAAACAAACTTTAATTAGAATTATATATTAATCTTTTAACGTATATGTGGAAGGTATTCAAAGTATTCGAATTTCATTTAGAGGTTTATTTTTATAAGATATGATGAACTGAATGAATATTTGATAAAAGTAATCGAATATTCCTCTGGATTCGACAATAACACTTACCCGTTACTTCAAGATCAGAATCTGCACTATTTTATTTGCAGTATTTTCGAGGGGGGATGTTTTCAATAGCTCCACTTTCCAAAAGAGTTGTTTTTCAGGTTGTTCCGCTTGGTGTACACACATGCAGTCAAACGGTTTAATACTTCTAATCGGTGGTATTTTACTCGCCGGAAGCTATTGGAAGAATTCCATGGAGTGAAAACCGAATGTAAAGAAATGCTTTTTCTTCAACTCAATACAATGAACTTGTTCTACAGTCACTAAAAGTCTCTAAAAACACACATACGAAATGAAAGTCTCCAGATGCTTTAATCATTAGGATATCCTTTGAGATTTGTAGAACAATTTATATTCCCAGATTTAGAGGAGCCTAAGCCAGTTGCACCTGTGTTCAAGTTTATCGTCTATTATATAGTGTACACCTGTAAATAGCGGAATATTACCTGAATGGTTGCACACCCCAAACTTCCATACTTCTAAACTTTATCACCAGCCAATTCATGACTTCTAGCAGGTGTTTGCTGTAAGATCTTCAGTTCAGTCTTTCAATAGCGTCTGCGCTCTCTCTTGCTGTCAATGTTTACTCTCACTCTTTGATATTGGTCCTCTTGGTTGAAAAAGAGACTTTTTATATCACGGTATTTGAATCGCGTGACGGAAAGGTAATAGAAATTGAATTGACTCCTTATTTTGAATGACATTGGTGAAGATTTATCTCATTGGGTCTTCAAAGTCTTTTCCCGAAGTGTTTTATTTCCCTTTGAGCAGCACAGTAATCCCTCTTGTATCGCCATTGAATCTCCCTTCTCTTTGATATCTACAGTCACAGCTAAATACTCTGTGGAGACTCACAGCTCCGTAATAATTAGTAGAGCTAACCTGCATCCAACAACAAACTGAGGTTGTATCAGCCTCAAGATATGAGCTACCTGCCACTGACATCAGTAAATGAGTTGTACATCTTCATTAGGCGTCTGCAGTGATATAGAAGTGACTGCAAGTTATACTGAATGTTAGTAACATATAGCGTGTCTGAAAATTTCTAGGCAGCTATTGCTGTAGATTGCGGGAGAAATTTTTAGTGAACTTTGGTACATTTACAGGATTATGCAGTTCATTTGCAATTTTCGTGAATATTAAATCAAAGTTTCACTGGTTGACGGAAATTTCGGTATCGGAATATAAATGGTCTCTCTCAACATAAATTCCTGTTATGTAATTTGTTGTATCAGCTAGTTTGTTGTACTGCACACTTGATGATGATTATTTAATTACCTGGCAGAGGGGTTCGAGGTGGCGGCAAGCCCTCCAATACATCTTACTTATAAGTTATATTTATACCGAAGACCGAAAATTCCGCTCAAATCTCTTGTTAAATAAATGTCAAAACATGTTAAATTAATAATGTTAAGTATCATTTTAAAAGGGTTAAGGGTGTTATCCGCTTTAAATAAATATACTACACATTATAGTATTCATAATTTTAACCTTTTCTCTTCCTATTTAATAAAATCATTATAAAATGAGACCGAGTTTTCATAGACCAATATTTCCAAAACTGAATTTTCCTAGAACCAGTTTTTGTATATCCAAGTAATAAATTTTTACCATTCGTCTAATAACTGCCAAAATAATCCAGTAGTTATCAACGGACAATACTAAATAATCATCCCGTTTTTTAGAATATTATATTCTGTTTATCCTTATATCTTTTTACCGTTCCATTTGGCGAACATTTGCCCATGAAGTACCTTTGTGAATATATTTTTTTTTTGATAGTCACTCAGCATATAATGACACCGACACTCGTTAGCTTTTAGGATATTCACACTCAATATCATTCTCTATTTGGAGTCACTTACTTCTCTCGTTAATGTGCTTGTGACATTGTATCCTAGGTTTGTATTGATGAAGTAATCTTACTCTGGTAAGTGTTCAAATAAACAATTGATTTGTAATATACTTTATATTCACGACTAAGGTAATTCAATTTAAAATGGGGAGTTATTCACAGAGTTTTTATAGATCATAAATGCTCAATCTTATTCATCTTCTATCACTTAGAAGTAGATAAAATATATCACATGTACCAATTTTTTCAGTGGTATCAAGAAAAATATTTGATCGAACTTGTGAGAGATGCAACCACTAAATGATCGTATATTATTTGTTCTGAACGATTCTTCTAATTCCGTCCTTTCAATATTATATTATGATGATATTATTATCATCAAGAGCAAATCTTTTGATCTCTCAGAATCAATCAGAAGCATGTAGCTTCATTCCATCTCCAGGATAATAATAACAGGAGGGCAATAGCTTATATCAGATCGAGGTTTGTTTATTGTCAATCACGACTGGAATTGCATGCGGGGGCTTTCAGTGTCCTGATTGTCTACACAAATCCTCTAATTGTATCAACAAACGAACCTTTGAAATCAATTAATATGAACTGCAGCGAATTGCATTCAATAAACTCCATCAAATTTATTCACGAGAGTTGCCAGTGAATAACAGATCACATGTTGAAAGGAAGTCAGAATCAGCTGTGTGACAAGCTTGTAGAGAACAGTGTCCATCTAGTTTTCGAAATAGTGAGTACTTCCAGTGAACTGTGACACTGCAATCCTTTCAGTAATCTCGTCAGTCCGGATATTTTCAGTGACAGTCATAATCACAATCATCTAGGACCATAGGTGATGAATTCTATCTGAGTTACCGGCATTGGTGATAGGGAATATGACGCTGTTATTAGAGACAGAAGACATAGATAGTGACAAATCTCCAATATACTAAGAGTATATCCTTGTACTTAAAAGTCAAAACTGTACAGCTAAACATACACTTTTTTTTCATTAAAAGTGACATCTAAAAATCCCTCTATTCATTCAATGATGGTGTAATTCATATCTTGTCAAATTAAATAAATAAGATAACACTGATTCATTAAATAAAAATTCACATGATTTGATACACAACAAATAAAAAAAATATTTGATTAATTTTAGAAATGACTAGATTAAGTGCACTCAGTAGAGGGCATACCTTCGCCGCAGCTTTGGCCTGTTCTTTCCCAAAATTGAATGAACTGATAACTGGATGATAACCAATCGGCCCACAAAGTTTCATGCAATATGGTTCGATACTTTTGAGTTATAAATGGCCTTGACCTTGATCTTTGACCTGATCGCTCCCAAAATGTAACAAAATGGTTCCTGCATATTGACCAATCGTCCCACCAAGTTTCATGCAATATGGTTCAATACTTTTTGAGTTATAAATGACCATGACCTTGACCTTTGACCAAGTCACTCTCAAAATTCTAGCAGCAGGTCACTGAACATGGACCAATTGTTTAACCAAATTTCAGGCAATTTGGTTGAACACTTTTTCAGTTAAGCGAATAACAAAATGATAAATAAATAAATAAACGACGGCTAAAATATGACCTTCCCGTATTCTGCGAAGGTACCTATAAGTAAATGGAGAGAAATACCCGATTTCGAACACACAATATTTGCAATAGCGATATAAAATAGTAGAGCACCTTTACAATGGATGAAACTGCCGGAGCGAATAAGGTTGAACCTTTTTACAAAGTTACAGAAACTTCATGAACCTGAAAAAGTTCCCAGATCAGAAGACGCACTTTCAGCTTAAAGAAAAAGGAAACTTAAACCATCGGGATTGAAAAAAATTCTTATCAGATAGTAAGTATTTCGTTACAAAAATATTAACGAAAGAGGATAATGTGGTAGAATGTGATGCATGCTGTTTCGCATAAATTTATACCATAGCTCACACTAACGATGAGATAAATTAAATTAAAAATTAGAAAAACTCAAAACATTGGTCTAAATCAAATGAATTACATATAGACTATTACTACTCTAAATGATTACTGACCTCGAAAACGTATTTATCAAAAATAAACAACATAAATATCCTGGGTAAGCATTTTTCTTTTGGCAACATTATCCTAGTATTGAACAACGTTGTTCTCCATGAACCATTCTTACCTGGATGGAATACAAATTTTTTCGAAACATTGAAAGGAAGCATATCGATTACAACCACAATTCAAAAAGCTTTGCTTTCAGTTGAATTAATTCGCCAGTTGCGAGGCGAATATTTAAGCCTGAATATACATACATTCAGTTGTGAATATTACTGTAAAAATTTTCCTCTGTCATTTCACTTGATATGAAAAGTCAATAATTCGCAGTTCATGCAGTCTATTTATTATATGCTATATTCATGTTTATTCAATGGTGAAATATATAGAACGTTTTAGCGATGTTTGCTAGGAGAATTTACCTCTCTAGTGGGAGCAGTTGTCAGAAGAAAGAAAGATTATTTGGCAATGAAGAAAAGAGAAGGTTTCATTTGGAAGCATACTTTACATTAGGAACATGTTGGAACTCTTCCGAAAAATGGACATCCATTCAAAATATGTGATTCACTCAATTTTCGATAGGATGTGTCTAGGAACTTAAGAAGGATCATTTCAGTGCACCGAGACATTGAAACTGAATAACTATGTACACTTAAAAACACTTCCAAACAAAAATAGAACACCTTTTACTAACTTGCTAGCGGCTACAGCGTCATATTGGCGATTGTTATATTTAAGCAATTAAGGTTCAATAGCAGGAAATACATATATGCACCAAAGTAAAGTAATTCGTTTTTATTTCAGTGTGAACAGCCAGACTGACATTGACATATGAAACTATTTGCTCAGCATTAGAGAATTATTTGCATATTATTGCACGAACAATTTTAATATTTCGCGCTTCAATATTACTGAATTCACACTCACTCAGCTATCAGAGGATGAATAATAATGATATTACTGATGCAGACTGAGTTATAGTTTGGAATAATGGTGTTAAGAGCCATAAATCGATAGGGTCGAATTACAATTTTTTTGGAAGAACTGAATAGCAAGTCGATTGAAAGATAATTTATGAGATGATAAAACTGCAGAGGCTAGGAGTATATCTGGAATAAGTCTCATACTTTCAAATCCTCATAACATAATTTCCACAGAATTCTAGGACCAAACCGCGCAATCTTCTGGACAGTTAAAAAGTGGAAAGTTTTCATTAAATGGCGTGAAACAAGGAGAATCACTTTGGTTCTCAATATAGTTTTCAGACAGACGTTAACAAGATCGATGGCTCTGTTTGGAGTGAAATGTTAGTGTGACTCAGAAAATTAGGGAGGTGAAGATTGGGATAGAGTGAGACTTTCTTAAGGTAATTGTTATTCTGTATAATAATTTAAATAGCAAGAAATACAGTTTAGAGATTATTCCATTGCTTCATGAATTCATTCCATAACACGTGTTGCCGGACAGGACAATTGGCTGATCAGATATTTTAAATTATTATTTATATATTTCTATTTAACTAAACTAACCAATCTGAAAAAGACCATTTGCTAGTTTAAATTTTATTGTAGATTTTCAGCGTTCACATTGCCAAAATGTTTAGGTTGCTCATTGTTTATCAACGATGTAAGAGTAGTCATTAAGAAAGAGTAGTCATTAAGAAAGAGTAGTCATTAAGAAAGAGTAGTCATTAAGAAAGAGTAGTCATTAAGAAAGAGTAGTCATTAAGAAAGAGTAGTCATTAAGAAAGAGTAGTCATTAAGAAAGAGTAGTCATTAAGAAAGAGTAGTCATTAAGAAAGAGTAGTCATTAAGAAAGAGTAGTCATTAAGAAAGAGTAGTCATTAAGAAAGAGTAGTCATTAAGAAAGAGTATTCTCCTTTTTTAGTTAGTTTGTAGTTTCACTATAATCCCTAATCGTGAAAGGGGCATTAAATTTGTAATAAAATAATTGTAAATTGTAGTAATGAATGCATGGAATGTGGACACACATTATATACACTGGCGCTAATTAATTAAATGAATGGTATAAATGACAGTGCTGCAATATTTTGGCTGCAAACTTATGTCGGACAAATGTCCGAACATGGACGTTATGTCATATAATAAATTAGACGTTATATCATATTAAAACATGGATGTTATGTCATATAATAAATTAGACGTTATGTCATTCAATAAATTGGACGTTATGTCATATAATACCCAATAACACTAATTTGCCGTTTAATAAACAATGTAAAGTGAAGGTCAACAACAAGGCACGTAAATAACAGCACTAATGTAAGTAAGAGTCTGTGTCAACTTTAGACACAATCCAATAACATTATTTTATATGATATCTAAACAAATAGCAACCAGAATTCAAAACAAACTATTTAATATTAAATTTTCATGTGGAATATTTTAACATAATATGATAGATAAACATTCATTGATTTTCGTTACGAATTACTTTGGCTGTAATCACAGTAATTTCAGACACAGTAGGATATATAATAGTTAACATAATCTCATGCAATCCTTAAATAGTTGGAATTATTTACAATATATTCAGAAAGATGAGCTTCAATCTTTGTAATGTTTAGAAAATGTTTGAATATCTTCGTGAATAAGAATTTGAGCTTAAGATACATATACACTATGTGACTATACTAACTAATAAACCATCACTATTTACAATAACACTATTTTCCAAAATGAATTTCTTTAATAAAAATTATTTTGGAAAATTTAGATTGACAGAGTATATTAAAAACTACATAATTAAATATTCTGATTCCATTAAAACACATACAAAAGCAAACGTTTGATTTCATTGAAACCAATAAAAATAAAAGATGGATAACAATAATTATTATATATACCTATACTTTTTTCTTATATGATCGAAAATGTGGACCGTCCAATAACTCAGAACTTACCCAATCAAATTAATTGAATTATTACTGAATGTAAATGAAAAAGTACTGGGAGTGAATTAACTGACTAGGTTTCGATAGCGATGATTGGGTATCTCTTAACGATAACGATGATTGGATATCTCTTAACGATAACGATGATAGGGTATCTCTTAACGATAACGATGATAGGGTATCTCTTAACGATAACGATGATTGGGTATCTCTTAACGATAACGATGATTGGGTATCTCTTAACGATAACGATGATTGGGTATCTCTTAACGATAACGATGATAGGGTATCTCTTAACGATAACGATGATAGGGTATCTCTTAACGATAACGATGATTGGGTATCTCTTAACGATAACGATGATTGGGTATCTCTTAACGATAACGATGATTGGGTATCTCTTAACGATAACGATGATTGGGTATCTCTTTCCGATAACGATGATTGGGTATCTCTTAACGATAACGATGATTGGGTATCTCTTAACGATAACGATGATTGGGTATCTCTTAACGATAACGATGATTGGGTATCTCTTAACGATAACGATGATTGGGTATCTCTTACCGATAACAATGATTGGGTATCTCTTAACGATAACGATGATTGGGTATCTCTTAACGATAACGATGATTGGGTATCTCTTGAAGGCTATAACCTCAGGTTATAGGAAAAGTAATAACGGCAACTAAATATGGAAAGTTTAAGGTTGAAATATAATCATATATGATCACATACAGATCAAGTTCCATATGATATTATGCATTAATTAATTATTCTTTTATTAAATAAATGATCCTTTAGAATTTAATTTAAAATAGAGTAACTATATCATGGATTGATAAGTCAACTGTAATATTTAGATCTAATTGAGTTTTCCTTTAGTTCACAAATCTGGTAGTTTCCTCATTAAGGAATAAACGCGACCTTTTAATGAGTTCATCAAAGTCTGGCAAATCAGAAATTGTCGGCGTTAGAGAATTCCTACTTTTCTAATTTATGCAGCGTTCTAATTAGTTAATTAATTAGTCAAGTCTGCCCTGTAACACTAAATGAACATTGTCACGAGGAGAAAAAAGAAGGAATGCAGAAGCAGCCTGCAGGGAACAAATAGTTTCAAGGGAATAAATGTGGAACTCTGATAAACTTGAAGTTACAATAAGGAAATTTAAACCTAATCTTAGAATAATGAATCAGCAGCTTTAAGGGAAGAAATATGGAACTCTAGCAAACTTGATCTTACAATAAGGAATTTGAAACTTTAAACCTAACTAACAATACCGAATCTGTAACTTTAAGCAAAATCTTTAAATACTGATCTGTAACTAATAAACCAAAGAATCATGAGCTTTCAGTGACTAAATTCTATTAACTTTTTTCAATCCTGTAAGTGTACATTACCAATTACTGAATTTAAGGTCAAAGACCATCTATTCCACTGAAATTATTTCGCAATGTCGTGAAAATTCACCACGTCATTGTGTGGTGCGATTTTAATTCCCTTTATTCTGCATCTTTAGATGGCACAACGATAACGAAATTCTCTGCAGCAAAATAGCATAATTTCTGATCAAACGAACCACTGTTTTTGAAGTCTGGTTAGCAGACAAAAGTTGGGACTGCGACACAAACTTTGTCCAAATGATGCAATTTTGGTGCCATTCCAGATAGAATAATAATGAGATTGTTTCTTGGAAGAGGTATGCAATTTCCAATGGAAAAACCCTCCGAAGAATTTAATAAGACGATTGGAATGTCCTGGAAATTATATCGGACGAGAATTAAGAGTTTCTCTTAGTAGACTACCTTCGGAAAGAGCTATAATTAAAAATTGTATTAATCTATCAATTAGAGCAGAATCTTCGTTAAAAGGATTTAGTCAAAGAAAGACAAATTGACTATAAAAACATTAACTGGTTTAATATTATTCGAATGTAAAGATAGACTATTGAAGCAACCATCAAAGAAACTTTTGAAATGTTGCTTCTATAATTGCATTATTGATATAAAATGCAGGTGCTTTAGAATTGAATTTCACTCATTAATTAACCTGACTCGTTACTCTAGAAAAATGATTGCTTTCTTTATCATCAGCTAAAGAAGAGAGGATGGTTTCAACTTACTGGAACTACATGCTGGAACATGCGACATATTATTATTCTAATTTGCAGATTCGATAAATACAAAAAAACCGATAGCATATTTTCAGTGTACCGTGTGGTGGCTAGGAAGGATCTTTTCAGTGTACCGTGTAGTGGCTAGGAAGGATCTTTTCAGTGTACCGTGTGGTGGCTAGGAAGGATATTTTCAGTGTACCGTGTAGTGGCTAGGAAGGATATTTTCATTGTACCGTGTAGTGGCTAGGAAGGATATTTTCAGTGTACCGTGTAGTGGCTAGGAAGGATATTTTCAGTGTACCGTGTAGTGGCTAGGAAGGATATTTTCAGTGTACCGTGTAGTGGCTAGGAAAGATATTTTCAGTGTACCGTGTAGTGGCTAGGAAGGATATTTTCAGTGTACCGTGTAGTGGCTAGGAAGGATATTTTCAGTGTACCGTGTAGTGGCTAGGAAGGATCTTTTCATTGTACCGTGTAGTGGCTAGGAAGGATCTTTTCAGTGTACCGTGTAGTGGCTAGGAAGGATATTTTCAGTGTACCGTGTAGTGGCTAGGAAGGATCTTTTCAGTGTACCGTGTGGTGGCTAGGAAGGATCTTTTCAGTGTACCGTGTAGTGGCTAGGAAGGATCTTTTCAGTGTACCGTGTAGTGGCTAGGAAGGATCTTTTCAGTGTACTGTGTAGTGGCTAGGAAGGATCTTTTCAGTGTACCGTGTAGTGGCTAGGAAGGATCTTTTCAGTGTACTGTGTAGTGGCTAGGAAGGATCTTTTCAGTGTACCGTGTAGTGGCTAGGAAGGATATTTTCAGTGTACCGTGTACCGGTAAATCTCGAATTTTACGTATCTCAAAACTTTACTACGAAACTCTACTTTAACGGTGTCACTTTCACGGCAATACTCCAAAGTTACGAAATACTACAGCTTTTACGATAACACATTTCCCGTCAGATTTACATGACGTCACATCAAAGTTTCTAATTTCAAACTGTTCTGGTTGTCTTCTATTCTAAATTACTGTAAAAGGAAGTAGTATGAAAAGCAATTTCACCGGTAACTGTTGTCAAGCCAGCAGCTATTACACCTTCCAAACAATATTTAGCATTGTATCTAGGCATATATTCACTTAGATTATTCATAGTAATCCAAATCCAATAGCATGTCTCATGAGTCATAAGTTATAATGTGCGCAGTGTCTTCATTCATTCGAATATTTCACTTCAGCTTTTTAAATTTACTTAACGTTACATATAAATAATTAGGGTTGAGTCATAAAAGGACTTGAAAGATCAATTCTGAGCTGTTTGAATCATGCATGAAGATATTTGTTATTATATCACCTTAGTCTATGATGCTCTGTTCTCCATTTATAATTTCGTGATCCCATCTCCATTTTACGCAATTGCCTCCAGTTTTACGGACCCTGTCTGCAGTAAAAGTAGGTTACTTGTACCATGTCATTCGAAGTGACTGGACAGGGGACAGTGAACATATTCTCCCTAGTCACTGCCTAACGAAAACTTGCTATTGGTTACAATGTATTATCGGTAATTGTTAAGTTAGCATTATTGACCTTGTATATAAACTTAGAATCATATAGTGAAGACAGTATATAATACACAATGCATGACCTTCATAGTTTAGACTACTTGAAAAAATGTCATAATAATAAGATACCAAAACATTGAAAAAATGCCACAATAATAGACTAATAGTATTCCAAGCTATTGGATAAATATCACAATAATAACTTAATAAGATAATAACATTCCAAACCATTGGATAAATATCACAATAATAACTCAATAAGATAATAACATTCCAAACCATTGGATAAATATCACAATAATAACTTAATAAGATAATAACATTCCAAACCATTGGATAAATATCACAATAATAACTTAATAAGATAATAACATTCCAAACCATTGGATAAATATCACAATAATAACTCAATAAGATAATAACATTCCAAACCATTGGATAAATATCACAATAATAACTTAATAAGATAATAACATTCCAAACCATTGGATGAATATCACAATAATAACTTAATAAGATAATAACATTCCAAACCATTGGATAAATATCACAATAATAACTTAATAAGATAATAACATTCCAAACCATTGGATAAATATCACAATAATAACTTAATAAGATAATAACATTCCAAACCATTGGATAAATATCACAATAATAACTCAATAAGATAATAACATTCCAAACCATTGGATAAATATCACAATAATAACTTAATAAGATAATAACATTCCAAACTATTGGATAAATATCACAATAATAACTTAATAAGATAATAACATTCCAAACCATTGGATAAATATCACAATAATAACTCAATAAGATAATAACATTCCAAACCATTGGATAAATATCACAATAATAACTTAATAAGATAATAACATTCCAAACCATTGGATAAATATCACAATAATAACTCAATAAGATAATAACATTCCAAACCATTGGATAAATATCACAATAATAACTTAATAAGATAATAACATTCCAAACTATTGGATAAATATCACAATAATAACTTAATAAGATAATAACATTCCAAACCATTGGATAAATATCACAATAATAACTTAATAAGATAATAACATTCCAAACCATTGGATAAATATCACAATAATAACTCAATAAGATAATAACATTCCAAACCACTGCAAAGATCAGAAGGAAGAGTTTTTGTGATTTGTTAAGTTGTTTGATTGCATTTTAGGAAGAGACTTTGGTGAAACTTTTGGCAAAATTAATCTACTTATTGTTTTCCCATAGAACTTTGGCGGGAGTTTTTCTTTCGCGTACCAACTTCTTGTCGGTGTTTTTCCCCGAAGTATTTTCTCCCGTCACGGCGACAACAAAGACTTTACGCTAAAAAAAACTTCTGCCTCTTACGTCCGAAGAAATATCTTCTACGAGACATATTAGAGATAAGAAGAAATGAAGAGGTAGTTGATAGTGATGTAATCAACTAGTGTAAATAAAATTGACACTTTAATTGTGAGAACACAATAGAATGTTTGTTATTGACTCGAACTTTTGACGTTTCCTTAGTCAGCATAATCACGAATAACATTTGTTGCACAATCATACCTTCAGCAATGAAGCTGACATGTTGTTATTCACTTAAAGAAAATAATTTGACATTTAGATCAAAGGGTATATTGAAGGAGGAATAATTGGAGCCATTTCTGAGTTATCAGACTGTTCCACATTTCCGATCATTTGAGGATTATATCTTTTCATGTTTATAATGGAAAAATAGGGTATTTCAAAGCAAAAAAAACCTGAATAATTTTTATTTTAATATGCATCCATGATAGATGCAAGTTTCATGGATACAAATCAAAAGTTAAATACTCATTATATACAGGGTGGGGCGTGAGCTTGGAAGCAATTTTTCAAACATTAATATAATTCTTAAAAATAAGTTCCTAAGTAGGTGATAGGGTTTGAACTATAGTAGAGACACTACATTATGACGTGGCAGTGTTATTTTTTACAAAAATTTAGTCAATTCAAAAATGTCAGACAAAAGAGAAGCCATTATTGCTCTGCACCGTGCCGGGAAGTCAGATTCCGTCATTACAAAGACTCTCTCAATAGCGAGATCGACTGTTTGGAAGTGTGTGAAGCGTTTTAATGAGAGAGGAGACTTGACTGATCGTCCAAGAAGTGGTAGACCACGCTCACAACGCACCAAACAACTGATAAAATGTGCCCGAGAGAAGATCAGGAGGAACCCGAAAAGGTCAATACGATTGTTAGCCAAAACAGCTAATGTGAGTACCAGAACAATGAGAAGAGTTGTCAAAGAAGACCTAAAGATGTCCTCTTTCACCCTCCAAAAGAGACAGACTCTGTCAGAAGCTGTAAAGAAAAAGAGATAGGAGAGAAGCAAAGTACTTCTGAGAGAATTGAAGTCTGGCACGGCTGGTGAAATTGTTTGGTCTGACGAAAAAAATTTCACAGTGGAAATGGCTCACAACCGGAGGAATGACAGAATAATTGGTAAAGATGCAAAAGACATCCCATGCAACCAAAAAACTGTCCACAGAACCTTGAAACCTGCTTCAGTAATGGTCTGGGCCGCCGTTTCAGAAACTTGGAGATCTCCTTTAATTTTTGTGGAACAAGGCGCCAAAATCAATGCTAAATGTTATATTGAGAATATTTTGACGCCAATGTTGGAGTCAGCTAAGGATCACTTCGGTAATGACACTCTATGGACATTTCAGCAAGACGGCGGCGCAACTTCACATACTGCAAATGTCACTCAAAACTGGTGCCATGACCATCTTCCACGGTTTTGGTCCAAAGAAATGTGGCCTCCCTGCTCCCCAGATGTTAATCCTATGGACTTTTCGGTATGGTCCATTCTTGAATCAAATGCCTGTGGTAAATTCCATCGCAGTGTGGATGATTTAAAGCGTTCGCTCCAGAGATCTTGGGAGGAAATTTCACAAGAACAGTTGCGTGCCGCAGTAAGAGGAGTTCGGAGGAGATTTGAGGCTGTTATTAAAAACAAGGGGGGACATTTTGAATAATTTTATGATTTTTGAATTCTTAAAACCCTTATGTAATAATACATAACTGTAAATTATTAAATATATTTTTCGTTGGATTATAATATGCACTTTCATTTGCTTCCAAACTTACGCCCCACCCTGTACATGTTTCTTATATGTTCGAAAATGTGAAACTGACTGATAACTCAGAACTTACCCTGCATCAATATACTGATTAGAAAGGATCGTTTCTTACTGGTATCTTAACCAACTCTTGACCCTGAGATTCAAATTTTGAACATCACTCTACGGATTTCTCCTCCGTACAGCAGTGAATATAATCACCAGGTATTTTTTGAGTCATTAATCACATGTGTGAAAGAACAGGGAACTAATGCACGAGTAGAGCTATTTTTCAGAGGTGTTAATTAACTTCTCAGTGATAATGCAGTTTACAACAGTTCGGATTTTCAGACTACAAATCATTTAGGTCGAAAGAACAGACAACTGGAAAAGATAAATACGAATTTTAGTTAAAAAGGTAGATTATGATCAAAAAATGACTCCAGTAACATTACCTGATCTAATCTCTGGACATTGAACTATGAACGAAAACCGTAAAATAAACAGAACAATCATTTTTCTAGAATGAACTTAATCATTTCAATATTTTGAGTTTTGACTCATTTTAAATATCAAAATCTATTAGGGTTAGTTCTGAGTTATCGAACGGTTCCATGTTTTTGGACACATAAGAAATAAAATTATATTATTCAAATTTTATTATTATTATATATTTTTTTATGTGACCGAAGATATGAAACTGACCGATAATCCGTAACTTACCCTACGATAATATGGTATTTGGCATCAATATAGGCTGCATTACTGAACGATATGGTAAAAAACAAACAAATGCCGACCAAAACATGACCCTCCACAATTTGCTAAGGTAATTATATCACACAGTATCTCATTTTAAACTGATTAGCTCTTGCACTCAGAGGTTATTGCTTCAGACGGTAATATAATTTGTGAAGGGATGATTAGTTTGGCCGAGGCGATGGTAGTAGCTACCAAAAGAAGTCACGAGATTTAGCTTATAGTTATTGAATTGAACTTTAACACGTTCCTCGCGTATCCCAATAACAGAAGTATGACGTCACCGCGGAAGAATTTACTGGTTTATTTGGATAGTATTTGTGATACCTCGTGCTGGAATTTCTGGAGTGTTTTATTTGGTATACTGTTTTATACTTATAGTTCAATAAAAAGGCTGAACCATTGATGAATCATTACGTAACTATGTATTATTTGCATGTTAAAAATGCGAAAAAAAAGCGCAATGATTTTTACAATATTCAGGGGCTACATTCAATACAAGTTTCAAAAGAAATCACCCCCCCCCCCCCAAAAAAAAATAAATACATATATATATATAATAATGAGGAATACAAGAAACCCCCAAAAATAGGGAGTTAACACAGTGTTTTAGAGCTGAAGATAACAGAGCATTTTGACAGCATTAATTACACGGGGAGGAGATTAAATTGGATGCGAGAACAATGTAAAATGAATTATTAGGGAGATGTGAATATAATATACATTGAAGCTATTAACCATGCATACGACATTCAGTTACACAACTTGAATAGTAAAGAGAACAGTGTTCAGAATTGGAGTGAAGCTAATTAATCTAGCTAGCTACATGGTAAATATCTCTCACTAGAATATTTAAGATGAATATTCAACGGATAGAATGTTTAAGAGCTTAGAATTACTACCTACAGGGAAGATGAGAATAATGAAGAGATACAATCAGCGAGAAATATTTTGATATGTGAACTAAAGTGAATTACAAAAAAATGGAAGAATCCATAGTGATATAACATTTAATATAAAAAAAAAAAATTGAAAAATACTTTCATATATTTTTTGTTTCATAATTTTTAGAAGTTGAAAAATCGAGATGTTGAATAATGAAGACTTGAATTTGATTCTAGAGTAAGCGAAACTAATTGGCATACAATTATTTCAGGGTAAGTTGCGAATTATCGGATGGTTCCACATTTTCGACCGTAACACGTTGACCGCGATGTGTACCATATATGTACACAGAGAACTTTCCCAACCGGTGATGTGCAAATATCTGGTGCACGCATCAAATTTATAATTTCTTTAATTAGATGTATATCAGTCTATATTAGAAATTTTAAGGAATGGTGTACTACGACAAGACGGTAAATAACTAAAATGAATATTGATCATGAAAAATATGTCTATTTATAACTATAATCGGAATTAATGTAATACATGATTAAACCTATCGCCAGTAAAGAAGACATGCTGAATCAGCAATCATAGTCAACGTGTTAAAAGATAAAAGTCATTAACAATTTTTTTATACGATCGAAAATGTTGGAACCATCAGAAAATTCGGAATTCACTCTATATCAAATTGCAACCCTTATTCAATTACCTTTGAATCAGTAAAAAATATAGACAAATGTATTAATTCCGAGACAAAGAATGATATCACTCCTCATGCCTACTTTTAGTTTTTGAACAATAAAGCATTAGCACAATTAGATAGCGTTGAAATAGGTTGAAAGTAATTAAAGAAGACAATAGCGATTAGATCAAGAGATGGAGATTTGCTAAACAGGCTATGGTGTGATAGAACAATGGTAGTAATTAGTGCTCTGTGGGAGACTGGCTGCTACTACATCACGCTTGACGAACACTTCAACTTGATGAGGATATATCAAACACTATTTAATATAAAACCATTCTTAGAGAATATATGACAATAAAAAATAAGCTTCCATACACTGTTTTTATTTTATTCAAATAGAGAGGGAGGGCAAGTACCGAGTTATCGGACGGTTTGAACAAGTAAATGTTACGTAATTTGGTATCCATGATACCTGCATGTATCATGGATACCGTAAATGCTTTGTACAAAGACCCAATGATATCCCCAGGGAATTCTTCTGCTGAATTACCTCAGATAAATTGAGATGGAATGTCTACTCTACTGAATAAATACTCAGTTTCTTTACTTCCTCACAAGTAAAGTCGAGCGGATGTAGGACTGCGTTACTGCATAGACACTTAGAAGCAAATTAGAAGACTTTTTAAGGTAAATAGAGCTTGCATACTCACAGGTAAAGTGCATTGCTGATGAATGAATGCACTTGGCAGTAGTTAGAGGTGGAAATTATTTACCTGAAATGGAAGAAAAACGAGGGTTAGGATATTAAATTGAAGCATGATATAAAAAGCATGTAATATATATTATTTTGAAATATCACAAATACTTGCAAAATAAATAAACAATTCAACAATATGAAAGAAATCCATCAATTTTTAACACAGCAAATATCACGCAGGATGAATCTTTATTTTAGCCCAGCAAATTATGTTTAAATACGAAACATCAGCGAAATAGAAATGCGTTCAGTTACAACATACAAAGCTAAATACACATGTTTCTAGTTCTTTGTGACTGGAAAAGATAACAGCGTATACAGTGACACGCAAAAGTATTCAATACATTCGCTAATTTCAAATATCTCAAAATCTAGTTAACATTCGATGTTGAAATTAACATGTATTAATCATATGAAGGCATAAAACAACATCTGTGAAGGATATTGAAAAGAAACGCGTATTTTATTTTTTATTAAACAAAGGGACAAAATAGCTATCGCAAAAGTATTCAATACATGCATTTAATATTTAGTTGCAAAGCCCTTGCTCTTCTTTACAGCAGCAAGCCTTTTAGCATAGTGTCTTGTAAACTTTTTGCATGTTTCAGGAGTTATTCTAGTCCATTCCTCGTGGCAGAAAGTTTCTAATTCTTTAAGATTTTGAGGATTCCTTTTGTGGACGTTGATCTTTAGAATTCTCCACAAATTCTCAATGGGGTTCAGGTCCGGTGATTGGCTGGGCCACTTCAGAACATCAATGTTGTTATCTTCGAACCACTTCTTCGTTAGCTTTGCAGTATGCTTAGGGTCATTGTCTTGCTGGAAGACCCAACCATTCTCAAACTGGAATGAATCAACCGACTTCAGCAGATTTTCATTCAAAATGTCTCTATACAAGTCATGACAGCATTCATCTTTCCTCTTATGATCTTTAGTTCTCCTGTTCCCACTGAAGAGAAGCATCCCCAAATCATAATACTACCCCCTCCAAATTTCACTGTTGGGATAGTGTTTTTGGAAGCATGGGCTTCACCACGTTTGCTCCAAACATGACCGTCAGAGTTGTGTCCAAAAAGCTCTATTTTGGTCTCATCTGACCACACAACTGAATTCCAGTATTCATCCGGCTTCAATAAATATTCATCGGCGAATTTTAATCTGCTAGAAATATGTTTCTTGTTGAGCAGAGGAGTTTTCCTAGGTGTTCTTGAATGAATATCAGCTCGATGAATGGTTCGGCTGATAGTGTCCTTGCTAACTATTACACCGCTTCTCTGCAGATCTTCTTGAATCTCAGAACGAGTCACAAATGGGTTTCGTTTCACTTTCCTAATAACTAACCGTTCAGTTGCACCAGTGATCTTCCTTGGACAGCCACTCCTAGGTACATTAAGAACAGAATTGCTAGCTTTCCACTTTCTGATGATGCATCCTACGGTGTTCACATTCACTTTTAAAGTCTGTGATATTTTCCTATATCCATTTCCTTCTTTATGGAGCTCCACGACACGTTTTCGAAGGTCATTAGATAGTTCTTTAGCTTTAGCCATCACTAATGTATCTCAGTAACAGGAAACAGTGCTCTCAAATGATAGACGTGGTATCACCGGCATAAATGACTAGATAATGACACACGCAGGCTTGTGATTGGCTGGAAAATCGTCATATTAATATGGAATGTACTCAAATTTTTCATGTTGAAATGCTCTTTATGAAAAAATGGTGAGAAATATGAAATAAAAATGTTTTTTAATGCATGTATTGAATACTTTTGCGATAGCTATTTTGTCCCTTTGTTTAATAAAACATAAAATACGCGTTTCTTTTCAATATCCTTCACAGATGTTGTTTTATGCCTTCATATGATTAATACATGTTAATTTCAACATCGAATGTTAACTAGATTTTGAGATATTTGAAATTAGCGAATGTATTGAATACTTTTGCGTGTCACTGTATATGCCTATTGGAATGAACAAGAACATGTAAAGAATAGAACAATACAAATTACTTTTAAATGAACGGTAAATTCCGCGTAATCAAACATCTCCACTATTTCGACCTTATGAGAAAGAAGTGTATACTCAATATTATTTCTTATTTAAATTGGTATCCATGTTACAGGCAGGCATCATAGATACCAATACTAGATTGGTATCCATAATACCTGCAGGTATCATGGATACCAATATCAGCTTGGTATCCATGTAGTGTCTAGGAATATCTACTCCAAAGCATCGAAGTTTAATAACCTGATCTAGAGATCGAAGCAAAGATCGTCAGCTCACATCACAAAATTCACACACTGTAGTATCTATCAGCGCTGAACACGAAAATGCAAATCTGGTTGCATGTTGCACTGAGATTTATGAATGTAATACCTTTGCAGGCAGCAGTAGGTAGGTATGTAGAACGTATCTTTTAACAGTTAGGAGAACTGAAGCAGCATTTTATTGCCCATTATCCTAACGTGATAATGCTTTGGAATGATTATATTCAGTGGTAACACAGTATATTAATACACGGTTGTGAGGTCACGGAAAATTATCTTCTCAAAAAATGAGTTTTGGATATGTATGATTTATATGCAGGAAAAGTTACTTTGAATTTACTATTTAATATTTACCTTTACTTTTAAACCACTTTAGTATATGAAATATTACCGAAAAAACTATAGTTGAAGAAGAACATTTTACACAGTTTATAATAGAAATACACAGTTTGATTATTCAATAAAATAATAATCAAATGAGACCAATGTAATTGGTTCGACTGGTGTGATCTTATGATTCTAATTTGACTTTCACTGCCTCCAAAAGTCACATTCCAATATCAATAAAGGAGAAAGGGACTTAGAAAGGCAATATAGAAAGGGGCTGAATAAGTGACTAAATCTGTTCCCTAATCATCGGAAATGCAGAGGCTAGGACTTTTTTCTGCTGGTGTCAGCAAAAAGTTCCTCATTGACTAACTGAAAACTTAAAGTCTGAATTTTTATTTACATCTCTGATATTGGAGCAGTTAGGGTAAGCTACGAATTGTGGGTCGGTTTCACATCTTCGGTCATGTAAGGAAATATGATACAATAATAATTATTTAAATTTTAATTGGTGTCCAGGATATCTGCAGGTATCATGGATACCAATAATACAAAAATAGTATTTAGTTTTTCTTATAAGACCGAAGATGTGAAACCGACCTACAATTCGTAACTTACCCTAGTGAATATCATTCCTATTAGGGTTTAGGAAATCCACATAGTGTTAGCTTAGTGGCAGTTGTTTCTTCTTCACTCAGCCTGGTATTACTCTTAACTATGTAATACAGAAGTCAATAGAGTACTGAAGATGTAAGTTCATTATATACAGGAGTTCACTATACAGTAGTTCACTATACAGTAGTTCACTATAGAGGAGTTCACTATAGAGGAGTTCACTATAGAGGAGTTCACTATAGAGGAGTTCACCGTACAGTAGTTCACTATACAGTAGTTCACTATAGAGGAGTTCACTATAGAGGAGTTCACCGTACAGTAGTTCACTATACAGGAGTTCACTATACAGTAGTTCACTATACAGGAGTTCACTATACAGGAGTTCACTATACAGTAGTTCACTATACAGGAGTTCACTATACAGTAGTTCACTATACAGTAGTTCACTATACAGTAGTTCACTATACAGTAGTTCACTATAGAGGAGTTCACTATACAGGAGTTCACCGTACAGTAGTTCACTATACAGGAGTTCACTATACAGTAGTTCACTATACAGGAGTTCACTATACAGGAGTTCACTATACAGTAGTTCACTATACAGGAGTTCACTATACAGTAGTTCACTATACAGGAGTTCATTATACAGGAGTTCACTATACAGGAGTTCACTATACAGTAGTTCACTATAGAGGAGTTCACTATACAGGAGTTCACTATACAGTAGTTCACTATAGAGGAGTTGCACTGCATAGTGTTAGCTTAGTGGCAGTTGTTTCTTGTTATTTCTCTTAACTGTGTAATGTAGAAGTCAATAGACACTGAAGAGGTAAGGACTCTTGAGAGTTTGATCTTCCAATTTAGATAATGGGATGTACACTCGTGGCTACTATTCTACAGTCGATAATAAACATCACAAAAGAGATGTACACCATTCACGATATAATCTAAGTAATGGCTAACATGTTTGTTTTGTAATGGAACTGCAGATAACTTCACCAATGGAAATACTTTGGGTGGTATGAGTATTTGTGTCATACAATTAAATACAGGACTTGAAATATTCAGAATATTTGAGTTAGGTGACGGTATAGGAGACAATATACCGTTGAACATGAAATATATCATGGACAAGTAATATTAAACTATGAATGTAAATCTTTCAAGTTCTATCAGATACACTAAAATATTCTTCAAGCAGCACGTATACTTTACCACCGAAAGAAAAAAAAACATTAAACTAGGTAAAGTTCTTAATTATCGGTCAGTTGAACATTTTCGGACATGTAAGAATTTTTTTTTCTTACGTGTCCGCAAATGTTGAACTGACCGATAATTAAGAACTTACCCTATTTATAAATGACCAAAAACATTCAATCTCCTTCAATCTCGTAAATATGACACTATCAATCTTACTTCCAAATACTGTAACTGTCATACTCTCAATCTTGTTTCAAATATGTTTCAATCACTTCCGCACTGAACTTGTGGTTTGATCCCTCGTCTTAGATTTCGATTGCATGCAGCGCCACCTGATCTTTGTAGACCTGATCACTTGCAGAGGATAGACAAATACTTAAAGATTCGAAAGCGAGATGTGAATTTCAACCCCTGAAGATCTCTTGGTGAAGCGAGATATGAATTTCAACCCCTGAAGATCTCTTGGTGAGGCGAGATATGAATTTCAACCCCTGAAGAATCTCTTGGTGAGGCGAGATATGAATTTCAACCCCTGAAGAATCTCTTGGTGGAGCGAGATATGAATTTCAACCCCTGAAGAATCTCTTGGTGAAGAGAGATATGAATTTCAACCCCTGAAGAATCTCTTGGTGAAGCGAGATATGAATTTCAACCCCTGAAGATCTCTTGGTGAAGCGAGATATGAATTTCAACCCCTGAAGATCTCTTGGTGAGGCGAGATATGAATTTCAACCCCTGAAGAATCTCTTGGTGGAGCGAGATATGAATTTCAACCCCTGAAGAATCTCTTGGTGAAGAGAGATATGAATTTCAACCCCTGAAGAATCTCTTGGTGAAGCGAGATATGAATTTCAACCCCTGAAGAATCTCTTGGTGAAGAGAGATATGAATTTCAACCCCTGAAGAATCTCTTGGTGAAGCGAGATATGAATTTCAAACCCTGAAGAATCTCTTGGTGAAGAGAGATATGAATTTCAACCCCTGAAGAATCTCTTGGTCAAGCGAGATATGAATTTCAACCCCTGAAGAATCTCTTGGTGAGGCGAGATATGAATTTCAACCCCTGAAGAATCTCTTGGTGGAGCGAGATATGAATTTCAACCCCTGAAGAATCTCTTGGTAAAGCGAGATATGAATTTCAACTGCTGGAAGGACATATTCCGCGTTTGTGGGCTCATCATTTCGATATTCAAAGAGAGATGGAGAACACATAAACCAGATAGAACGGAGTGTAAATTATTTGTTGAACAGAATTCTCATCAAAGTATTATAAGAATATGATATAATAAGTATACCAATAATGCCAGCATAAGTTCAGTGCTTCATTGAAGTTCTCTTAAAAAAGATAATTTCAACATTAGGCAGTTAAAACTTCCCAGAAATACTAAAATTGAGCGCAATAAGTTTCAGTGCTCCATCAGACATGATCCATTCATAACATCAAGCTGCTGACGTGTTTTTCACCCCATGTTATAATTCCATAAGTTTTTCATCCTCAAGTTCTAAGTGCGTTTATAACGAGAAAACTTGAGTGAACAAGGTTGGTAACTGGTGCCTCTGATTGCCTGAAGTATTGACAAAACTCTGTCAGTGTATCAGAAGATCGGCAGAGAGTCTAATTACCTTTATTTGGCATCTTGTTATTCGCATTACTCAAATGTATTCAACCAAATTGTCTGAAATTTGGCGGAATGATTAGTCAATGTCCATGGACCATTTGAGTAGATTTCGGGAGCGAACAGGTCAAAGATTAAGGTCATTTATAACTCAATGATTATTGGATAAGGTCATTTATAAGCGACGGCGAATGTATGCGCTCTACCGAGTGCCCATTCTAGTTAGTTCTCTGATTATATCAACAGAGCGAATGAATTGAAGAAGAGAAAGCTTAGTCAATGAAACCAACACAAATATCAAGTGCGTCATTATTCTTGGTGTCAATTGTAATTACTGTACAGAACCTATTTACTAGCTCAAACAATATATTCATTAATAAAAATCTTACTTATTTATATTTAGTGTGAGTTCTTTACAAAAGCAGTTCACAGATAATGGTCAACTCCAAACAGGATAGTCCGCTGTAATTCATTATTTATTAATTTAACAAAACTATAAAAAGGGGATATAAACTATTATCAAAGAGTGAAAGATAAATTACTTGTTATGTTATTCATGACAAGATCCTCTTTATAATTACTACCATTCGACGTAATTCCATTCATTGAAGAGCAACAGACAATACATTTTACAAACATGGATTCAGTACAAAATGATATTCAATGGAGCAAATCTTAAAAAAATATCAAAAACATGAACATTTTTAGGCATTGTTAGTCATACCTTATTAAAAAATAAATCAAATTTAAATGTTTTGTAGTGTTCATTCATTTTATCAATATGGAGTAACGAGGAGAAGAAGTGGTAGTGTTTTATGTTTGAATGAAGGAGGTGGCATCTTTTCAAGTTATTTATCTTTAACAGATGTTCAGCAATTAACAAGAGTTGAAAATGTACAAATGCTTCGAAATTCGATTCAAAATTCAAAAGTAATTATTTCATCTGTTAACCAATTGTAATCCCTCGGTCTTAGTTTCAAAACATAATAAAATATTATTAAAAGTCCCTACCATTTCCTTCAATTATCCATCATTCACAATTTCGACGTTTATTTTTAGTACCAGAAGTAAATCATCATTACTCTAACTAGTTATAATAAATACAAGAAGTTATTATTAGTTAAATACTTGGGAATATGTTACACCCACAGAAGATTCAGAACTTAGTTATGCAGCACGTAAATAAATCAGACGAAAGTTTCACCATGAAAAGCAAATTTCCTGAGCAACAAATAGACAAAACTTTGATGAGATAAGCACTACAAAGAAAAGTTTCCCACTAGAAGAATAATACAAGATTTATACTCTACATTTAGCTTGAAAACAGTTACTAGTGCAAGCGAGCAGTCAAAAATGACTGATTCTAAATTTATTTATATAGACACTGATGGTAGTTCAATTTATGAAATAATTATTACACGCTTATTATTAATTCTGGATCATATCTTATCATCCAAAAAACCTTTCAACAATACTTATTTTTCATTTCAGAAAACAATTATCAATTAGCATCCAAAATATGACATTCTTCAACCAGCATCATTGTAATTAATAGAAAAATCCACAATACGACCACATGTTCAAAATTACTCAACATTCGTCATTTCAATTGAGATGTAAAAATAAGTTAGATTTTATTAACAGAATGGTAGCCATCTTATCTTTTGTGGAGACGAGTCTGTCAGTGAAATTTTAATAGTAACATCATCATCGAAATGATGAACTAACTTCTGACCGAATTTGAATTAATTTACGGTTTATCAGACGGAGAACTATTTAATTAATTAATTTCTTCCGGCAGCTGTGATTGACTGACCTAACAGAAACAGCGTGAGATTAATATAATATTCAGTTAATTAAATAGCATTAATTGGCAATTGCAAGATAAATAGAGATTGACGTCACTCTGAGGTAGTTAATTGATCTTTGAATGTCAGTTCCATCGAAGGATTCATGATAAGCACATCATACACGTGCATGTTTATTCAATAAGAACAGCAAAGAATTATATCTTATGAATTCATACACAATTATATATATAATTCAGTTTTTATCAGATAGGACAGTTTTCACTGAATTCTGTAAAATATTATCAAACTATTTAATAAAAATATACAATTTTATTATAACAACACATGCAAACTAAATATAAATATAAAATAGAAGTACAAAAATGGTTTGAAGTAATAGTTTATAATAAAGAAACAGTAAAATAGAAACAATGGAAGTTGAAAGAAAAAATTAGAAGCGTATTCAACAACAAATTTATTGCGAGAAATTGGCATGTGAAATGCTAGTAGAGAAATAAATCATATTTTTGATTATGGTAGGTTCTGAGTTATCGTACAGTTACACATTTTCGATCATATAAGAAAAATATATAATTTAACATTCTAACTGGTTATTTTAATTGTTAAATTATATAGTTTTTCTTATATGATCGAGAATTTGGAACCGGTCGATAAACCAAAATTCCTATAGCACATTCGCGCATGAGAAGAATTTATTAGCAATAAAGTTCGCATGGTCAGTACACTATTTGGGAAATATTTGACTCTGTTTCTATGCAGGCCCTTACGTCAAGAAAAATACTCAATACGATTGACAATTTTCCCCATTTTATATCCAGTGAAAGTGAGGCTTGAAACTGAAAAGAGTTTACAAATTGGATGGTATTCACGTACAGTGATATTGCTGTATTTATGTAGAATATAATTCTTAAATAGTTAATAGATAATCAGTTTAGCATACAATGTAAATAAAGGAATTCACACTGGATATCTCCAAAAGCATTACTGAAAAGACATTACAAAGTTCATCTTGTGATAATGATATTATTTATGAATATAATTCTCAAATAGTTAAATAGATAATCAGTTTATCACACAAGGTAAATAGTGGAATTCACAGTGTATATCTCCCAAAGCATTACTGGGCGAAGAAGGCCAGACAATCCATGTGTTTACACTCGGCAAATACAATCTGATTGATTGGCCAGTCTAAGATTACTCCACAAACAAACCATGTGTAGCCAATTGTGCTGCCATTGACTTACGGTTAGAAGGATCCCATTTCGCATTTTAATAAACAGCGTTATTATAATCAGTGATTAAATGAGACACTGACTAAATGATCATGTAGGAAAAAATTATATAATGATTATTATCATTCAACTGGTTATTTTATTTGTATCCATGATACCTGCAGGTACAGTATCATGGATACCAATTAAAATAACAGTTTACAATTTTTTTCTTATATGACCGCAAATGTCCTTATTTTATAGGGTGAATTTTTACTCTTGGAACCGTCGGATAACTCAACATTTAAATATAGCTTATTTACTCTCAATTCGTTGATCAATTGTTAACCATTAAATTCAGCTAAACACAACTCGTAATGATCAACTTACAACACATGACGCCATTATCGTGAATTTACCATTGAATACAGTTTACCAAATCTCGTAATGAATAACTTCTATATGAACAATTTACGCCATTGATATCATTTCAAAAAGCATTTCCTCAGCTCCATCAGACGATATTGAGAGACAAGATTAAATAGAAAACAGAACCAAATAATTGAATCTGCCATTTTCCATTCACTTAAATAACTGTCAGATATTATTGAGAGTAAGATTGACTCTTAAACTTTCAAGTCAAGACCAATTAGGGAAAGTTACGAATTATCGGACAGTTCCACATTTTCAATTAAACAAAAACGATAGAGTTTGTAATAAGAAGTTAATTCAAAAGTTATATATAATTTTTTTTATGAACGGAACTGGAGAATAGTCCAATAATTCATAACTTGCCCTACCCGTACAGCTTTTCCTTTTAAGATAAAGTCAGGGTAACCATTACAGTCTGAATATAAAAGCAGGCGAGTGTTTTTTCTGACTATTTAATCTACATTTTACTTTGAAAAACAAACAGGAGTTGGAATGAAATGTTCTTCTTCAAATAAACTCCTTAATTCGCATTAATATAATCAACATAGTTTATGAATAGTTACTACAAACAATTTAACTCACAGGGTACGTATAGAGCAGTGATAATTTCCTTACAAAGAAACATTATAGGACAGCCAATTTACATAAAAAATAACTTCTATGAATTTCAAATTCATGTTAGGAAGCATTAGAAAAACCAGGATAATAATACGTCCGAATTTGTTATACATTTTATACACAGATTTACTATAATTGAAGCCTAAGTTCAAATTGCAAGCTCATAAGTGTGAATTATTATATTTTAGTCACATTACACTATTGGTAAAAGCAAAGTATTTGAAACACATTTAATGGATACACTAAAGTCTTTTTCTGTGTACAGAGCGAGGAGTGGAAAGGGTCAAAGAAAAACATCTAAGAGCATCATTTGCCTGCTGCCTATAGGAGTAGTTACTCCACCGTACACACATGCTCTATAATATTAAAGAAAATACCACACACTCTTACTGAATAATATAAACACAACTGAAATGTCAAAGAATGACCCGAGTTTGTAAAGCATTTTCTTAGGGGGAATACCCTCGTATATTCTTCAATTTAACACTGAATTACTCTTGAAAATGTTATAAAAACGACTCACAAAAACAATGTTTCAAGGAGATACTCTTTTACGAATAAACTTGATAAAAGAAAACATTCCTCTCGGTTCTTATACGTTTAGAAAATTGTTTTATAAAATGAGAAGTAAAATTTCCACGATTCAAATTCACTGGTTGAAATAATAGTGAAATTAGGCTATCAGAAGTAAAAAATAACCTAAAACTTTAAATGTAAAATAACATTGTAACTGTTTTATTTAATTAGAGAATTTGATTATACTCTTATATTTTTTTTAATGGAAAAACATCGCATTTTGAAATGAAAAAAAATGAGACTATCATCGTAATCACGACTATTTTTAGACACCAATTATACAATGTGAACAGTAATATATTGAACTACACTGAAAATGAGCATATTGAACATATCTAACAAAATTGAACAAATGTAACAACAAAGAACTGCTTATAAACTCTTCTTGAATTTTTGTAGCTTTTAAATTCGTAGCGTTAGCCAACGTTGAGTTATAATTTAGCTGCGAAAAGTGTTTCAGTAATGGGACTGTTTCTCAGCATTTGGTATGATAATAGTCTGCAGGAATATTCAGGGAATGTTAGTGTAATTATATCGAACGGAAGAACAACCTTTCTAAAACTCACAGCAATGATTTAACTATACTTTACCATCATTTAATTTACCCTTCACTTTCCTCCTGCTTAAGAAGAGTCAAGATTTCTCAAAGTAATATCTGATGAATAACGCAAGCCTGCTTTAGTGTTGCTCGTATATCATCAGCCTGCCTTTTCCAAAACCTATTTTCGCACAACATTTTTGAGACGAGGACACAAGGTCGGAACAAAAAGAGACCAAAAAAGCACAGGAAAATATAGCCGGACACCTGAGAGAGTCGGAAAGTTCATTGAACTCACAGGAGAAATTAATGCAATCACCCTAGATAATATTAAAACAATCCTCCTCCTTTGGTTAATATCCTTCTGATGATTCACTGCAACACGTTTATTATTTACTTATTATTTATGTTACTCGACGATGAATTGTCTAAACTCTGAAAGAAAACAAAGATATTAATATCCTATTAAACTGTCAGGCGGTAGACATACCAGCTGTGTGAGAAGGTAAGTTGGCGTGGAAATAGCTCCCACTGCTATGAATTCAGAGAGATGAGACAACTCTAATGAAAGTTGGTGCAGATATTAAAAATAGAGACTTGCATTACTCTTCCTTGGAATAGACTTACGACTGAATTAATGCCAGCAGTAAGGGGATCACCGCCAGATTTAGGGAGATGGAAGATTAGACCTCGGGAGAGAAGTAGTGACTTTTATTGAGTTTGAAGAAAAAATTAAAGAATAAACATAATCATGAACCTCCTATGGCTAGCGAAGAAACTCTTACTTTGAAACCACTTACAGCTAATTATTTCACCGCTCACAATTTTCAGTCTGACATAAAATATAGACCTTAAATACAAGCTCATCAAATATATATATAAGCTCATTAAATAGATATACAAGCTCATTTAATATATTTGTAAGCTCATTAAACATCAGGCAGCACCTTTGACACGATGAGACTAATGATATAGCAATGGAAGAACTAAAGCTTGTCCTTTAGAGGCTTTACCGCAGATGCTGGTGAGATTTTATCAACAGACAAATTGGCATAAGCCGTAGACATAAATAACGAAGAAATACCAATCAGGAGACTAACCTTCAAAATAGTGGGTATGAATTCTTTGAAATGAAAGACTTAGCCATAAATAACGAAGAAATACCAATCAGGAGACTAACATTGAAAATAAGAGGTGTGAGATCTTGGTAATGGAAAATGAAGTTTACGTAAATAATTTATACCCACCAACAATTTATATTAACTAGTACTGTACCAGTTGTTCATCCATTAAGAATTTAATAAATATAATAGGTTTAGGTAAAAAGTTAAATATAAGAACCTATTACCTAGTGATTTAACAAAATTAGTTTTAAATCTCTAAGGACAAAACTACGATTGTAATTCAATATTAGTGTGACCCGTAGCCATGGCCACAAATTATTAGTTTTCCTTTATAATTATCAAAGGCTTCGGACAGACAGACTTATCACTCTTATTGTAATATATAAGATTTTATGAAATCCCCTTCCAATTTGATTCGAATTTAAAACGTGTCAGTATATACCCTATTAGAGAAATATTAATCATATGTGTTGTTGCATGTTATAGGTAAAAAGTTCGCAATGTTGGTGCTATTTCTGAGACAAGAAGTTATGAACGTAGGTATTTTAACACAAGTTTTCCGATAGTTATTCCGAAAACAATAAACAACGTGAATATATTCTCTGTAGTACTTCTAATAATTATAAACTACCTTTGTTATCGAATAACTGACTCCGTGTGACAATAATGAAGTAGTTCATTTTTCTTCTGGAACTCCACGCGTAAAACTCACATCATTTTGAAAAAAAGGAAAAGGTTCGAATGTAGAAAGTTTTCACTCCATTTATATAATTGCCCAAGAATGATATTTCAAAGAACATGTTTCATTTACAATTACTTCAAGAATGCAATTATTTGGTCTTGATGAATAAAGAAGCTGATGAGAGTTACATTTTCATATAAGAGACGATGGAAATTTCCTCAAAATCGATATATATAAATAATTAGAGAACCAGGCATATCAATGTTGACAAGAATATTTCTCCATGTAATTTACCCCTGAATATTGGTATGTAAATAGACTGAATATCATATTATGGAGTTCATAGCTCATAAACCCGAGGAAATATCTAATGCCTAATTGGAAGACACTGGAATACTGTCCCTCGATTCCCTTTTCTTCAATGTGAGAATTTTACCAATTATTCGACTAACTGATTTTACGAGACTGTTCTAGTTTGTAAAATGTGTAACTTTAATCCCTTTCCACTGGAATTAGATTGAGTGTAAATAGAGTGGGAAGAACAATTAATTGGGTTGAGAGCACTTAATAGAGTGGGAAGAACTTTTTATTGGGTTAATGCCAAGTGAGAGTATTTAATAGACTGGGAAGAACAATTATTTGGGTTAACTTTTAAATGAGTGGCGTAAGATTTCTTTAATAGAGTGGGAAGAACACTCTAGTTTTTACACTTGATTGGGTTACTCTCAAGCGAGTGGGGTATTTATTTTAGTAGAGGTTTAACGTCGTGCTTCAGTCATATCGTGACTATTTCACTGACTTCAAAAGGAAATTAAATACAAGGGACTAGAAGAAGCAGTCAGAAAGGAAAGTGTCTCCATGAACAAAGTCACTTACCACCGTCGGTGAAAATGCTCATAGATGAAGAAAAGCTACTCCGTGAATGCAGTCACTTATCAAGGAATGTGACGAAAAGGGACACAAGCACCGGTGGCTGCACTCACGGATGGAAGAGGAAAATGAAGAGGTGATAGAAAAAATCTAAGACCTCGTAGTTGAAGAGCATAACTCTAGCGCTATCCTCTAAAACTGTAAGTAGCGTTAAAAAAATGATAAACATGGTAAAAATGATAAAAGATAATCCATAATCCAAATTACAAC
Source organism: Caprella mutica (assembly GCA_947561585.1). Lineage (NCBI taxonomy): Eukaryota > Metazoa > Arthropoda > Malacostraca > Amphipoda > Caprellidae > Caprella > Caprella mutica. The sequence goes on from CANNZV010000208.1 coordinate 403,135, forward strand.
AGTTCGTGGCCCAAGGGACGCCACTCCCCTTCTCTTCCATTCACCACAGACAGCTTCAGGATGGAGCCCCTGGGGGCAGCGAGTGGGTTAAGATTTCTTTAATAGAGTGGGAAGAACACTAGTTTTTACACTTGATTGGGTTCATCTCAAGCGAGTGGGGTAAGATTTCATTAATGGAGTGGGAAGAGAGTGGGAGTAATTCGGGTACTTTAATAAAGTAGGAAAAATACACTACGGATCAGTCAGAGCACTATGTTGTTTTGACAACAAATTGCGCTGTGGCGCTTCATTTCAGAGCTCTATGAAGTATGCAAATAGGCTGTTGTGTATCTTTAGCTGCAATATTATAAGCAGAGGAACGTTTGAGAATTAGCATAGCAAAGAAATTATTGTAGCATATTATCACAACATGGCTACACTCGTGCCAACTCATCTACATAATATAATAAAAAGGTAGAAAAGAACTTGCAAATCCGGTCAACTTGTTTGTCGTTGGTGTTGTGTAATGTTCTGGTACAATTTAATTGTTATTGGTGGAATATAAATGAGAAAGTAATATAACGAATACACTTACATACAAATAATTAATTTACAATATATAAAAAAATAATATCAGTTTGAATAAAAAATAAAAGATGCTGAAAATATTCATTAAATAACACAGATAGGAACATGTACTTGGGAACCTTGCACAGGTTGAGCTCTCAGAAAATAAGTACACTCGAGTCGTCCATTCAAACAAGATAAATGCATTCATAATTATAGCTTCAAATTATAAAGGGAAAATAGACGACCTGAACGGTAATGAGAACGGGAGATGATATCCCAAAATTCAAATTACATTCCAGTGATAGACAGCATCCGTGAATTCAAATTTTCTTTCATGAAAAACATGCCATATGAGAAAAAAGAATAATTTATGAGCATCTAGCATAAGCATCTTTGAAAATAAAGTGCAATTTATTACGGAATAAAGAAGTTGACTATAATTATATTCTTGATAAGATAATAACTTTTTATATATAATGCTGTTCAATGGGGAAGAACATCCATAATGCTTATATCTCCACAAACAATCTTCAGAAGAAATGAAGATTAATATAAATCTAGGGAAAATAATACAATTCATTATAAAATCGATTAGGATACACTATGCAGTGAAGTTTGTTAATATTACAGTCCTCAAATTCTCCTCGATTCAAAATCCGTTGATAGACATCAGTAGGGTTGTGACAACATGCTTTTTAAATCATAGATCTTAAGAATATCACAGACGAAACAATATGAAATGGTATCGAATACTTTATACCGCCGGTTTAGAACGATTCAATACTATTAGATTACCTAAGTCTAAAATATTTTCAGGATCAATGATTTTAAAAGCACATTGTCACAACCCTAGACATCAGACTAGCAGTTTAGAGATGACTCAACGAACCATGCAGAAAAATTGAACAATAATAAATTATTAACAAATTGTTCATTTTCAAATTTTCGACATAATAGCAATTCAGTTAATTTGAGAGTTAAACGTTAAAGGAAAAAAATAAGTTCAGAATACACTAATCAAAGTAAGTTCCGAGTTATCGGACGGTTCCACATCCTCGACAATATAAAACATTATATAAGTTAAGTTAAATAAATATTTTATATATCATCGAAAATGTAGAACTGTACGATAACTCGGAACTTACCCTCTAATTTTCGAAACTGGTAAAAATGAGCAGTGAAACTGTTCTTCTCCAATTAGTTGATTTGCGTGATTCAATTGTAAATGCATTGGTAGAAGTGCAGTCAAACTGCAGAAGATTCAGAACTAATTAGGTTAAAAGTCCAAGAACCAATCAGAATGTTCATGAAAAGTATTCCCTCCGGACAAACCTAGTCAAATAATATTATGTTATTATTCAGTGAATAGTCTTCTATTTTCTCAGCTAGTGATTATTCATTACTGCCAAATTCATCATTCATTCACCACTAATTAATGATTATAATATTCCACACACAGCAATATTCCCTGACCTTTCAAACCATCTTGCACTATTGCTTGTAAACCATTTTCAAGAGAGCGCAGTAAGATCAGAATTTCCTATCAGGGAAGTTCTAACATCAAAATGTCAGCGAATTAGAGCCGTAATAACTTTTTCATGCAGCTCCTATTCAGTTCCAAACTTTTTAGCAGCAGTAAGCAATATAACTCAGACACCTTTGATTTCTTCTGCTATCGAAGGAATTAATCTTCATTTACAAATGCTAACGATTTCATTTTGGAGAAATTGTCCAGGCAGAAATTCATGGAATTGATACGATTCGTTTCATATTAATTTGAAGGAATTTTCTTATCAAGATGAATTGCCGTAGCATAGGGTCTCTATATCAGCGCAAAGTATCTCAACTCTACAAAAACTTATCTTGATCTGCAACAGCTGCGTCATGAGCGAAAAGAAACAAGAAATACAATACAAGAAGTTGCCAGAAAGATTTAGAAGTAGCCTTGCTGTAGCTAGGAATTCTGAGAGTGAGAAAGTAACAAAAGATGCTATCGATGAGTCATGCATCTTAGACCAATCAGCCGATAGACCCGTAACCAAACAGAAAACTTTCCTTCCTTTAATTAAAGTTCACTGCAGCAACAGAAGTTTTGTTGTGAATAGCCTCTTGGTATTCAAACAAAGGAGTTGATGTTGATAGAATAAAGGGTAGGAGGCTAAGAGGGAGGGGATAAAAGAAGGAGGCAACAAGAGAAGACGAGGCAAGAAGGGACAGAAGAAAGGAGGGGAAGCTAAGAGATAAAGAAGAAAGGAGCGGAGGCTAAGAGATAGAGAAGAAAGGAGGGGAATGAAGAGAAATAGATATCAAGTTATTGTAATAGGAATAAATTGGAAAATGGATGCTAATGAGGTTTATTGATTTCATATATCTAAAATTCTAAAACTAAACGCTTAAAAAAATTAATAACAAATGAAAGGAATAATAAATGTCAAAATTCGCTACCAATGAATTCAAAAGAAGAAGAAGGAATATTAAAAAAATGAAAACTCAACACGTGTGTACTCGATTGAAGATTAAAATATTTAGAGATAAGCAATATCCTCCATTTATTTCATTCTTGAGACTAATATTTGAGAGGTATTAAATAGCTTTAAATAAGAGATGATACTAAAAGGAGTCCATTCACTTAGAATGATTTAATCCCTCAAAAGGTTTATATCAGCGGATTAAGAGGAAGTGGGGCAGACGAAACCACGTGATTCTGTTCAGACTAAAATACTCTTCTGTTTGACAACTTGAAAAAAAATTGATGGAAGGGATGAATTTTAAGACATGAAGCTGTTGGACAACATAACCAATTTCAACTTGATAGAGACAAATAAAGACACATCAGACCGAACAATCGATTAGAACTTTGGTCTGAGCAGAAGGTGAAGCTATTAAAATTAAACACAGACCAATAAACTGTTCCGAAGACAAGTTTGAATGTTAACAGACAGAGTTTACAGTGTCACAAGAGGAGTTGGTAAGAACTAATTTAGAATTAATAGTTAGCAACAACAGTGAGTTACACTGCAATATTGTGACGCGGTGTAATGAACGACTGGGAGAGTACTGTATTAGCAGAGACAATTACTACTTTTCTGACGTCAAAATGGAGAAAGTAACTAGTATGTGGAGTACTTACAAGGAGTATAGTTACTTCTCTCTTAACGTAAAACTAGAGAAAATTAAAATGTTAATAAAATAAGAAAAAGCGTAATTACAAATTACATGAATAGAAATGGGTATTTAATTGCTAGAATTAAAAGATTATGACCAATCGAGAAATGCAAATAATTAACTTTTATCCCTGCACTAATTAGTAAAACTGCAATGAGGATAAAAAATATATTCATTTAATATTTATATCAATTGATCTTAGAGAATAATGATAATATTATGATATAGAAAAGAATGAACCATTCACATCTATGATACTAGTGTATTTTCCTGATTAAAATAACTGGTTTTCAACAGTATTAATATTGGTGTAACTTAACAATTAGAAGTGTACTTTCTCGTTAAAATAAAAACATAAGAATTAAAAGATCAAATCATGGTTTCATTTTGCCTGTTAAAAAATTATAAATTTTATAATTTTTCTTATATGATCGAAATTGTGGAACTGTTCGATAATTCGCATAATGAATAAATTTGTATTAACTTACCTCAAAATAGCTGAGTAGCTAGTCTGTATTTGTGATACAGATTGCCTTAAACATATATATATTACTTAGCATTTTTCTTAGGAAGCGGACACCAAATAAATAAATTGACTAGATGAAGCGCAGTCGTGCAGAGCGCATACCTTCGCCGCCAAACTCTAATCAACTGGTTACTGGATTATGACTATAGTCCCACCAAATTTCATTACATCTGCTTGAATACTTTTCGAGTTATTGAGTTATAAATGATCTTGACCTTTAACCAGATCGCTCCCAAAATGTAACCAATTTGTTTCTGGATGTTGTTGAAATGTTGGAACTTGTTTCACTGTCCCAAAAATTATGGTCGCTACTTCATATTTCACAAATTACATTTAGTGTAACTAAAAATTTGATATCCATTAAATGGTATCCATGATACCTGCAGGTATCATGGATACCAACCTCACAATGAAGATATCACATGATGCATATAATAAATGTTATCGTGTGAACGTGAGAAAGGGAAAATCTGTTCTGTGATAAGACTTATAAAGGACAGCACCGTTGCTCTATCTGACAACAGTGGTGCTAAAAACATGTTTAACTTCATCATCCAATTACTTGTTCTGTCAAGTATTAATTCTCTCAGTGCCGGTGTAACCTTAACTGAATTTCGCGTCAATGATGAAACGTTACTGGATTACCCATGTCCGGACACTGCAGACATTGCCCCGTGTGTCTGTACATACGATTGGGATTTAGATAGACTTACGCTGGACTGCACGCACATAACCTCTAACGAAGAACTTGCCAAAATCTTGTCGAAAGAATTCCCTGTGAATGATTTCTATGAATTCACAATGGAGTCATCTACTTCTCTAACAGCTCTTAATTTCACATGCGGGGGTGTGAAATTCCGACGATTCTACCTGGTTTCTGGACCATTTCCACTGGTAGAAGTCACTGATGATTTTTACCAGTCTTGTTCCTCTTCAGAACTTGAGCTTGTTGAAATTTGGCATACAGAGCTATCCTCACTGGTCTTCCCTCCTCCTCCACTTAGTGACAAGATAATCTATTTTCACTTGTTTTTTTCTAATTTGACATCAGTTCCTGCAATTAGCAGTGATAGTTTACTTGAACTTGTTCTCCCGTATGCACAAATATCTCAAATAACTCCAGGTAATTAATCTTATTGTTAAAAGTCAATTGTTTGTTAATGTAGCATATCTATAATTTTCATCAAGATAAAGAACAATATTTACATTTTTGTTTTAATTATATAGATATATACAAAATAGGTAGCTTTTTCAAGGAAGTAAAGTTTAACAATTAACTAAATAATGTGAATTTCTTCGCTATGCACATTCGTTACTTACAACTTACGAATCAGTAAAAAGTAGTTATAGTAAAGAGTGCTCATGGATACTAAAAAGCTACTCAAGTAAAAAAAATATTTTTACCTGAGCTGAAGATCGATTAGTATCAGTATTAGGAACTAAAAACTAAAATGTCCTGAAAATATGTTTCAACGTTAAATTAATATCACCTTTAATCACTATATTTTTCTCATAGGAACATTCGATGATTTTCCAAACCTGGGTGGGATATATTTATATCGAAACAACATCAAGACTCTGGAAAGAGACTCCATTCCCATCACGAGCAATGGATATTGCTATGATTTTTACGGCAATGAATTGGAGACAATTGAGCCAGGAACATTCACTTTAAAAGGAGAACCGAGTAAGTCAATAATTAATTATATAATAAATAGATTATACATTTCATATTCATTCAAGCATTCTCAATTTGGCAAACGTATGGATTATTCAAAATCACTTCACAAGGATGGTGAACAGTTATTTTAATTTACACATTCATGTCTCTTTTCTCTTCCATTGCACTGAATCACTTGTACATTCACCTTGAAGACAACCTCCTGAAGACGATTGATGCCTCGGTCTTTGAATTCCTGATGCCTTACATTAATGCGTTATACATTCACGGTAACTTCTTCATCAGTTCTATCTTTCATCACCTTTCATTACGAGGGTTTGACCTACTTCACATCAGTTTTTGAAGAATGGTGGTTTATATTTCGGAAATATTTTGGCCGTAAGATCATCAGACGCTACAAATACATTTAATTCAGTTTACACTGAAGTTTCAGGTTACACGATAAGGTGCCTAGTTTTTGATAGTTTATATAAATATTAGAAATTATATAGTATAAAAACAATGCTGTGAATGAAGAGGCATTAGAAATATAAATGAGTGACATCCTGTGAACTTCCTCTATTGAATAGTCTTCTAATTTTCCGCAGAGAACCCACTCGACTGTGATTGTGACTTGGCCTGGATTATTCTAAACCCTGAATACCTGGAGAAAGTGACAAAAAGTTACACACCTCCTACATGCGCGGATGGAAAATTGCTGACTGAATTGGATCCTTTCCCCTACGAACAGTATTGTTGATGAACTCCGTAATTAGCAAATAATTACTAAAACGTTCAACGGTCAGGTGATTTATTTTTTTCACGCTCTATTGTCATCAAGCCAATTTTTCTTGCAAATTATACTTAGTAGTTGATTTTGGAACATAATTCATCATTAAACAGTGCATCAAAAACTATTTTTTATTTTTATTATCCAAACTGTTCATGAACGATGTCGTGTACTTTTTTCCTCAAGAACGTAGTTAGTTACTTGTTTAAAATGTAGATAAGTTCAAATAATACGCTACTTGCATAACTTCGAATACGGCTTCTCGGTTCAGAATGTTTTGCCTAATTCTAATAAATTAGGTTAACTACAATGTATGGCTACTTACAATCCACTTGAAGCAAGGAGAGGTCTCAACATGACTTAAAAACTTACCAAGTTCAATAATTCGTGCATAAACTTTGAAGCCAAGTGCCTAAGGAGTGAGGGAAAAGTTTGAAAGGGTAAATTGCATCATTCCTCAAATGAGAGGAAAAAACACTGAGTGAAAATAAGGAGAAATGGAAGGAGTACTCGTAGATGCATGTCTACGCCGCCGCTACATTTTTGATCGCTTTGACCCGATCGCTCCCACAATTTAACCAAATGGTTCCTGGATAATGAATGACCAATCGTTCCAACAAGTTTCAGGCAATTTGGTTGAATACTTTTGAGTTATGCGAATAATAATATTACAAATAAAGAGATATTGCCGATAAAAACTTAACATTCCGCAATTTTGCGATCAATGAATGGAGAAAATTGTAATGAAAACTATTTCGTACTTACGAGGATTCGATTCTAAAAATTAAAAATATATATATATTAGCTCATAAAATCGACTAACATCAAAACAGGTCTTCTAATATTATATCTAGCGTAAAGTGACAACCTGTAATGAAAATGCCAATGCCAGGTAATATAATAACTTAGGTAAGTTTCAAGTTATAGGACACTTTCACATTATCAATATTATAAGAACAAAATATATAATTATTTATATTTTATCTCATTACTTTAATGATTATATTATATTTTTCCTAAATGATCGAAATCGTATAACCGATCGATAACTCGGACCTATGAAAATATTTCGATCACATGCTATTTTTAGAGAGAAATAAACATTAAATACTAACAAATAGTAAAATAATTTAAATCTTCAGACCAAATTTTCAATGAACTATAGTCAGTGATAAATTGAAGAAATTTACAAAATGATGTGATACCAATCAATGTGATACCAATCAATGTGATACCAATCTATGTGATATCAATCAATGTGATATCAATCAATGTGATACCAATCAATGTGATACCAATCTATGTGATATCAATCAATGTGATATCAATCAATGTGATATCAATCTATGTGATACCAGTCAATGTGATACCAGTCAATGTGATACCAATCTATGTGATACCAATCAATGTGATACCAATCAATGTGATACCAATCTATGTGATACCAATCTATGTGATACCAATCTATGTGATACCAATCTATGTGATACCAATCTATGTGATACCAGTCAATGTGATACCAATCAATGTGATACCAATCAATGTGATACCAATCAATGTGATACCAATCTATGTGATACCAATCAATGTGATACCAATCTATGTGATACCAATCTATGTGATACCAGTCAATGTGATACCAGTCAATGTGATACCAGTCAATGTGATACCAGTCAATGTGATACCAGTCAATGTGATACCAATCTATGTGATACCAATCTATGTGATACCAGTCAATGTGATACCAATCTATGTGATACCAATCAATGTGATACCAATCAATGTGATACCAATCAATGTGATACCAATCTATGTGATACCAATCTATGTGATACCAATCTATGTGATACCAATCTATGTGATACCAGTCAATGTGATACCAGTCAATGTGATACCAGTCAATGTGATACCAATCAATGTGATACCAATCAATGTGATACCAATCAATGTGATACCAATTTATGTGATACCAATCTATGTGATACCAGTCAATGTGATACCAGTCAATGTGATACCAGTCAATGTGATACCAGTCAATGTGATACCAGTCAATGTGATACCAGTCAATGTGATACCAGTCAATGTGATACCAGTCAATGTGATACCAATCTATGTGATACCAATCTATGTGATACCAGTCAATGTGATACCAGTCAATGTGATACCAATCAATGTGATACCAATCAATGTGATACCAGTCAATGTGATACCAGTCAATGTGATACCAGTCAATGTGATACCAGTCAATGTGATACCAGTCAATGTGATACCAGTCAATGTGATACCAGTCAATGTGATACCAATCTATGTGATACCAATCTATGTGATACCAGTCAATGTGATACCAGTCAATGTGATACCAATCAATGTGATACCAATCAATGTGATACCAATCAATGTGATACCAATCAATGTGATACCAATCTATGTGATACCAATCTATGTGATACCAATCTATGTGATACCAGTCAAAGTGATACCAGTCAAAGTGATACCAGTCAATGTGATACCAGTCAAAGTGATACCAATCTATGTGATACCAATCTATGTGATACCAATCAATGTGATACCAGTCAATGTGATACCAATCAATGTGATACCAGTCAATGTGATACCAATCAATGTGATACCAATCAATGTGATACCAATCTATGTGATACCAATCAATGTGATACCAATCAATTCCCTTATCTAACTTCTTTCAAAAAGATTCAGAGCTTCATTAGCAATTCCATCTGTTTGGGTAAAATAGCCTTCCTTTTATTCTCCAACAGAGAAACTGGGAGAAGAAATGAGAAGAAGGATAGAATGAAGTCTCAGTAGCATAAAATATCAACTGAGACGCTTCTATTAATTATTCTGCAATAGCTTCATTGAAGATGAATAGCTTTGTAAACATCAGTTGTGATCTCGAGGGGGCAAATATACAACTAGGAACTAAAAGAAACATTAATCGATCATTCAACAGAGAGAAAAATCAACACAGTTAATGAATAGTCAAGAGAGATTAAATATGAAGTAATAAAATTAACTAAATAAGAAAACTATTTAGATTAGAAAAAATAAGAAAGGGGATTAGAAACTATTTAACTAGAACCAATAGTCAAACTACACTGTCTAAGGCTTCACCATTTCATATATAAAATCAATATTGTAACTAAATGATATTCATTACATATATTACATATTAAATTCTGTACATGCTGTGATATTTCTCTGTAAAATATTATAAGTTTCTAGTGGTGTAGGCACAACATAGTGTTTGATATTCCACTCACGAGAAATAGCAGATTAATAACTCGTAGCGAAAGAGGTAGAGTAACTTGCCTCCGAGATAAATTGTTGTCCAGACTATTTATGAGCAGAGGTCCATTCAGTGACTTGATTTACACACCAGAGTAGTTACTGCTCTCAACCAAACACTCCTTCCTTTTCATTGCGTGCATTCCCATTCCATGATTCCAACAAATGAATTCCAGGATATGATCATCACCATCATCAAATTAGCTGCTAATGAGTCCGTTACAGCGACAGAATCTCAACCAGTTAGTTGATAATTGGCGCCATTCGACCAAACCGGTCAGACTCCCACAGAGAATATCTAAGTGCGGTAATTCCTTGGTGAATTAATGTAATTCATTATTAAATTAAACTAATAATTCCATATTAAACTCATGTTATAATTCCTTATGGAATTAAACTGTTATAATTCTTTATTGAAGTAAACTCATGATGTTATAATTCCTTATTAAATTAAACTGTTATAATTATAAACTCATGTAATAATTCCTTACTGAATTAACTCTTAATGTTCTAGCAAACTTCAAACCAACTCATTGACTTGATAACGATGCTACTTAGCAGTGGAAAATAGTAATGTTCTCATTGCCTTGAAAACAGAGAGTGTAAAGCCTTGCACGTCACACCCCTCAAAAAGAGGAAACTTAGAATTTAAACAACTGAAGAGTTAATTACAAGAGACTTCAAGAGTGTTTCACTCAGTGAGAACATTGGCCAATTTGAACACTTTAAGCATTTCGAAATTTAAGGAATTGCTCCAAACGTAAAAGAAAATGAGGAAAATATGAGATTTTCATGAATGAAAATAAAATATAATTAATATATAATCTAACATATTAAAATAATGTGTTAAAATAATCAATCAAATAGTGTTTCTTGTGTGATCGAAAATATGGAACAGGTCGATAACTAGTATTTTACCCCAATTCGTGACATCGCCTGAAAATGAACTGAGAGTTAGAAGATAAATTTCAGAAACTCGGGAGTTAATTACAAAGGACTTAAGTGTTCCTTCGTACAGGATTGTAGCAACAGTCAGAATTCTCTATTTCGAGGCAACCAAAGCAAAAAATACAGACTTGTTTGATAGAAGATTAAAAAGGAGTTGTCATGGATACCTACTAAAATAAAAAATAAAATAACAAAATTATATCGTTTTTCTTATATGACCGAAGATGTGAAACCGGCCAATAATTCGTTACTTACCCCACTATCAAGTATAACAACATTTACACGTGATAGACGAAAACGTAATCAACTCTACGGAGAACGCTAAGTATATTTCAGTATCTTCTTTAAACGTTATTAATTAACAATCAGTAATTATCTCGAATGATGCTCGTAATGAATGGAAAATTAGATAATTACAAATGATATTCGTGAGGAATATAAAAGTGGTTGATTGTAGGACGAAAATGTAAAGAAATGGAAGGGGTCTTTGAGAAAACAAATGCGGTAATTCATTCGACAGTCATCACAAATAATTACTATGGAATTGAAAGGAAGACTTTCAGCAATAGCCAATGCAAACTGTTCTGTTTTTAATTAAGCAGGAAAACAATGACGTCAATCAGCAGCTACAGATATTAAAATTGAAAGTTTTTTGAAGGGAGGAATAGTATTGTTTGATGCTAATTAACTTAGCTGTAGACAAGTCAAACGGTTAGATTGAAAATGTGGATTGCAATTTATTTTAATTTAGACTCGGAAACATTCATAACAAGAAATATATATTTAATCATATAACGTACACATTGAATAATATAAAATTATGAAGTAAAGTCTCAGAAATAACTAAAAATAATTCAAAAGAAAAATTGAATTGTAATAAAATAATAAAATTGAAAAAAAATGTATAGGGTAAGTTCCCAGTTATCGGACTGTTCCACATTTTCGAGCATAAGCAAGAAGTATATAAAATTATTATTTAACATGTATTCAAATTAATGATACCTGTAAAGGTTAAATCAAAATTGTTATATACTTTATCAAACATGATCGGAAATGTGGAACCATCCGATAACTCAGAACTTACCACAAGATATAAATTTACTCTTACTTATTCAAGTTACAAAAATTAATGGCACTCGTTAAACTCTTTCATCTTCCACCACAAAATAATTTAAAATATCTACCAAAGCCGCTCATTATTTTATATCAAAATCTGATATTCATGAACAAAACATTTCAAGTTTTTAACGACTATGCAGATTTTCAGAAGAGTTTGAAAAATAATAAATAATGTTTAAAATTAATTTCTGTTACCAGGGCAAGAAGATCAGTGAACTACAATGTTTGTGTAGGAATAATGCGTGTGGATTATACGAAGATTAAAAGAGAGACTTAGATGTTCTTTCAAAGAAAAGATTAAGAGAAGCTAAGCTCTTCTTTCATTGAAATTCATTCAAAAGGTTAGAAGATATTTCTGCTATTTCAAAGATTAAAAGAGAAGCTAAGCTCTCTTTTATACCTAGGATAAAAAGATCTTTCTTTCATTTCAGAGATTAAAAGAAGGTTTTTTGCATTTCAAATATTAAAAGAGAAGCTTCTCTTTCATTACAAAGATTAAAACATAAGTTTTCATATATTCCAAAGATTAAATAAAGTTTTATTTCATTCCAAAAATTAAAACATAAGCTTTTCTATATTCCAAAGATTAAATAAAGTTTTATTCAATTCCAAAGATTAAAACATGAGCTTTTCTATATTCCAAAGATTAAATAAAGTTTTATTTAATTCCAAAGATTAAAACATTCAACGAATCTCAATAAAATAAATTTGGTAAACAAGCTACGCCATTGAAGCGATTAAAAAAAAACTTTCTTTTATTTCAGATATTAAAAAAGAAGTTCTCATTTATTTCAAAGAATAGAAAATTCAACAAATTTAGAGAAATTTGGTGAACAATTTACGCCTCTCAAGAGATTAAACAACAAACAAATAACGTGTTTTGATATTAATAACGAATGTCTTTCTGTGAACATTGCATATAATGCTAAATAAAACGCATTAGAGCAATATATGACAATATATTAATAATTACTCACACATTATTTTTTCACTGTCTAACTAGGGTGTTAAAAAGAGTAACATACTTCCTTTATTTAATTGTACAGGCATCTCATGTCCAATAAATAAAATGGAGGGAACATTTAGTAAAGTGATTGCTAATGTTATCAGAAGTCTATTCCACAGTGCGAAATAACTGAATATTCTCTTATCACCACCACAATAGGTAGTCTCTCTAAATCTCATTGTAACACACACTGTTTCACTCAGTTGGCGTCTGATGAAGTTACACGTCTGACACTATAGTTCTCTTCTAAATAAGGAGATCAGCTGTGAAGCAATAGATTGGAGGAAGAAAATCACAGGGGTTATAAAGAGTGATGTAAGTCTTTCATCTAGGGAATTATAGATAATTTGGATAGAGTCTTTATATCATCAGTACATTCACAATCTAATCTTCCTAAAGCTTAAAACGTTGAGGAAAATTGAGAAAGTCAGAAGTCATGTTCATTAAATTTAGTTTCAATTTTCATATTTATCATTTATTTTTTCTATTCATTAATTTTAGTTTCAAATATGATCATAAAATCATATTGCAGTACGATAGATAGATTATAGATATGTGAAATAAATTTCCGTAAAATGAAGAGGATTTTGAACAACCAATTTGGAAATAAAAGGACAATTCAAAAACAATTTTCATAGGGAAAACTTTATAGTTTCATTTCCAAACACATCAATAAAAACATACCAAATTGACAACAGAAAAAAAATAGAATATTGATGATTATCATTTAACTCGTTATTATATTTGGTATCCCTGATACCAGAAAATATAATAGATGCCAAATAAACTGGCATTTGAATAATCATTATATACTTTTCTCCTACATGATCAAAAATGTGAAACCGTCCGATAACTCGGAACTTACCCGATATATATTTCAGTCTCTTATCAGCCACTGGAGGAGATTAAAGCAAAGATTTGAAATCGGATCGTCTACCGCTTCTGATATTTTAGAGCAATAAGTTTGGGTAGCAGTGCGTCTACAACTGAAGATAAAGAAATACAGATCGCACAACTATTTCCAACGAGAAAATTGGTTAGTTGTGTATTCCGCGTAGAGATGTCAATAGGCGCTAAGAGAGAACAGCTGATGTACAATTCATCTCTAAGGTTGACTTGGTCAGGATAGTAATATATGCCTGATTCAAAACATGAATTGAATGACTTAAAAAAAGAAGGATAGCAGATAGCAGAAAATGATGAATAATGAATATTATGTTACATTCATTTATAACAATGGAAAAATGAATTAATATGATATTTAATATTATAAATGTTTCATTCTTATATAACAAAGAAAATATCTACGATTACCCTCTAAAAGTCTAACCCGCATGTTAGTGCAATTGGTATAATTTTGCCTTACTGTTCTGAAAACTTCTGCAGGTGTTTAACTTACCATTGAAGTTACAAATGTTCGGATTATCTAAAATATCAAGAATTAGATCCCAGTGATTTTCTTTGGACTATTCAGCAGGAATATTAGCAGAAAGTTTTAGGAAAGAACTGTAATAGGAGTCCTATCAATAGAAATGGACTTTCATTTTATTTTCATTTTAAGCTAATCGATCATAAAGATGTTAGAGGAGATAATTTCAACTAGGGTGAGTTCTGAGTTATTGGACGGTTCCATAATTTCGGACAAGTAAGAAAAAACATATAATTATTAAAATTCAACTTATATTTTAACAAGTACAGTACCTGTTGTTCAATCAGTGAGAGTTCAATTACTATAATGGTAAGATTACATACATACATATAATATATTTAATTTATAATATATTATATTTTTCAATATTTAGGGTCAAAACTCTAATATTTTCAATTAATAATTTAGTGTGACCACCGTATCAATGATATTGCAGCAAATTATTAGTTTTTCTTTTCAATTACTGTTTCTTTAATTTTTCTGATATTTACACCAACTTTATGAGGCGCTGTTGATAGAATTACTATTTAACACATTTTGTGACACACAGACAGACGTAGCTTTTATTATAATAGCATAGATTGTAATCCATGATACCTCCAGGTAACATGGATATCAATCAATTGAAATGAAAGTTCAATAATAATTATTAGAAAGTTTTTACGCGTCCGAAAATATGGAATCGACCGATAACTCGTAACTTACCCTAGTGGTAGTGATTATTATTACAATCATATGGTAGTAACAGAAACATATTAATATGTGAAAAAATATTCTAATGACAAAAGATGCAAACTTACGGTTGGAAATTTTAGATATTCTTACTGCGAACACAAGCTTCAACATACCTGAAAGAAAGAGATAAAATGTTAAAATAATGTACACGAAACACTGAAGGTATATATAACCACAATTTTCAATATCAAAATTATCACCTAAATAAAGTAAATCCTCAATTATCTTCAAAAAGTGTCAGATTTTTGACAGTTCAAGAAATGTAACGAAAGGAAAAAATTGTGGCGCTGGTTTTTGCCGAAGAGAAATTGAGGGACAATTTGAAACATCCTGGAAATAATGAGCCAATTGGGCCTATTAAATGATGGCTGATCTATTGTCGAGAATTAGTCTCTGCAAATAAAACAGATGGATTACGAGACAAGAATCATTTCACGAAGTAAAATCGAATTAAGGCATTAGTTATTTTTATTTAAATTTGAACACGTATAAATTGAAAATTTCTTTCTAAAATTACAACAGTTAGATAATTTTCATAAATGAAAATTTGCAGATTATATCTAATTAATGGTACATTTAAAAAGATGCATACTCATTATTTAGATATAATATTTCTCATCAAAACAAGGAGATAAAAATCAGTTATACTCTGAATAAACAATAACACAATTTAGCAGTACAATTACAATTTTACAAATTTAGTTCACTATGAAGTATGAGTATTGAAAAATAGACAATTGTTCGGTACAAGTACTCAATGTTTCGAAAACTAGTTATACAATTGTTCGGTACAAGCTCGTCACACGACTGAACTCAACATGTGATCTGTTACGCAGATTCTAATTCTCGTGAATAAATTTAATAGAGTTTATTGAAGGCAATTCGCTGCAGCTCATATTAATTGATTCCAAAGGTTCGTTTGTTGATACAATTAGAGGATTTGTGTAGACAATCAGGACACTGAAAGCCTACAATTCCAGTCGAGATTGACAATAAACAAACCTCTATCTGATGTAAGTTCCTCCCTTGTTATTACATCATTACATATTCTCTTTGACAATCAAAATAATTTAGCATATAAAATTGACTTGATAACGAAGATGAGACTTGAAAAGGAAGCACTAAGCCAGATAAAAGATAGGACTATAGTAATTAATGATATAATTACCTAATACTTAATGTACTATACAAACTCACAAGCGCATTAACGAGAGAAGTAAATGACACCAAAAAGAGAATGATATTGAGTGTGAATATCCTAAAAGCTAACGAGTGTCGGTGTCATTATATGCTGAGTGACTACCAAAGAATATATCATATTCACAGAGGTACTTCATGGGCAAATGTTCGCCAAATGGAACGGTAAAAGATGTAAGGATAAACAGAATATATTATTCTAAATAACGGGATGATTATTTAGTATGGCTGTTGATAACTAAGCATTACTTAGGCAGATATTAGAGTAATTAATAAGACGAATGATAAAAATTTACTTCTACTTCTAGGATATACTAAAACTTTGTTTTAATATTCACGAAAATAACAGATGAACAGCATGAACCTGTCTGTAACAAAGTTCACTGTAGATTTCTCCCACAACGTACGTACGGCAATTTTAATACAAGCTATATGATACTAACATTCAGTATAACTTGCAGTCACTTCTATATCACTGCAGACGTCTAATGAAGATGTACAACTCATTTACTGATGTCAGTGGCAGGTAGCTCATATCTTGAGGCTGATACAACCTCAGTTTGTTGTTAGATGCAGGTTAGCTCTACTAATTATTACGGAGCTGTGAGTCTCCACAGAGTATTTAGCTGTGACTGTAGATATCAAAGAGAGGCTTGCGTGAGATTCAATGGCGATACAAAAGAGATTACTGTGCTGCTCAAAGGGAAATAAAACACTTCGGGAAAAGACTTTGAAGACCCAATGTGATAAATCTTCACCAATGTCATTCAAAATAAGGAGTCAATTCAATTTCTATTACCTTTCCGTCACGCGATTCAAATACCGTGATATAAAAAGTCTCTTTTTCAACCAAGAGGACCAATATCAAAGAGTGAGAGTAAACATTGACAGCACGAGAGAGGCAGACGCTATTGAAAGACTGAACTGAAGATCTTACAGCAAACACCTGCTAGAAGTCATGCATTGGCTGGTGATAAAGTTTAGAAGTATGGAAGTTTGGGGTGTGCAACGATTCAGGTAATATTCCGCTATTTACAGGTGTACACTATATAATAGACGATAAACTTGAACACAGGTGCAACTGGCTTAGGCTCCTCTAATTCTGGGAATATAAATTGTTCTACAAATCTCAAAGGATATCCTAATGATTAAAGCATCTGGAGACTTTCATTTCGTATGTGTGTTTTTAGAGACTTTTAGTGACTGTAGAACAAGTTCATTGTATTGAGTTGAAGAAAAAGCATTTCTTTACATTCGGTTTCCACTCCATGGAATTCTTCCAATAGCTTCCGGCGAGTAAAATACCACCGATTAGAAGTATTAAACCGTTTGACTGCATGGGTGTACACCAAGCGGAACAACCTGAAAAACAACTCTTTTGTAAAGTGGAGCTATTGAAAACATCCCCCCTCGAAAATACTGCAAATAAAATAGTGCAGATTCTGATCTTGAAGTAACGGGTAAGTGTTATTGTCGAATCCAGAGGAATATTCGATTACTTTTATCAAATATTCATTCAGTTCATCATATTTTATAAAAAATAAACCTCTAAATGGAATTCGAATACTTTGAATACCTTCCACATATATGTTAAAAGGTTAATATATAATTCTAATTTA
The DNA here is from genome assembly GCA_947561585.1 of Caprella mutica. Taxonomy (NCBI): domain Eukaryota; kingdom Metazoa; phylum Arthropoda; class Malacostraca; order Amphipoda; family Caprellidae; genus Caprella; species Caprella mutica. Next base: position 421,181 of record CANNZV010000208.1, read on the forward strand.
AGTTTGTTTCTGAAGAAACTGAAGGAAAATATACAACAGCTCAAACGCATCAAGTTATTTCACCACATGAAAATAAATTAGTGAATCTCTTCTTTTACAACTAACCAGAGCCAAGTTATCTTCTTAAATTTGAGATTATTCCATCCTTAAAAGTATTTAGGTTACTCCTGATATTTTGTAGCTACGAAGACTATGGACCGAGATATGCGTTAAAATTCTTTGGTCATTAGAGGCTGATGGTGATAGCACCACGATATGAACATTATAGTCTGGGAGATGTTGGTGATGAAATATAGCCAAGCGAATGGAGGAGGAATTGTTAAAAGATTTGCTAAGTATCTACTTAATGTAATTTCCGACAGCAGATCATTAGAAGAGGTTTTCTATTGCTCTTCCGAAAGCACCATAGCTGCATTAACGAGCATAATTTATGGGACAGTGAAACAAGTTCAACATTTTTGTATATTGTAAAAGAACGATGATACGTGAAACTTAACAAACATTAAGTTACACACTATGTGGGTGCATTGCATGAATGCTAGACCACAACTGCAACTATTGTGTGAAACTGCACAACTATTAGACCCCAACAGTTTGTTCGTCACCACAACTGTTTGTTCGTCACCACAACTGTTTGTTCGTCACCACAACTATTTGTTCGTCACCACAACTGTTTGTTCGTCGCCACAACTGTTTGTTCGTCACCTTGCGGCTCTCTATGGTTCCTCATTATTATTCTGGAGAGATTCTCTCCATTGGACGCACCAGTGAAAGGAATTAGAAAACAATCTTCTCTTATTTCTTCAGAGATGACATTGATAATAACGGTATAAAGATATATTGTTCACATGTGTCATCGCTCTCAGTGTTACTTTCTACTTTATTAAATGCCCGAGTAAATGTGTTTCATTGGAAAGTTCTACATTTAAAGTAATGGTGGTCGATTTGTCTCATTTTCACAATTCATTGGTCTGACCTCAATTTCTACGACAGATTGTGAGAGTTATAAAGAAGCAGTTTTATTGAGCTGAAACTGAACAGATTGCGATATCACTTATCGTAAATAATATTAGTGTGTGCGGTATGGATATTTGAAATGGATACACTAATGAATTCTAATGAAATACCATTGTCAATGATATTCCTCAAACGTAAGCAATTCAGAACAGTTCAATATTAACAGTAACTCTTTTCCTGAAGATGAACTAATATAAAGTTTCACTCTTTTACGTCCCTGTACATCACCCTAAATCGAACCAAAGTTCAACACATCTTTCCTCTTCCTTTTCCTCTTTCCACATCAGTAAATGGGAGGAAACATTCAAATTCTTCCACAGGGACACTGATTTCAAGAAAATGATTTCACTCCGACAAACAAATTCCAGAAGACACGTTAAGGACACCGAAAAATGAACCTAATTTCCGGAGAAGATAAACTGTGAACGGAACAGATTTGCTGCAATTTTAGATGTTAGTGTTTGAAGGAGAAACAAAATGCAGGCAATGCAGAGAGTAGAGTTCTGCCTTAATCTGTACGTGGCTACTTCACATCTATTTTCACTGTTACTTTAAATGCATAAAAACTGTGACAAAAGCACGGAACAGATATTGTTGCTGTGACTCCACAATCCCTAAATCTCCAGCAGATATTCACTCCTAATCACTTCTCCTATCAAATCCCAGCAGTCGTAACTCCATTTGTTGTACCGTGTGTTTGCTAAGCTTTTGTTTCTAATATCCCCAGAAACTGTCATTAGAGTGACTAAATTTATAGCCTGTGAGTTTTGGGACAGGGACTTCATATCTCTTCTCTCTGAGAACCAACGCTATTTTAATATTTTATCCTAGAATTCATAAGGAAGATCTTTAGTTTGGGTGGAGAGACATTGGAATGAGTTGAGGTCGCTTGAGAAATATTTACATAAAATGTTATCACTTTCACTGAGTATTATAATGACTTTATTTAAATATATTGAAGTGCTTAGGGAGTGATATTGAATAACTACTTCATATTGCACTCTTCATGCACTGGATAGAATGTAGTTAATTATTTAAAGCTTATAGTTTACCAACTGTACACGAATAAACAAGAACTTTTGTGTTATAAACATTGAGTTTCAATCAAATAATAGCGCTATGAAAATCAATCAACTTCAACAATATCCAAACCAAGCAATTCAGTCGGTGCAATTAATTGCGTACAATTAATTGCAAACTGAATAGTAACTAAGAGAATTCACTTTGAAGTAAATTACAGCACGAAGTTCAGGTGAGATAGATCCAGTTTAATGACTTCTTTTGAAGGTAAAGAACTTCACACCGAATGAAGTCGCACTTCACTCAATGTGAAGGTAGAAATGAAGAGGATCTTTTAAACCTGATGAATGAAGAGATTTAATGCATATGGTGTGATAATGTTGTCTTTTTATATACAGTAACAATGTAGATAGCCATTGCACTCATTTGAAAGAATAATCAATTTATAATATAAAAAAAAATGTGAAATATTATCCGTGAATAGGAAATTGAATTAAGGAATGCACTTAAATATTCATTACGAATTTAAAAGCGTTTTACCAACACAGTTTCCTTCAAATTTTACATTTATTATAATAATTTCATCCTTAGCCAATCCGAATATAAGTAATGATATTCAAACAAAGAAAGTATGACGTCATTAGTCGAATTCTCCCGCAGTCAATAAACTAATGAGACGGTTTCGAAATCTAAGAAAATTCTACAGAAGCTGATAGAATAAAATATGTTTGTAAAAGAGAGGATATCTCGCAACAAGAGAGGATATCTCGCAACAAGAGAGGATATCTCGCAACAAGAAAGGATATCTCGCAACAAGAAAGGATATCTCGCAACAAGAGAGGATATCTCGCAACAAGAGAGGATATCTCGCAACAAGAGAGGATGTCTCGCAACAAGAGAGGATATCTCGCAACAAGAGAGGATATCTCGCAACAAGAGAGGATATCTCGCAACAAGAGAGGATATCTCGCAACAAGAGAGGATATCTCGCAACAAGAGAGGATATCTCGCAACAAGAGAGGATATCTCGCAACAAGAGAGGATGTCTCGCAACAAGAGAGGATATCTCGCAACAAGAGAGGATATCTCGCAACAAGAGAGGACATCTCGCAACAAGAGAGGACATCTCGCAACAAGAAAGAACATCTCTAGAGATCTTTCATGTCGATACAGAGCTGCATGGTGTAGTACAATAACTGGTACCACCTGTCAGGTGTTCGAATCCTTGTTGGCAGTTGTTCCAATCGCTCTGACAGACTGTTATCATCTGGTAACTGTCAGCATCTGGTAACTGTCTGGCCTATTGATATACTTCAGACATCAAACACCAGGAGAATATATATCTTGATAGCAGACACTGTGGAGACATATTATATATTTACTGCCATACTATTTGATGACGCGAAATGTTTTTATTTCATATTCACATTTTCTGAATAAAAAAAAACACTTCCAAGTGTGGAAACAAAAACATTCAAAATGTTTTTTTTTTTATAAAAAAATAGTTTACGGTATAGCTACATAAATTCAATGGAATTAAAGTAAACAAGGATACCACAATACTGTGTACTGCAATACAATAGTGACAATAGCCATATACAGTGGTACCTTTACAATGGATGTAACTGTCGGAAGAGCGAATGGAGGTTGAACCTTTTACAAAGTTACAGAAACTTCATGAACCTGAAAAAGTTCTCAGATCAGGAGACGCACTTTCAGCTTAAAGAAAAAGAAGAACAATCTAGGAATGGATGGATTCTCTAACGAAAAGAAATATATTGCATTACAATAATAAACTGACAGACTCCAGTAACACAACTCTGTAAATAAAATGTGCAGCTACTACCTTAATGTTATACGATAGTTTTTACTTATACCGATATTAAATTATGGAAAAGAGTTTGTTCTCTGGGAGCTTCTCGTAGGAATACTATAGCAAAATGTGATCAAGTACACAATTGAGAGCAGTGACATCATGACTAGATACTCCCTCCAGTGAGTCTCCAAAATCATCGGGTAAATTGTTTTCAGGAGAGGGGAAAAAATCTAAATAAAATAGGGACAACTCCATCGGGAAAACTAATTTTTATCTGCTCTCCTAGCTGAATGCTCGCGCGAAATGAACTAAAGAACTACTACATAGACATATAAATTCGTAGCCATGATACCTGCTACTACCTGTTCATATAAATTCGTATCCATGATACCTACAGGTACCATGGCTACGAATTTGAACAGAAATTAAATAATAATATTTTTACGTGATCGGAAACATGGATCCGTGTTAAAACTCGGAAATTACCCTATCCATATTATAGTTTTAGTTACGTAGTATTGGATTAACTAAATATTGTTCTATACGAATAACACAGTGGTACTAAGAAAACTAAAAAGAGAGCTAATTGAATTGTTCGTAGCATCAGACCCTGAGTATGTCATACTCTTGACTAAATGAGAATGAATTCAATTAGGGGAATATTTAAATAGAGAGGGAAATTCCGAAAAGAGGGAAAACACGCTGCACATAAGAGTGATATTTCTACCTCAATCACCAGTCGAGAGTCATTTCAGTCAAGAGGGAATGTGAAAAAGAGGGTTAAAGAGTAGAAGTTGAGGCTGGAGGTGACTAATAGACCTAAATATTTCTAATTAAGAGGCTATTCAAATAGTAATGTGGAAAAAGTAATGAAGAGTTAACTTATATTCTGGGAAATTTGAAACCACTATGATTCATGACTTGAAATATATATTATCCATCACAATCAATATACCGTTAAAAATATATAGAGATTATAATTCGGAGAAGATAGAGAGGAAAATATTTTTAAAAAATCATACCCTTCCTTCATATTCATGCAGACATCAAATTATTAGTTTGGTAAGTTAAGAAATGATGAATTTTCTGGTTGAATTGCTATTGCATGTCGCAGGAGAATTACCTCTCGAGTGGAGGCAGTTGACAGAAGAAAGAAAAGAAGATTTGGATTTTTGGCAATGAAGAAAAGGGGAAAAGGTTTCATTTGGAAGCATACTTTACATTAGGAACATGTTGGAACTGTTCCGAAAAATGATATTTATTCAGAGTATAAGATTAACTAACTATCAATGAAAAAGAATCATAAAACAAGATAATCAGATCAAAGTAATATATAATAAAGTTTGTTACCGATTAGAATAATGAAGCTTTTGAGCAATTTCATTAGGGATATGACCCACTTTTACTACCTTAATAGACCAGTAGGGGCAAATAATTCACACCCTGTGATAGCTCTTGCTGGGAAAAATCTGTAACGAGTAATCTCTGATGAATAAATTACGCACATTTTATTCCCTTAAGGACCGTACACACGCAGGGATTTTCAAGTCTTCCCCCCAGACTTTTTGCTAAAAAGTGTGGTGGAAAGACTTGAAAAAACCCTGCGTGTGAACGGCCCTTTAGATGGAAAATTGCTGATATACTACACCATTCTACCAAACCGCACTATCCTTCAGAAACAAGTAGATGGACTGGCTGAGTTTTCATTAAATGGCGTGAAACAGGGAGAATCACTTTGGTTCTCAATTTAGTTTTCAGACAGACGTTAACAAGATCGATGGCTCTGTTTGGAGTGAAATGTTAGTGTGACTCAGAAAATTACGGAGGTGCAGATTGAGATCGGGAGAGCCTCTCATGTTAATTGGTATTGTGTATAACAATTTAAATAGCATGTAATGTAGTAGAATACTAAATGGAATGAAGTAATCGATTGATACTCATCTATAATGAAATATAGGTGAGTGATAGAATATTATGTCTAGTTATTAGTACTGAGGATCCTTTAACTGAACAGAGTGCGATAGTGTTACCATTTCTATTTTTGAATTAATTGAAATACTATATGACCAAAAAAAAAAAAAAATCAATGAGAAATAGGGAAACAGTTTTTGCCAACGACATAGGAAATATAAATATTTGATATGTTAAACACTTTATCATTCTAGTGATCATTTTAAGTCATTTAAACTGATAACAGAATTGTTTTGCTAAATTATTAACGGTTAAAATAAATGTGTAAAAAAATAAGTTAGTCATTTTAACACAAGGCCAGTTAAAAGGTCTAATATTGAACAATATTTAAAAGAATAACAAAGTTAGAAGATGGTAGCTACAATTTAATCGATTAGATTGAGCATAAATATTTGATCATCCGAAAAAAAGTTTCAGAACATATTTCTGAGATCACCATGGTTTTACCATTGTAGTGCAAGAATGTTCCAGGTACCCCTGCCACTTCTCTCAATACAATGTGTGTTGAAATGAGAAGACACACTACAGTGTGTACAACAATTTCCTGTACAATTTGTGTTGAAATGAGAAGACACACAACAGTGTGTACAATATTACCCTCTGTACTGACCCCAGGATGCGATTATCCTCAGTTTTTACAAAGAAAAACAAACCAGTTATTGTCAGGTTTCTTTCCACAGACTAAATTAGCTATAATAATCTAGGGCAAGTTATTTGCAGAGCTATTTTCTTGTGGTAGGTTCATTTGGAGGAGAGTTGGTAAGGATATAGGAGGCTATAGGAGTAGAAAAGATGATTTTTTTAGTCAAAATAACGAGTTAAAATATCAAATTATATACCATTTTATAAAATAGGCGAAAATGTGGAACTGTCCGATAACTCAGAACTTACCCTACTATACACAATACTTAGACCACGTACTGCAAAATTAGATCAAATTATTGGAAAACGATAAATAAAGTCTTTAAAGAAGAACAAACAAGAATTGCAATTGATAGAAGTTAGGCATCAGAGAGGATGGCCCGATAAAAGGTGCTATTAACTTGAGAGATTTATATATATATATATATATATATATATATATTAATAAATTAGCGTTGTTAACGTTCAAAACAATAGTGTATATAATTCCAAGATGAAGATAATCCGTGCTCATTATTAAAGTTTATTATCTTGTATTCATGGTAGTCCAACTAAATGAAATAATTCATATAGGAGCATAAACAATTAATGAGGATCCTTATCTCATATGATAAGCCTCATCTCACATGATAAGCCTCATCTCACATGATAAGCCTCATCTCACATGATAAGCCTCATCTCACATGATAAGCCTCATCTCACATGATAAGCCTCATCTCACATGATAAGCCTCATCTCACATGATAAGCCTCATCTCACATGATAAGCCTCATCTCACATGATAAGCCTCATCTCACATGATAAGCCTCATCTCACATGATAAGCCTCATCTCACATGATAAGCCTCATCTCACATGATAAGCCTCATCTCACATGATAAGCCTCATCTCACATGATAAGCCTCATCTCACATGATAAGCCTCATCTCACATGATAAGCCTCATCTCACATGATAAGCCTCATCTCACATGATAAGCCTCATCTCACATGATAAGCCTCATCTCACATGATAAGCCTCATCTCACATAATAAGCCTTATCTCACATGATAAGCCTTATCTCACATGATAAGCCTTATCTCACATGATAAGCCTTATCTCACATGATAAGCCTTATCTCACATGATAAGCCTTATCTCACATGCTAAGCCTTATCTCACATGATAAGCCTTATCTCACATGATAAGCCTTATCTCACATGATAAGTCTTATCTCACATGATAAGTCTTATCTCACATGATAAGCCTTATCTCACATGATAAGCCTTATCTCACATGATAAGCCTTATCTCACATGATAAGCCTTATCTCACATGATAAGCCTTATCTCACATGATAAGCCTTATCTCACATGATAAGCCTTATCTCACATGATGAGCCTTATCTCACATGATGAGCCTTATCTCATATGATAAGCCTCATCTCATATGATAAGCCTCATCTCATATGATAAGCCTCATCTCATATGATAAGCCTCATCTCATATGATAAGCCTCATCTCATATGATAAGCCTCATCTCATATGATAAGCCTCATCTCATATGATAAGCCTCATCTCATATGATAAGCCTCATCTCATATGCTAAGCCTTATCTCATATGATAAGCCTTATCTCATATGCTAAGCCTTATCTCACATGATAAGCCTTATCTCACATGATAAGCCTTATCTCACATGATAAGCCTTATCTCACATGATAAGCCTTATCTCACATGATAAGCCTTATCTCACATGATAAGCCTTATCTCACATGATAAGCCTTATATCACATGATAAGCCTTATCTCATATGCTAAGCCTTATCTCATATGCTAAGCCTCATCTCATATGCTAAGCCTCATCTCATATGATAAGCCTCATCTCATATGATAAGCCTCATCTCATATGATAAGCCTCATCTCATATGATAAGCCTCATCTCATATGATAAGCCTCATCTCATATGATAAGCCTCATCTCATATGATAAGCCTCATCTCATATGATAAGCCTCATCTCATATGATAAGCCTTATCTCATATGATAAGCCTTATCTCATATGATAAGCCTTATCTCATATGATAAGCCTCATCTCATATGATAAGCCTCATCTCATATGCTAAGCCTTATCTCACATGATGAGCCTTATCTCACATGATAAGCCTCATCTCATATGATAAGCCTCATCTCATATGCTAAGCCTCATCTCATATGATAAGACTCATCTCATATGATAAGCCTCATCTCATATGATAAGCCTCATCTCACATGATAAGCCTCATCTCACATGATAAGCCTCATCTCACATGATAAGCCTCATCTCACATGATAAGCCTTATCTCATATGCTACTCTATAATGTGCAAACAGTTAGTCAAAGTCAGATGCAGAGAGAGGTGGTAAAAAAAGCACACAGGCTTAATATGATAATTAGGGATTCCAATCTCATATCGTCTGATCTTTTTATTTAAAAAATCTCCTATAGTTTAATTTTTCCCAGAAAGTTATATACGTATAGAATAATATTTTTAAATTCAATTTTAATCAATTTCAATCTCTAATTTTTTTTTTCAATTGGTACCTGCAGGTATCATGGATACCAATTTAAAAAATCCTGAGTGTTTCCTTAGATTGAAATAAGAAAAACCAACTATCTACCAACAATAATTAATAAGATAGATCAAAGAACAGTTTACCAACTATGAAATAATCTCTTACGGAATATTAGAGACTGAGATGGCTATCAAATCACTCAAAGGAGGGTGATCAGCGTCAGAAAAGAAGAAGGATCGGCGACAAAAGTTATCCTAGATACCTTTAATAAAGACCAAGGTAAAAAAAATAGTAGCTTTATTAGTTAAAAATATAGGACAATTTTAAATCAAATTAAATACTTCTTTAGTTCACGAATCTGGTAGTTCCCTCATTAAGGAATAAACGCGACCTTTTAATGAGTTCATCAAAGTCTGGCAAATCAGAAATTGTCGGCGTTAGAGAATTCCTACTTTTCTAATTTATGCAGCGTTCTAATTAGTTAATTAATTAGTCAAGTCTGCCCTGTAACACTAAATGAACATTGTCACGAGGAGAAAAAAGAAGGAATGCAGATGCTGCTTGCAGGGAACAAATAGTTTCAAGGGAATAAATGTGGAATTCTGATGATAAACTTGAAGTTACAATAAGGAATCAGAAACTTTAAACCTAGTCTTAGAATAGTGAATCAGCAGCTTTAAGGGAAGAAATGCAGAATTCTGGTAAATTCAATCATACAATAATGAATCTGAAATTTTAAAGCAAATCTTACAATACTGAAACTCTTAATTCTGTATGTTACCATCCAATGGAATCTAAGGTAGACAAGAAGCAATTGTCACAATTTAACTAAATAGCATATTGAAATCCAGAGTGGCACTATTTTGCCGATAGCAACTAATCGATGCACTGAAGAGCTGATCTAAAGCATTAGCAGATAGAACTCTAGGTCAGAAGTTTGCCGCAATGGAGCAAATTGGGTGAATTCGAGATAGACTAATAGGTATCGCTTAGCAAGAGAGACGTGCAATTTCAAATCGAGAAAAAGAGAGAATACCAATTATGTTACGAAATTGGTGTCATTGACACCTGCAGGTATCAATGACACCAATTAGAATAACGAGTTAAATTTTTATTTTATTTTTTTATCAGTTTGAATGACGCGTTCTTCCTTCCTAGCCACTACACGGTACACTGTAAAGATTCTCTTTAGCCACTACACGGTACACTGGAAAGATTCTTTTTAGCGACTACACGGTACACTGTACAGATTCTTTTTAGCCACTACTTGCTACACTGTAAAGATTCTTTTTAGCCACTACTTGCTACACTGTAAAGATTCTTTTTAGCCACTACTTGCTACACTGTAAAGATTCTTTTAAGCCACTACACGGTACACTGTACAGATTCTTTTTAGCCACTACTTGCTACACTGTAAAGATTCTTTTAAGCCACTACACGGTACACTGTACATATTCTTTTTAGCCACTACTTGCTACACTGTAAAAATTCTTTTTAGCCACTACTTGCTACACTGTAAAGATTCTTTTTAGCCACTACTTGCTACACTATAAAGATTCTTTTTAGCGACTACACGGTACACTGTACAGATAATAACATTCCAAACCATTGGATAAAAATATCACAATAATAACTCAATAAGATAACAACATTCCAAACCATTGGATAAATATCACAATAATAACTTAATAAGATAATAACATTCCAAACCATTGGATAAATATCACAATAATAACTTAATAAGATAATAACATTCCAAACCATTGGATAAATATCACAATAATAACTTAATAAGATAATAACATTCCAAACCATTGGATAAATATCACAATAATAACTTAATAAGATAATAACATTCCAAACCATTGGATAAATATCACAATAATAACTCAATAAGATAATAACATTCCAAACCATTGGATAAATATCCCGATAATAACTTAATAAGATAATAACATTCCAAACCATTGGATAAATATCACAATAATAACTCAATAAGATAATAACATTCCAAACCATTGGATAAATATCACAATAATAACTTAATAAGATAATAACATTCCAAACCATTGGATAAATATCACAATAATAACTTAATAAGATAATAACATTCCAAACTATTGGATAAATATCACAATAATAACTTAATAAGATAATAACATTCCAAACCATTGGATAAATATCACAATAATAACTTAATAAGATAATAACATTCCAAACCATTGGATAAATATCACAATAATAACTTAATAAGATAATAACATTCCAAACTATTGGATAAATATCACAATAATAACTTAATAAGATAATAACATTCCGAACCATTGGATAAATATCACAATAATAACTCAATAAGATAATAACATTCCAAACCATTGGATAAATATCACAATAATAACTCAATAAGATAATAACATTCCAAACTATTGGATAAATATCACAATAATAACTTAATAAGATAATAACATTCCAAACCATTGGATAAATATCACAATAATAACTCAATAAGATAATAACATTCCAAACTATTGGATAAATATCACAATAATAACTTAATAAGATAATAACATTCCAAACCATTGGATAAATATCACAATAATAACTCAATAAGATAATAACATTCCAAACCATTGGATAAATATCACAATAATAACTCAATAAGATAATAACATTCCAAACTATTGGATAAATATCACAATAATAACTTAATAAGATAATAACATTCCAAACCATTGGATAAATATCACAATAATAACTCAATAAGATAATAACATTCCAAACCATTGGATAAATATCACAATAATAACTTAATAAGATAATAACATTCCAAACCATTGGATAAATATCACAATAATAACTCAATAAGATAATAACATTCCAAACCATTGGATAAATATCACAATAATAACTCAATAAGATAATAACATTCCAAACCATTGGATAAATATCACAATAATAACTTAATAAGATAATAACATTCCAAACCATTGGATAAATATCACAATAATAACTCAATAAGATAATAACATTCCAAACTATTGGATAAATATCACAATAATAACTTAATAAGATAATAACATTCCAAACCATTGGATAAATATCACAATAATAACTCAATAAGATAATAACATTCCAAACCATTGGATAAATATCACAATAATAACTTAATAAGATAATAACATTCCAAACCATTGGATAAATATCACAATAATAACTTAATAAGATAATAACATTCCAAACCATTGGATAAATATCACAATAATAACTTAATAAGATAATAACATTCCAAACCATTGGATAAATATCACAATAATAACTCAATAAGATAATAACATTCCAAACCATTGGATAAATATCACAATAATAACTTAATAAGATAATAACATTCCAAACCATTGGATAAATATCACAATAATAACTCAATAAGATAATAACATTCCAAACCATTGGATAAATATCACAATAATAACTTAATAAGATAGTAACATTCCAAACCATTGGATAAATATCACAATAATAACTCAATAAGATAATAACATTCCAAACCATTGGATAAATATCACAATAATAACTCAATAAGATAATAACATTCCAAACCATTGGATAAATATCACAATAATAACTCAATAAGATAATAACATTCCAAACCATTGGATAAATATCACAATAATAACTCAATAAGATAATAACATTCCAAACTATTGGATAAATATCACAATAATAACTTAATAAGATAATAACATTCCAAACCATTGGATAAATATCACAATAATAACTCAATAAGATAGTAACATTCCAAACCATTGGATAAATATCACAATAATAACTCAATAAGATAATAACATTCCAAACCATTGGATAAATATCACAATAATAACTTAATAAGATAATAACATTCCAAACCATTGGATAAATATCACAATAATAACTCAATAAGATAATAACATTCCAAACCATTGGATAAATATCACAATAATAACTTAATAAGATAATAACATTCCAAACTATTGGATAAATATCACAATAATAACTTAATAAGATAATAACATTCCAAACCATTGGATAAATATCACAATAATAACTCAATAAGATAATAACATTCCAAACCATTGGATAAATATCACAATAATAACTCAATAAGATAATAACATTCCAAACTATTGGATAAATATCACAATAATAACTTAATAAGATAATAACATTCCAAACCATTGGATAAATATCACAATAATAACTTAATAAGATAATAACATTCCAAACCATTGGATAAATATCACAATAATAACTCAATAAGATAATAACATTCCAAACCATTGGATAAATATCACAATAATAACTCAATAAGATAATAACATTCCAAACCATTGGATAAATATCACAATAATAACTTAATAAGATAATAACATTCCAAACCATTGGATAAATATCACAATAATAACTCAATAAGATAATAACATTCCAAACCATTGGATAAATATCACAATAATAACTTAATAAGATAATAACATTCCAAACCATTGGATAAATATCACAATAATAACTTAATAAGATAATAACATTCCAAACCATTGGATAAATATCACAATAATAACTTAATAAGATAATAACATTCCAAACCATTGGATAAATATCACAATAATAACTTAATAAGATAATAACATTCCAAACCATTGGATAAATATCACAATAATAACTCAATAAGATAATAACATTCCAAACTATTGGATAAATATCACAATAATAACTTAATAAGATAATAACATTCCAAACTATTGGATAAATATCACAATAATAACTTAATAAGATAATAACATTCCAAACCATTGGATAAATATCACAATAATAACTCAATAAGATAATAACATTCCAAACCATTGGATAAATATCACAATAATAACTCAATAAGATAATAACATTCCAAACCATTGGATAAATATCACAATAATAACTCAATAAGATAATAACATTCCAAACCATTGGATAAATATCACAATAATAACTTAATAAGATAATAACATTCCAAACTATTGGATAAATATCACAATAATAACTTAATAAGATAATAACATTCCAAACCATTGGATAAATGCCACAATAATAACTTAATAAGATAATAACATTCCAAACCATTGGATAAATATCACAATAATAACTCAATAAGATAATAACATTCCAAACCATTGGATAAATATCACAATAATAACTCAATAAGATAATAACATTCCAAACTATTGGATAAATATCACAATAATAACTTAATAAGATAATAACATTCCAAACTATTGGATAAATATCACAATAATAACTTAATAAGATAATAACATTCCAAACCATTGGATAAATATCACAATAATAACTCAATAAGATAATAACATTCCAAACTATTGGATAAATATCACAATAATAACTTAATAAGATAATAACATTCCAAACCATTGGATAAATATCACAATAATAACTTAATAAGATAATAACATTCCAAACCACTGCAAAGATCAGAAAGAAGAGTTTTTGTGATTTGTTAAGTTGTTTGATTGCATTTTAGGAAGAGACTTTGGTGAAACTTTTGGCAAAATTAATCTACTTATTGTTTTCCCATAGAACTTTGGTGGGAGTTTTTCTTTCGCGTACCAACTTCTTGTCGGTGTTTTTTCCCGAAGTATTTTCTCCCGTCACGGCGACAACAAAGACTTTACACTAAAAAAAACTTCCGCCTCTTGGCCCTCATCCGACCGAAGAATAAACGTTTGTAGGAATAAATGTTTATATTTCTTGCAGACATACTTAGTGGTTATTGCCAAAGATAAAAAACAATACCCAGACTAATAGAGGAAGTTCTGAGTTATAGGATGGCTCGACATTTTCGAACATATAAAAACTAGATGATAATTTATCTTATTTTAATTATAATAAAGTTTTCTTGTATGATCGACATTGTGAAACAGTACAATAACTCAGAACTTACCCTATAGAGCACGATGGTGATAAAATAAACAAACATAAAACTATAATAATACAGTCGAAAGAGCATTGATTTGTTAAGTTTTTTTGAGTCAGCATATTTCAGTAATGACATTTGTTGCACAATCATATTTTTAATATAATATACAAGTTAGAGGGACACTAATAAATAGCATTGATATTGGAAATTATACAAAAAAATTAACATGATGCAGTAAAACTATAATTCAGAATTTCTTGCTATAAAATTTCTTGCACTATATTTCTTGCTATGAATTCCTCTCCATCTAGCACCGAGTGTTATCTCTTCTCCAACTCATTAATAAGAAGAAAAAGAACCAAAACCGCACGACTCACTGTGTCACTCCTCTGTGCCGGTGATAACGCAATTTACAATACCAAGGATTTGAGTTGAGACGCGCGCGCCAAATCATTTTCTAGGAACTGGCGTAAAATTTACGCAGAAAATAGTCAAGAATATATTAGACTGACAGAAGCTGAATATGAGAGAGAGAGAAGAAAGATGGAGAGAGAGAAGAAAGATGGAGAGAGAAGAGAGATGGATAGAAAGAAAGGAAAGATGGAGAAAAAGCAGAAAGATGGAGAGGAAGAAAGGAGAGATGGAGAGGAAGAAAGGAGAGATGGAGAGGAAGAAAGGAAAGATGGAGAGGAAGAAAGGAAAGATGGAGAGGAAGAAAGGCAAGATGGAGAGAAAGAAAGGCAAGATGGAGAGAAAGAAAGGCAAGATGGAGAGGAAGAAAGGAGAGATGGAGAGGAAGAAAGGAGAGATGGAGAGGAAGAAAGGAAAGATGGAGAGGAAGAAAGGAAAGATGGAGAGGAAGAAAGGAAAGATGGAGAGGAAGAAAGGAAAGATGGAGAGAGGAAGAAAGGAAAGATGGAGAGAGGAAGAAAGGCAAGATGGAGAGAGGAAGAAAGGCAAGATGGAGAGAAAGAAAGGCAAGATGGAGAGAAAGAAAGGCAAGATGGAGAGAAAGAATGGCAAGAAGGACACAAGGTATATTATACGAATAGGGAAGTGTTCTCTCCATATAATTTTTACGAGATATAAACCTTATTTTACGAGTGAGTAAGTCATACCAAGATATTAAATAAGAACTGAAGTAATGTGAAGGAGAGGGACTGCTTTCTCTCACACACCACAAATAGTAAGCAACATTCTATTATTGAACTAAATAACTAATAAGTTAGTAACCTAATGAGTTAACTAATAACTTTCTTAACTAATAATTAATAACTTAATAATAAGTTAATAAATAATAACCTAATAAGTTAATAAATAATAACCTAATAAGTTAATAAATAATAACCTAATAAATTAATAAATAATAACCTAATAAGTTAATAAATAATAACCTTATAAGTTAATAAATAATAACCTAATAAGTTAATAAATAATAACCTAATAAGTTAATAAATAATAACCTAATAAGTTAATAAATAATAACCTAATAAGTTAATAAATAATAACCTAATAAGTTAATAAATAATAACCTAATAAGTTAATAAATAATAACCTAATAAGTTAATAAATAATAACCTAATAAGTTAATAAATAATAACCTAATAAGTTAATAACTAATAACCTAATAAGTTAATAACTAATAACCTAATAAGTTAATAAATAATAACCTAATAAGTTAATAAATAATAACCTAATAAGTTAATAAATAATAACCTAATAAGTTAATAAATAATAACCTAATAAGTTAATAAATAATAACCTTATAAGTTAATAAATAATAACCTTATAAGTTAATAAATAATAACCTAATAAGTTAATAAATAATAACCTAATAAGTTAATAACTAATAACCTAATAAGTTAATAACTAATAACCTACTAAACTAATGACCCAATGACGACGAGAAACGCATCCAAAAATGTTCAGATGGGTAAGTTTCGAGTTATCGGACGATACAATAGTTACGATCATATAAGGAGAAAAGTATAAAAAAATTATCTTGCTATATTAATTGGTGAACAGGTATCATGGATACCGATTACACTAAGTCGAATAATAAATCATTACGTACTATATTTCATACATGATCGAAGATTTGGAACAGTCCGATAACACTGAAGTCCCCCTACTCATTTTCGGTGGTACCAATCTTCGTAAATTCTGCAGATGTAACAGAAAAATATCATGGTAGGTACTGCCGGAAAGATATTTTGTCGATTTATGTGAATGGCGCAGGATTACAGAGTCGCAGAGATAGATTTCCCAGATAGAAAATATACGACAGATAGCATTGGTAATATTCGCCATCTTAACGACAGTTAGGGCAAAGTCACAATCACCAGATGTGAAATGAACAACGGATGAAAGTGTCTATATTATTAAATAGCATCAAAATATATTCTCCACGATGAATAATATTGCTAAATTATGAACAAGTGAATAAATTAAATAAACTATAGCTCACCATCAAAAGATATATTAGTAGAAACATTTTTCTTGCTCGCAATAGTTACAGTTTCGCTTTTGTTGGTGATACGACTTTATTTTAAAAGAAAGTTTGTGAAGAAGCTATGGCATGGAAAAACTAACACACGGAACATTCTATCAGTTAGAGTACATTTTATATTGCAGTTGAAAAATAGAAGTTACTTCCCCCTCCAATTTTATCGAATTATGAACTCCTTTTTGGCAAGAGGATACCAAGACGGATTCATTCACTTTATTAGGGTACGTTCTGAGTTATTGGACGGATCCACATTTTCGATCATAGAAAAAATAAGTTTATAATAATTAAAATAAGAAGTTGATAAAAAAAATTTTCCTTATATGATCGAAAATGTGGAACCGTCCGATAATTCAGAACTTAACAGTAGGTCTGAAATTCCAGTGCAGCTATCATTTTTTAAATAGAATTGAATGGGATTATTTTAAAATGTTAGGGAACCAGAAAGAATTTATTGAGCGGTGCTCTCTTTTAGTCTGTGATTTTTTCTAATTAGGGTAAATTACGAATTATCGGTCAGTTTCATATTTTCGGTCATATAAGAAAAAACGATATTACAATTGTTATTTTATTTTTATTTCAGTTCGTATCCATGATACCTGCAGATATCCTCCAAAAAATGTCTCACAAACTTGTTGAAAACAGTTCTAATATCCTAAATATTTGAAAAGGCCACACCATAATTCTCATGTGGGTGTGAGTGAGTGAGTGAGTTAACTCAGAATATGAATTAAATTACGTGGTGTGTCACACAAAATGATGTACTGGTTGTTTTCACACATTTCAGTGCTCTAAAAACCTGTTATTAATTAGGCTTAAATCTCAGCTACAACTGAAATTACAAACACTCTTATTTACTCAAATGAAACTCTCTCTCCAGTAGGGTAAGTTACGAGTTATGAAACGGTTTTACATTTTCGAACACGGAAGACAAAATATGAAAATCTAACCTTTAATTGGTATCCATGATACCTGTAGTTAAAAAGTTATTAATATATTATTTATTTCTTACGTGTCCAGAAATGTAGAACTGTCCGATAACTTGAAACCTACCCTAATTAATCAATTAAAAAAACTATTGATAATATTTCTACTAAATAAGCAGTACAATAACCGTCAGCTAAATACAGAAACTTAAATGTGTTTAATATTATTTTCCAAATAAGAAAACAAAAAACTCTCCAATTAAATAAAGTTGACTGGTAAGATAACGCATATCAGCAAACCAGGAAAGGAAAAGAAATTTCAGAAAAACTACTTCGTGACTGAAAATTGATAACGAAATCAATTTAGAATGACTCCATTTAAACATTTCCATATCAAAATAATACATTTCAGATCAGACTCCTTTTTCATCGAGTAGCGCATATTCAGGATATTCTCAAATATCACGGCTGATAATATTAGGAGGTATTATCCCTCGGCAAAATCTTTGATGCGGCATAAAAATGAACAAATAAGTTCTTTTTCAATTGGAAAGAATAGAGAGTTTTAGCTCGAAATAATAAGAGTAATAAATTTCTCCCAAGAGATGACGAATAATATTCATTTTCTGAATAAATGGTGAAAGAAATAGACTGTTAAGGAGGGTAAGTTCTGAGTTATTGAACAGTCTCACATTAGCGATCATTAAAAAAATATATTTGGTTATTTTGTTATTTCAATGAGTATCCATGATACATGCGGATTGAATGGATACCAAATAAAATAAAATGCTACAATTATTATTATATGACATTATTCCAATTATCACCAGTAGGCTAATTATTTCTAAAATTAACAGTAATATGATTATTCTAATTATTAACAGCAAAATGAAATTTCCGAATATAATGATATACAAAAAGGAATATTCCAATTATTCAGATAAAGAAAATTCACAGTAAAATAATAATTCCTAACATTCAAAGTTCCGCTTTTCCTATTTTGTTCAATGGTCAATCGAACTCCATTTATTTTGTTTATACGAGAACAATAGATGTCAATCCAACTCATCATAGTCTGGTTGTTACAGTGGATAACCTGAAATAACAGGGAAAAATAAATACTAAAAGATCGAAATGTGGTGACAAATTCACAGTCAGACGTAGGGTAAGTTCAAAGTAATCGTACGCTTCCACATTCTCGATCATATAAAAAATCATATAATAAAAGTGCCTAATATAATAAAAGTATATAATGAAATATAAAAGGATATACATTCAATTAAGTTATGAGCATTTTCTTTAAACTCAGTTTACGAAGAATGAGAGATAATCCCTTATATCAACCACTGATAGATGAAAGAAGGTATCCGTAACGATTTCTTCTGAGGCATTTGATTCAACCAGATGAAATATATCAACAATTTCTTTCGCTCTGGCGAGTTTCAAAATTTATTGTAAATTGAAAAGTCCTGAGAGCGTTCATAGCGCAGAGAGTCTCTTCTCTACCATCTACAAAGGAGAAGACACGTTCACTTCAGTGAGGAACACGCAAGGAATTGCTACAACATGTGGTACATTTGAAAAGCAAGCGAGAAAGGTGGTGTAAGGGAACAGCTGCACAATTCTAAAAACATTAGAACTCCTCTGTAGTGATTAGTGAACTCCTCTGTAGTGATTAGTGAACTCCTCTGTAGTGATTAGTGAACTCCTCTGTAGTGATTAGTGAACTCCTCTGTGGTGATTAGTGAACTCCTCTGTAGTGATTAGTGAACTCCTCTGTAGTGATTAGTGAACTCCTCTGTAGTGATTAGTGAACTCCTCTGTAGTGATTAGTGAACTCCTCTGTGGTGATTAGTGAACTTCTCTGTAGTGATTAGTGAACTCCTCTGTAGTGATTAGTGAACTTCTCTGTAGTGATTAGTGAACTCCTCTGTGGTGATTAGTGAACTTCTCTGTAGTGATTAGTGAACTCCTCTGTAGTGATTAGTGAACTTCTCTGTAGTGATTAGTGAACTCCTCTGTAGTGATTAGTGAACTCCTCTGTAGTGATTAGTGAACTCCTCTGTAGTGATTAGTGAACTCCTCTGTAGTGATTAGTGAACTCCTCTGTGGTGATTAGTGAACTTCTCTGTAGTGATTAGTGAACTCCTCTGTAGTGATTAGTGAACTTCTCTGTAGTGATTAGTGAACTTCTCTGTAGTGATTAGTGAACTCCTCTGTAGTGATTAGTGAACTCCTCTGTAGTGATTAGTGAACTCCTCTGTAGTGATTAGTGAACTCCTCTGTAGTGATTAGTGAACTCCTCTGTGGTGATTAGTGAACTTCTCTGTAGTGATTAGTGAACTCCTCTGTAGTGATTAGTGAACTTCTCTGTAGTGATTAGTGAACTCCTCTGTAGTGATTAGTGAACTCCTCTGTAGTGATTAGTGAACTCCTCTGTGGTGATTAGTGAACTCCTCTGTAGTGATTAGTGAACTCCTCTGTAGTGATTAGTGAACTCCTCTGTAGTGATTAGTGAACTCCTCTGTAGTGATTAGTGAACTCCTCTGTAGTGATTAGTGTAGACTCCTCTGTAGTGATTAGTGTAGACTCCTCTGTAGTGATTAGTGAACTCCTCTGTAGTGATTAGTGAACTCCTCTGTAGTGATTAGTGTAGACTCCTCTGTAGTGATTAGTGTAGACTCCTCTGTAGTGATTAGTGTAGACTCCTCTGTAGTGATTAGTGTAGACTCCTCTGTAGTGATTAGTGTAGACTCCTCTGTAGTGAATAGTGCAGACTCCTCTGTAGTGAATAGTGCAGACTCCTCTGTAGTGAATATAGAGTCCTGAGTGAGAGAATTACCCCGTATAGTGAAACAAATTTTATTTAGTTTGTCTTGAATGGTCATCAGTTCTAGAAAACTAATTGCCATTTTATAGAAGAGTAAAGAAAATTAGTTCGCTATACAGTGTAATTTTCTTACTCAGGACGCTCCATTCACTATAGAGTTAATTGGTGTACTTAAAAGACTAATGACGTTAAAAATGACATTACATGTGACATACGAACGAATTCAACAAACCACAAAATCGACTATTCAGGTGTAGGAATTACGCAAGCATGAAACACCTTAATTTCTAGAAAAGTAAACCGGTGTAACACAAACAATCTAAAGGTTAATTGAACAAAATTTAAATGAAATAATTCTACAAATTTCAGCGTATAAGTTCATAAATCTCTCTTATCGAAATAGAACAGGATGATTTGACGTGATTTACTAAATTCACACTACTGACTGCATCAAAGAAATACTTCATGGCAGTTCTTTGAAATGGATAGAATAGCTTAGTGATTCTGTTCACAATAACGGCCCAAAAAGCAGTCATTGGGGTGTACTTCTGCTGATGTCAGCAAAAACTATCGTATGGTTAGGGAGATGAGAAGTGCCTCTTCTTCAGCTGTGACATTGGAAATTATTCTCAAAAGAATGTGATATTATCTTTTGAGAATTAATATATCAGCTAGATTTATGTCGATTTTCATCCTTGACACTTTCACGCAGATGAATTTTCTTGTTTGTTTAAACAGTGCTGTGTGTCCTTTTGGAATGTGGAGTGATATATTTTTTTGCAATATACAGATCTAGACTTATAATGCAATAAAAATACTGACTGATACATAGTTAAATCATTATGCAACTATTTATTATTTGCATATTGAAATGCGTATTGACCCACCGGTGGGTCAATACGCATTTTCGTTCATAATTAAAAAGTTAATAATAATTAAAATAATGATTTAAATAGTCATTTTTTTTTTTCTAATATGAATGAAAATGTGGAACAGTCCGATAACTCGGAACTTACCCTAGTCGGTTATAAAAAGTATTAGCTATTAAAGAAGGAAATCAACACAAATAGCTGAAATGTCGATCCTTAAGAGATAATTTAACTCTCTTTATAATATAGAATCTAGATAATGATTCAAAAAAATGAAAAATAATCGAATTTCATTTAATTTACAATTTTGCTGCGAAACATAAACCTGATCTACGTACACATCCAGAGAAATATTTCATTGAGGGTAGAGACATGTTTGAGTGGGATGAAATTTGTATAAATAGGCAGAAACTCCGATCAACTGTTCTTGAAACTTTTGAAGATGGGAAACTTTCCGTTCTAATTTTGTGTCGGTTTCAAACTTCACTAATTGTCCAGAAAATTATTTTCCTCGTCCAAAACTTACCTCAATCAGATCTGACAATCAAAGAAATGTCTTCATTGATTTTGAATTAGAGAAAATTAGAACAAATCTATCAGAGAAAAGAGTCACTGTGATGATGTACTATCAGAGAAAAGAGTCACTGTGATGATGTACTATCAGAGAAAAGAGTCACTGTGATGATGTACTATCAGAGAAAAGAGTCACTGTGATGATGTACTATCAGAGAAAAGAGTCACTGTGGTGATGTACAATCAGAGAAAAGAGTCACTGTGATGATGTACTATCAGAGAAAAGAGTCACTGTGATGATGTACTACCAGAGAAAAGAGTCACTGTGATGATGTACTATCAGAGAAAAGAGTCACTGTGATGATGTACAATCAGAGAAAAGAGTCACTGTGATGATGTACTACCAGAGAAAAGAGTCACTGTGATGATGTACTATCAGAGAAAAGAGTCACTGTGATGATGTACTATCAGAGAAAAGAGTCACTGTGATGATGTACTATCAGAGAAAAGAGTCACTGTGATGATGTACTATCAGTGAAAAGAGTCACTGTGATGATGTACTATCAGTGAAAAGAGTCACTGTGGTGATGTACAATCAGAGAAAAGAGTCACTGTGATGATGTACTATCAGAGAAAAGAGTCACTGTGATGATGTACTATCAGAGAAAAGAGTCACTGTGATGATGTACTATCAGAGAAAAGAGTCACTGTGATGATGTACTATCAGAGAAAAGAGTCACTGTGATGATGTACTATCAGAGAAAAGAGTCACTGTGATGATGTACTATCAGTGAAAAGAGTCACTGTGATGATGTACTATCAGAGAAAAGAGTCACTGTGATGATGTACTATCAGAGAAAAGAGTCACTGTGATGATGTACTATCAGAGAAAAGAGTCACTGTGATGATGTACTATCAGAGAAAAGAGTCACTGTGATGATGTACTATCAGAGAAAAGAGTCACTGTGATGATGTACTATCAGAGAAAAGAGTCACTGTGATGATGTACTATCAGAGAAAAGAGTCACTGTGATGATGTACTATCAGAGAAAAGAGTCACTGTGATGATGTACTATCAGAGAAAAGAGTCACTGTGATGATGTACTATCAGAGAAAAGAGTCACTGTGATGATGTACTATCAGAGAAAAGAGTCACTGTGATGATGTACTATCAGAGAAAAGAGTCACTGTGATGATGTACTATCAGAGAAAAGAGTCACTGTGATGATGTACTATCAGAGAAAAGAGTCACTGTGATGATGTACTATCAGAGAAAAGAGTCACTGTGATGATGTACTATCAGAGAAAAGAGTCACTGTGATGATGTACTATCAGAGAAAAGAGTCACTGTAATGATGTATTATCAGAGAAAAGAGTCACTGTGATGATGTACTATCAGAGAAAAGAGTCACTGTGATGATGTACTATCAGAGAAAAGAGTCACTTAATTAATCACTTGTTTGATTAATTATCAAACCTTTGTCATTTTCATGTATTATAATTTTACGATTAAAATAGATCTTACAACTGATATTAGTAGGATATAATCAGTAGAATAAATTATCACGGCCTGATGAGCTTTGGATGCTTTTTATTACCATTCCAATATTGGAATGCAATTGTTACAAAAAAAAATTAATGGAGAATATAGAATATTTCTGAATTCTTTTAATTACTAACGTAGAACTTGTTTGTTACTAACAAGTATATATTTGTACACGATATTAATTAAAAAATCATGGTAGAATTGCCTAGCAGTACTGATATAAATTGAAGATATATTTCCATATCAATTATAATCAGGGAGTTTCTTTTGGACCCCCCAAATGAAGTTGCAACAATTATGGTAAAAAATCAAACGAAATAAGCAGCTAGTCACACTATTGATCTTTTTAAGGCTTTTTTGTGTTATTAGAAGTTTCTTGTTCATTGAGGATTGTTTCATGGCTTTTTTTTATTATTTGACAGTCAATTCGCATGAAAATGAACAGTTAAAAATAGATCAAATTCTTCTGCTTGTGTCAGAGGTTCACCGTTAAAAGCGACTCCAAAAAATGCTTCTCTAAGTGCATAGATCTTCAAAGTGAAGATAGTACATACCAAACACTAGAAAGAATTCCTCTGATTGAACGTATTGTCCTCTCGTTATTGTGGTAATTTCCATTGTATGGACATCATTACATCACAACACTGTAGTGCTAAATAATTTCCATTGTATGGACATCATTACATCACAACACTGTAGTGCTAAATAATTTCCATTGTATGGACATCATTACATCACAACACTGTAGTGCTAAATAATTTCCATTGTATGGACATCATTACATCACAACACTGTAGTGCTAAATAATTTCCATTGTATGGACATCATTACATCACAACACTTAGTGCTAAATAATTTCCATTGTATGGACATCATTACATCACAACACTGTAGTGCTAAATAATTTCCATTGTATGGACATCATTACATCACAACACTGTAGTGCTAAATAATTTCCATTGTATGGACATCATTACATCACAACACTGTAGTGCTAAATAATTTCCATTGTATGGACATCATTACATCACAACACTTAGTGCTAAATAATTTCCATTGTATGGACATCATTACATCACAACACTGTAGTGCTAAATAATTTCCATTGTATGGACATCATTACATCACAACACTGTAGTGCTAAATAATTTCCATTGTATGGACATCATTACATCGCAACACTGTAGTGCTAAATAATTTCCATTGGATGGACATCATTACATCGCAACACTGTAGTGCTAAATAATTTCCATTGTATGGACATCATTACATCACAACACTGTAGTGCTAAATAATTTCCATTGTATGGACATCATTACATCACAACACTGTAGTGCTAAATAATTTCCATTGTATGGACATCATTACATCACAACACTGTAGTGCTAAATAATTTCCATTGTATGGACATCATTACATCACAACACTGTAGTGCTAAATAATTTCCATTGTATGGACATCATTACATCGCAACACTGTAGTGCTAAATAATTTCCATTGGATGGACATCATTACATCGCAACACTGTAGTGCTAAATAATTTCCATTGTATGGACATCATTACATCACAACACTGTAGTGCTAAATAATTTCCATTGTATGGACATCATTACATCACAACACTGTAGTGCTAAATAATTTCCATTGTATGGACATCATTACATCACAACACTGTAGTGCTAAATAATTTCCATTGTATGGACATCATTACATCACAACACTGTAGTGCTAAATAATTTCCATTGTATGGACATCATTACATCGCAACACTGTAGTGCTAAATAATTTCCATTGGATGGACATCATTACATCGCAACACTGTAGTGCTAAATAATTTCCATTGTATGGACATCATTACATCACAACACTGTAGTGCTAAATAATTTCCATTGTATGGACATCATTACATCACAACACTGTAGTGCTAAATAATTTCCATTGTATGGACATCATTACATCACAACACTTAGTGCTAAATAATTTCCATTGCAACCCTTTAACGCCGTATGTCCTCTGGGGAGGAGTACATTAGAAAAACATCAAATAGTGTCTAAATTTGTTCTATGTAATCATATTCTAGCAATAAAGAAGCGTACGAATAAATGTAGACAATACCACATAATAATTTTAAATTTTGAACTCAAAGAACATGAAATTTAATAATAAGTATTTCTTTACCATATTCTCACTTAAAAAGTTTCAACTATCTGATATTGATTCATCAAAAAGAAATTGGCCTACAGCATATCTTTGGATGTTAAAGGGATAAGGACATTATTTCCTGACAACACCGCTAAATAATTTCCATTGGAGAAAGTAAGTAGTAAATACTCAGATCAAAAAGAGATCTGTAATTACTAGTATTGTGACAATATGCGTTTAAAATCATAAATTCTAAAAAATATTATAGAAGCATTGAATTAAAGACTATCGAATCGTTCTAAACATGCAGTATATAGTATTTAATATCTCATTTCATTTCGTCTATGATATTCTTAAGATCTATGATTTCAAGTGCATATAGTCACAACCCTAGTAATTACATATGCATTTTGGGCTCTCACTTCTAATAGACTATTGGAATTTACACCTTGAAATTTATGACACGCGAGTAAATCCAAACGTAGTGAGGTGTGAAATTCTCCATCAATATTCAGATTCTAAGCGATGGATGTTTGATCACAAATTAAACTCAATGTTCAAAGCGAAATCTCAACGATTTATTAAATTTCGGCAGTGAAGGGCCGTACACAAGTAGGTTTCTTTCAAGTCTTTCCACTAGATTTTTTGCTAAGCTCCTCCTACTTTTTCCACGAGAATATAAGAATAAAAACAATAAAATTATTATTCATTTTAGTTGGTATACCTGCAGGTATCATGGATACAAACTGAAATAAATAATTACTGTATCGTTTTTTCTTATAATCTCGTCGAAAAAGTAGGAGGAGCTTAGCAAAAAGTCTGGTGGAAAGACTTAAAAAACCCTACGTGTGTACGGCCCTGTAACAATGTTTAGCAAATATCTATCTGGATCCAATTGAGATGTATTAGTACTATATAGCAATTCTGTACACAAAAGCAATACGCACTAACTTTGGCGTAACCATTGAAGAACATTTTCAATATCAACTTTCCCCTACTTTAAAAAGGATGAACGAAAGAACTCAGGTGCACCTATTGCCGAAACTTCTCCTTGCGCTAGGGTAAGTTCAGAGTTATTGAACAGTTCCTCATTTTCGATCATATAAGTAAAAAATAAATAATAGTTATATATTTTTAACTATACAATCGAAAATTTGGAGCCGTTCGAATACTCGGAACTTACCCGATTCCATTTTTGTGTATATAGAGTATTTCAATTAAATTATATGTTACTTGAATTTCTTTAACCATAATAGAAAATAGCTTTCACTGTATAGTGCATTCATTAAAATATCATGGGAAGACACTGAGACGTAGCCATTACAGTAAATCTCGTTAAATAGAATTTTCTTTAATCTGGCCATTAGATCTAAAAAGTGATGACGATTCGAGGCAGACTAAAGAAAATTTGTTCACAATAGAAGGTAGTTCATTACTCAAGACACTACATTCACTAAACAGGATGTCATTATAGAGGGTAGTTCATTACTCAGGAT
The DNA here is from genome assembly GCA_947561585.1 of Caprella mutica. NCBI lineage: Eukaryota > Metazoa > Arthropoda > Malacostraca > Amphipoda > Caprellidae > Caprella > Caprella mutica. Next base: position 448,941 of record CANNZV010000208.1, read on the forward strand.
ATTCACTATAGAGGATTTCTACTGTACATCACTATTCAATCACACTATTAAATATGACAAATACTTCAGAGTTTAGCTTCACACCATTTTTAACATCATTGTCATTCAGTAGGCAGTGAGGTGACGCTTGAAAAGCACACCTCGACATTCATACCGAGGAGAGGTGAAAGGGCCTCTAATTGAGCAGAAACAGAATGGAATTCTTTAGGCCTATTCTCGTAGGCCTATTCTCGGTACCTGTACCTGTGGTGGGTGAATTCTGTACAAAAATGATACGAGTGGAAATAAAGTAAGGAATTCATTTAAATAGGGGTAAGTTTCGAATTATTAGACGGTACAACATGTTTGGTCCGTGGCCGGTAAATTCCACAGTGGAAAGCTCCCCCGCGGAAAGTTCCACCTCGGAAGATTCCACTCAACTTGCGGAAAATTCCACCATGGAAGATTCCACCGTTTTGAAAATATATTAGGTATATAAAATTGAAGTAGATATTTTTTATCTCAGATTCAGTAGAATGATGTTATGAAATGCACACTAAGTGATTTATAATAAATGAGCAAATCTTCCTTTGATATTTAAACCATTAATTAAGCCTCTCTATTAAATACTCAACTTGCTAATCGTGGCTGAAGAAGACACTGCTAAGACAACACTACAAAATATAGCTTTTAATACAATGATGTAAATAAATTATGGTTAAAATTATAGCGATGGAAGATATTATACAAAATATAATTCATGTAAAAAATAGTATACTTATTTTGAGTTTTAAATATATGCATGAAGTTAATACAATGTAGAATTTTATTGTTGAATTCACACTATATTTTAAACTTTATAATAAATTAAATTAATTTACATTTAAACTTTTAAAAAGACTCACTTGAACGAACCATTTCATCCGTCACTATTTTCGAAGTGGGAACTTATTCCTTAGGTCTTAAATTACATAACCTATACTCATAATTTCTGAACTATTTAACTAATTAAATGTTGTCTCTTTAACACCATAATCAGATTTTTGTTACTCTTGATGGAAGTGGAATCCAGAATTATGCGGTGGAATCTTCCATGGTGGAATTTTCCAGCGGCGGAATCTTCCTGGTGGAACTTTCCGCGGTGGAATTTTCTGCGGGGAAATTTACCTAGAACCGTTTGATCATGTAAGAAAAAAATACTTGTATGATCGAAAGTATCGAACAGTTCGATAATTTGGAACTCACCCTCAATTATATCTTTTCAAATCTATTAAGAAATTGAAAAATTATGAAAAAAAGTATAAAATTTATAAAGAAAAAGGCTATAATTTATGAAAAAATATAGAAATAATAAAAAAGTGTAAAATTTATGAAAAAGTGTAAAATTTATGAAAAAGTATAAAATTTATGAAAAAGTATAAAATTTATGAAAAAGTATAAAATTTATGAAAAAGTATAAAATATATGAAAAAGTGTAAAATTTATGAAAAAGTATAAAATATATGAAAAAGTGTAAAATTTATGAAAAAGTATAAAATTAATGAATGAAAAGTGTAGAATTTATGAAAGATGTAAAAAAATCCTAGCTGGAGTGAAGCAAAGCCTACAAATCAATGCTATCCACTCCTTTCTATACAGCAAGTAGCAAAGTACATTGGCAACTTAGTTATTGTAGCTACAAACATTGTAGCTGAAAGTTTTACCATGACTATCAAAAACACTAAACTTCACAATGAGCTCTGAGCGGCTAGTTGTGAACTCTTTGCTCTGAAAGGACTTTTAGAATCATTATCACACATCTAGTGTACCTGTCCGTTAAGAACAATGGGATTTTAGCACTGTAGAGTCTTCAGTAAAGAAGTAGCCTCTATGGTCTATAGTGAACCCATTTTCTACAGTCTGCCATAAAATAGCCATTGTTCACTACAGAGGCTATTTCCTTACTCAGTACCTTACATTCACTATACAGGATTTCGTTATAGAGGAGTTCTAACATAGCATAGGCAAATAGGGTAGAGAGTTTATCTACCATTTGTGAGTAACTTATCTAGGTGGTAGGGTTAATTACGAATTATCGGTCAGTTTCACATCTTCGGTCATATAAGAAAAAAAGATATCATAAAATTGTTATTTTATTTTTAATTTTATTGGTATCAATAATACCTGAATACAAGGTATCATGGATACCAATAAAAATAAAATATCAATTGTAATACCAATTTTTTTACATGACCAAAGATGTGAAACTGACCGATAATTCGTAATTTACCCCGAGATAGATCCTCCATTAGCGGAGGATTGTAGCTTGAATAAGTAAAATTAATGCTAAGTAAATGGTAGATACATACTTTACCCTAGTTGGCATTTAACTAACTTCTGACCGAATTTGAATTAATTTACGGTTTATCAGACGGAGAACTATTTAATTAATTAATTTCTTCCGGCAGCTGTGATTGACTGACCTAACAGAAACAGCGTGAGATTAATATAATATTCAGTTAATTAAATAGCATTAATTGGCAATTGCAAGATAAATAGAGAGATTGATGTCACTATGAGGTAGTTAAACATTTGATAGAACTTGCGTACTGTGTAGAAGATAAAAGTAACTAGGGCTGTTTTCGGTATCGGTACTCGTTATATCGGTGATTTTCAGGTATCAGAAGATTACTAATAGCAAGTATCGGTAATTATTATGGTATCGACACAGCGCTAATAGTAACCCGTCCAATCAACTCAGAATAAAGAGCAAATTATCGTACGGAAGATGCAAGTTTTTAGTAAGTCTACGGATACCTTACCCATGTATTGGCGTGTGCTAAAATAGGATCGCGTGGAACGCCTATTCGAGACTGGACCCACAGAATAGTTTCCGTCTTCGGAAAGTGGGGATCCTAATTTAACAGCATGTAGCTGGCCAATTGGCATAAGCCTAGAACCACAAAAGAGGAACAATGTTAAAAAAGTGAGATGAGAGTAAATAGGACATAACGTTGAAACTAATTAATGAGGACTTTCAAGAAATACATGACTATAATTAACACAAAATTTGATTGAATGTTAATTAAACGAACATCGGATAGTTTCCATGTTATAGAAAAAAAAAAAAAAAATTGTTATATATCCTATATTCTACATGATACCCTGATGGGTACCTGCAATGATCGAAAATGTGTACCAGTCCGATAACTCAGAACATACCCTGTTGCTCAAAGCGAAAAGCAATGATTATTTAGAGTCAGACTAACGAAATAGGAATATTAGCTACAACAAACAACTATAAATTCCTGAACTAATTCCCGCTTCTACTAATTAGAAACTGGAAGCTATTCCTGTTTACAGCAGCTGTAATTCCAGAAGAAAAGTGTAAACTAGCTACAGTTTCATCCTCAAAGTTACGCTTCATATGCAACTTGCACAACAATAAACAAAATATTTATTTCTATTCATGTGCAATTATAACTTATACAGTATTATTTATTGAGCTATATAGTATGTGTATTATTATATACCTTATTAAGTGATAGCGAGATAGACTAAATACGCATAGATCGCATACATTCGCCGCCGCAAATGAATGACCTAAACCATTCAATAATTTGCCTCAAGATTTAAATGACTTTCGACCTTTTACCAGTTCGATACCGAAATCTTATCATATGGTTCATTGATCGTCCAATCGTTGAATTATTTTTGAGTTACACGAATAAAAATAGTATAAAAAACGAATGCCACCTAAAGCATTACCATCCGCAATTTGCGAAGGCAACTACTATCAAATAATTATCATCTAGAAAATTTCGAGAGTGTAAATTTACTAAAAGGCCAATAATAGACAGGTCTGACATAATAGGCTTATAGAGGCTTATTGCAAACGAGACTGGTGATATTTACTGCTAATGTATTTGCCAGTGAAAATATGAAACTGTCCCTGAAATAATTCGCCAAGGGAGAATATTAACATTGGAGCACCGTCTCCTAGGAATTCATTACTAAATATTGGCAGTTCAAAAACGAAAGACGATATATTATAGAGGGAAAAACTTCGCAAATATATAATACTTATAAAATGATGGCCAACGTGATATTACTCTTAATTTGATATTCTAGTAAAATATTAAAATAATAAATAATATTATTAAAATATTAAAAACTTATATTTTTTTCAACTAATTGATTGTCAAATCATATTTTCATTTTTTTATAAGGATATAAAAATGAATAAATGATTAAGATATGATAAGTAAATAAAATAAATGAACAAATATTACATCAACGGTACTCTCCCCACAATGAAAATTATTAATTATACCTTATAATGGTAACCTATTGATATTATATGATCGAAAACGTGGCACTGTCTAATAACATAGTGCTTACCCTACATCGTGACGTTTAAAGGGCATCACAACACTACTTAAGAAAAAGGCGTGATGCCTCCCTCAACACGCAAAGATATTCGGAATACAAATTGCTTGCTCCACTAAGTTCTATAGGCTCATGAAGGTTACAAATAGGCTATTGTGCATCTTTAGCTGCTATATTATAAGCTGAGGAACGTTAAGGAATTAGCATAGCAAAGAAATTATTGTTATTATCTCACACATGACTATAGTCTTGCAAACTTATCTATATAATGTAAAGGAGGTACCACATTTTTGACCATAAGAAAACACTATACGATTACTATTATTTGATATTTATTTTAATTGGTATCCATGATAACGGCAGGTATCATGGATACCAATTAAAATATACAGTTATAAAGTTCTCTTATATGACCGATAATTCATAACTTACCTTAGAAAAGAACTTGTAAATCAAGTAAATCAGTGAAGATAAAATGTTTCTTATTTATTATTCGTACGATTTATACGAATAATTAAAATTTAATATGAAACAATTTCATTATTTCAACAGTAGGAGTTATCTGTTGTGAGAACATTGACAAACTTTTAGTGACGTGTTCGGGAAATTGTACCAAATAAACATTCACATTTCAGCAGATTATTTGCCTCCCCAAATAATTAAAGTTATTCACAAATAAGCTCAACTCAAGCTATTTCAAGATAATCTCAAAGTTATTCACAAATAAGCTCAACTCAAGCTATTTCAAGATAAGCTCAAAGTTATTCACAAATAAGCTCAACTCAAGCTATTTCAAGATAATCTCAAAGTTATTCACAGATAAGCTCTAAGTTAATGATATGGGAAGATAATATTCAAAATTCAAATTACATTCCCGTGATTGACATCATCCGTTGATTCCAATTTCCTTTCATGGAAACCTCTGCCATATGAAAAAAAGAATAATTTACGAGCAAATAGTGTAAACATCTTTAAAATTACAGAGGGATGGAAATAAATTGAATTATCTTCATTTGTTTCTTGAAATCATTTCATTGTTTCATTTATTGTTTTTTTTTCGAATGCAAAGATCAGGGAGGCTCTGGCCCTACTTTGTAAAAAAAGTGCTATATGTTAATAAATAATTAAATTAATAAATTAATAAATAAATAAATAGAATAAAAATAAATCTTCATCCAAGCTAGATCATTATACTAATTAGTTATCACTAGATGATTCAACATCAGCTAGAGCACTGGTTCATAAAGTGGAGTGCCCGGCACCCCTTTGGGGCCTGGATTGTTTATAGAGGGTTGCCTGGGATGGCTGTTTTATATGTTACTTATAAATTCGTTTTCTGCTGTTGATATCATGCAGAATATACATGAAGTATATTTAGCCTTTTATCACATTTAAGTAATTAAATATACTATAATTGTAGCTTTTCAATCTATTTCAATGCAATACAATGTTCAGGGGGTGCTAAAAGCAAGGGGTGTGCGAGAAAAATACTTCAAGAACCATTGAAGTAGATCATTCAAATTAGGTATCTGGTACTAGATCATTCAAATTAGGTATCTGGTACTAGATCATTCAAATTAGGTATCTGGTACTAGATCATTCAAATTAGGTATCTGGTACTAGATCATTCAAATTAGGTATCTGGTACTAGATCATTCAAATTAGGTATCTGGTACTAGATCATTCAAATTAGGTATCTGGTACTAGATCATTCAAAGTAGGTATCTGGTACTAGATCATTCAAATTAGGTATCTGGTACTAGATCATTCAAATTAGGTATCTGGTACTAGATCATTCAAATTAGGTATCTGGTACTAGATCATTCAAATTAGGTATCTGGTACTAGATCATTCAAATTAGGTATCTGGTACTAGATCATTCAAATTAGGTATCTGGTACTAGATCATTCAAATTAGGTATCTGGTACTAGATCATTCAAATTAGGTATCTGGTACTAGATCATTCAAATTAGGTATCTAGTACTAGATCATTCAAATTAGGTATCTGGTACTAGATCATTCAAATTAGGTATCTAGTACTAGATCATTCAAATTAGGTATCTGGTACTAGATCATTCATATTAGGTATCTGGTACTAGATCATTCAAATTAGGTATCTGGTACTAGATCATTCAAATTAGGTATCTAGTACTAGATCATTCAAATTAGGTATCTAGTACTAGATCATTCAAATTAGGTATCTAGTACTAGATCATTCAAATTAGGTATCTGGTACTAGATCATTCATATTAGGTATCTGGTACTAGATCATTCAAATTAGGTATCTGGTACTAGATCATTCAAATTAGGTATCTGGTACTAGATCATTCAAATTAGGTATCTAGTACTAGATCATTCAAATTAGGTATCTAGTACTACATCATTCAACATCAGCCATACCACCCAAACTAAGTAGCTACAGCCAGATCATTCAAATTAGTTATCTAGTATTAGATCATTCAAACAAAGTAGCTACAGCCAGATCATTCGACATCAAATCATACACTTGAATAACGCTTTCGATTAACATGCACTAACGCTTGGCCACTCGAAGCCATTGTTAACAAAGCCATTGAACCATTCGGCAGAATTCGAATTATGCATACTCCACTGTCATTCACAAACAAAATGCAAATTAGAGCAAATTACCAGTTATTGGATGATTACACATTTTCGATCATAAGAAAACAAGCATTAAATAGCTATTGTTTTACTCCTATTTTAATTGGTATCCATGATGCATACTTGCAGGTATCATGGATACCAATAAAATAGTTAAATAATGAATCTATTTATTCTCTTTCTCATATGATCGAAATTTTGGAACTGTATGAAAACACGGAATTTGCCCTAATTTTCGAAACTTGTAAATAAAGGACATTCAAGTTCAAAGGAATTTTACTGAGAATTATTATTCTACTTGAAGACGATCCAAGAAAACAGATCGAAATATCATTATTATTAAACTTTAAGAAGCCAGCAGAGTCATCAATATCTAACAGAAAAATGAGCAGTAAAATTGATTGCCAAACTAATCTCCAATTAGTTGATTCGGCTGATTCAATTGTAAATGCATTGGTAGAAGTGCAGTCAAACTGCAGAAGAACTAATTAGGTGAGGAAGAATCAATCAGAATAATAAAGTATTCCTCCCTCCGGACAAACTCATGTGCAGAATTAATAAAATTGATTATACTGAACATATAGTGATTAAAATACAAATGCAAAATTTGAGAAACTGATTAAATTGAACAAACCGTGATTAAAATACAAACCTTGCCGAACTTCGTCAATTTTGAACCTAGATAGTACTTCTCCTAACGTTGTCTTCTTATCGTGTGATATTTACTATGTTAAAGATACATTCAGTTTGGTTTAGATAAAAACTCTTATCAAGAGATTTCTCACGTAAGGAAATGAGAAGGAAATTGGAAAGGACACGAAGGACATTAAATCTGGTGAACACAGTTATGGCTATCGATATCTTAAATGATTAGAATAGCATTGGTAATATCGATATATTTTATGATATATTAATTTATAGCCTCGGATCTCAATTTATAACTGATATAATTCATATTTTTATATTGCAGTTACAACCAATTAAAAAGAAATGGATACGTTAAACGAATTCTTGAAGTTACATTTGCATCATATATTTTATTTTTCTATTAATTTAAAATGTAATTCTTTATTGTGTTTTTATATATAAGAAAAAAGGAACCAATCAAGGAACCAATCATTGAACATTTTTATGTAGAAGAAAAATATTTTTTGTAGCACCACTAATTTGAAGTATTGCAAAATAAACTACAAGTCAATTAAAATCATTTAATCTCGGAGGACAATTACATTGAAATGTTTTGGTTGACTACATTGTCATAAAACCATTTGGAATACTCAGTTAATTTAATTATTTTCATTGATTTATACTTGATAATAAATAATTACATTTCTTAGGCTAAAGTGTTCAGACACAAAATCCTTGATAAAGTAAGTTACGAATTATCGGTCGGTTCTACATTTTCAGTCATATAATAAAAAACTATATAATAATAATTGTTATTTAATTAGCATTTATCTTTGTACCCTTGATACCAGCAGGTATCATGGATACCAATTAGAATAGAAATCATTATATATTTTTTCATATTATGACCGAAAATGTGAAGCCGACCGATAATTCGTAACTTACCCCATAAACATTGGCATTGAGAAGAAAATGGTTTTGTTTGCATGAAAGCAGAAGTTTTGCGATAAGCAGGTTGACTAATGACGTACCTTAACAAGAGGTTCCAGTTTTATGGGACCATTAGGCCACAGCAAATCATAGAGACAGCTCCTGCTGTTGTTATTTTCCTTCAGATGTTTCGAGATAATCTGCTGGATGGGAGACTGTACGTTCTTGCCATTAACAGAACTACTAACGGTGTAGGGGCTTAAGGTAGATGAGCTGGTACTGGGAGCTGTAGTAACGGAAGCGGGAGCAGTGTTGTTGTTGCCGAAAATCGAAGGGACTGAGAAAATTGGAGGTAGAGGCAGTGGTTCTATGAGTTTTGATTTGCTCGATGTAAATGCCTCGCGACTTTTCTCCGTATTTTGTTTTTTCGTGGCGGCTCTATTTTTGGACAAATCGGGACTCGCCTCTTCTATAGTCATGTGGGCTAAACAAGAGAAAGATCCATTGGTGTATGAATTGGAATAAAGGCCTGAACCGACTGGGTAGGATGGGAAGTTCATATTGGAGAAGGAGGGAATGGGAGGAGGGGGCGGAGGTTTTCTGGCATACACGGCAGGTGGAGGCAGAGTTTTGTAATGAAATAGGGAAGAGCTGTCTCGTGGATGGTCTAAAGGAGGCGATGGAGAAGGCGTGTATTCATCACCCAGACAGTAGTATTCTTCATCTGAACTGTCAGGAAAACTATCAGGACTGCCTGGATAGATGAAGGGATTACAATTCTCCAATATAACAGGAGGGTACAGTTTATTGGAAGAGCATTGCGAGTTGGATAGTTTCATAGGGAGAGTTGTCGGTACACCAATACTATCAGATTGAGTGCTTCTTTTAATATTATCCAGATAGGAATTGTCCACTAGATTGCTATTGGAATAGGATATAGTGACTGAATTAGATCCGTAAGAGGAGCACGACTTCAGAATGGATTTGGGAGGGAATGAAGAGGTGGAAGTTGTCGGTGCAGTGGAAGACGATGGTGCTGTTCGCAGAGACGGAGAAGTCGGAAGAGCGCGTCGTGGCGATGGCGTGAAAGATGATTGAGAAGGTGAGGATTCAGGAGAGACATCCGATGAAGACATTACCGGGGATGGAGGACTGAGGTCGATATTCAGGTTATACCCAGGAATGATATCATCAGATGAACGAGCTCTTTGTCTATTTAAACCTCTTCCCCGCCCTCTTTTCTCAGGTTTGTTTATGTTAGAATCTAAGCTAGTAAATGTGAATAGGCTTTTATTGATGTTCTTAACGTTGATGTGAATCACAGCATCTGGATCATCTTCACCATCTCCTGTGCATCGATCCATTTCAATAGTTGAAGAGAGGGTCTTATCTTCGCTATCTTTGGTCTTCTTATCAATAGGTGAGAATAATGGCAATTTGGGAAAATAGCGATTATTGTTAGGACTAGAAATATTACTATTTGGCGTTACAGAACTAGTATTTGAAGGTAGATTGAAATGAACTGTTCTAGGGACAACACTTTCATCATATTTATCACAAATAGATCTCTTTTCCGTGGAGGTGGTGGAGTCATAGTTCTGTGCGTTGTTGTTGACGTTGTTCAAGCTCCACAACTCTCCTCCGTCAGCTTCTTTCCTACTTGTCGATAGCAGTTTATTTTCGATGTCCGTGGTTACCGAGTTTGATGAGAGTTGATTTACCCCATCATTACGATTGCGGACTAAATCATTCAAATCATCTTTGACATCCTTTTCACTATAACGAAGAGACGCATTTGGTTGAACTGTGCTCTTGGATTTCGGTTCGGAGAATTTGGTGGCGAAGCCGATGGGAGTGTCTGGCAAATCGATTCTTTCGTGACTGCTGAAAGTGTTGCTCTCTACGGAGGGAATATAAGGCAACTCTTTATTCATCTGACCAGAAGCGGTCAGACAATCACTCAGAACAGGTTTCGTATCCTGATTCCTATTATTATTGAGCATCCTACCACTACCAAATCCATTGGATTGCATCGTCTGCACAACAGACGGCAACGTCCTATTTCTCAGAAGGTTGTCATTTTCAACAGGAGTGGTTGACGTGTGACATGCGGACAGGGCAGACTGTGTCGCAGCTGATAGACTAGATGATGCTGCGGAGAGTGAAGAGGCAGCTTCAGATAAAGAAGGCGGCGAGAAAGATTTAGGAATTGTGCAAGACGATGCCTCCGTTTTGAAGATTCCTGACGAGGAAGTTATAGGAATTGATGGCGTGATGGAAGTAGATGTACTAGTTTTATAAGCACTGGAAGATAGGTTATTGAGAATGTTGATATTGCCGGTAGAGAAGTTACTGAGAAGGCCATTAATGCAAGTGCTGGTGCTGCTCAGAATGTTAGATTTGTTGAGAGTGGAGGACGATGCTTTAGTGAGACTATTCAATGATAGCTTTGGAGAGCGGAAAGAAGACTGTCCCTGGGAAGAACTCATTTTGATTCCTTTTTTTCTGACTAACACACACTCATAGTTTTACAAAAATATTTCTCATATAACACATTTCAGAAAAATGATTCAATGTAGGTAGCACTTCACAAAACTATACACGAATTACTCATTTTCTTACTATGAACATCTATATAAATGCACCGTACAAATCACTGCGAAAAGATTTATTATTAATAGTTTAATACAGAATTTTCAATGCAGTATTGAAATACTGGCTAAAAACGACGAAAAGATTATATATAAAGAAGTGTCACAGTCTCATCCAGCATTTAAAATTGAAATGTAAAAGTATATAAGAAAAAAAACATAATAAACTATGATTGATTGGAAGTATGTAAGTACATCATATATAATCAATTAGCATGTTTGAATAAATAGGCAAACTGTCAATCAAGATATGATCTGTTACGTACTAATAGAGTTTATTGAAGGCAATTGGCTGCAGCTCATATTAATTGATTCCAAAGGTTCGTTTGTTGATACAATTAGAGGATTTGTGTAGACAATCAGGACACTGAAAGCCTACAATTCCAGTCGTGATTGACAATAAACAAACCTCTAAATCAGACAAGATATAGCTACCCAATTATAATTCTACAGATTAAGATAGCACTTCCATCAGTAGAATGATTGGAGATCACTGTTGTGAAACCGGAATTTGAATATAAAGATATTATTAATAGATATAGCAAAAGAATAATTATTAGCAAAGCACCAAAAATCGAGATTACTCTTTTTAATCTAAAATAATGTATACATATTTCTTTATTGATATACTTCACTACTATCAACTAATCATACAACCGATATAACTGCATAATCCAACCAATGCACAATATCTATCTGTTTATTACTATATCTTACTACCTATCAACCTATTCCAAACAATGCACAATATCTATCTGTTTATTACTATATCTTACTACCTATCAACCTATTCCAAACAATTCACAATATCTATCTCTTTATTACTATACCTTACTACCTATCAACCTACTCCAAACAATGCACAATATCTATCTCTTCATTACTATACCTTACTACCTATCAACCTACTCCAAACAATTCACAATATCTATCTCTTTATTACTATACCTTACTACCTATCAACCTACTCCAAACAATGCACAATATCTATCTCTTTATTACTAGACCTTACTACCTATCAACCTATTCCAAACAATGCACAATATCTATCTCTTCATTACTAGACCTTACTACCTATCAACCTATTCCGAACAATGCACAATATCATCTCAAAGAGCATCTCTCTGGAGAAATTCTAAATGTCTTTCGCGCATTAGAGGTTGAAGCCAGTGAGCCGCGACTGAAACTCTATATTATCGGGAGTAAATATGGGGTGAGTTAAGAGTGATCGGATGGTGCCACATTTTCATTATACATATAATTATCATTCAAATTTAATTGATATCCATGATACCTGTAATTAAAATATTTTAGGTAAAAGATAATACCGTAATACCCACAGGTACCATGGATACCACTAAAAAAATATTTTAGGCTACAGGTAATATCCACAGGTATCATGGATACGACTTAAAATATTTTAGGTAAAAGGTAATATCCACATGTATCACTGATACGAATAATATATAGGTTAAATAATTGATATTATATAATTTACCCTTATATGATCGAAAATGTGTACCCATACTATAACTGGAACTTAGCCCTATTTAACCAGTTATGGTGGTAGCAGCAGGAACCACTCAGCAGTTAGTGCTGCTCCACGGGGTAATAATTATCAAGGAATATTATGTGGGGTAGTAGTAATTCAGGGAAAATGTTTCCGAAAGCCATTAACTATATTCCAAAGCGAGAAACTTTATGGAATAATAAGGGGAGGAGCCATATTTTTCTTCTCTGACTTGCAGTGGAAAAAATTATGGCACATAATAAATATATATTGAGAAACAATATATTGAAATGAGAAGTAGGGACCGAACTATTAACTATTGCAGTATATTGTATACTTAGTCATTAGTTATAGAATATAGATTATCATGAAAATGAACTAAAGAACGGTGGATTCAAATGAATTAAACCCTTTGTATTAATTACAGAAATTTAATAACAAGAGGAGAGGTGAACGATTTGGCAGTACATACGAACATTTAGTACAAAATATAGCTACGAGTAGATAAAAATTTGAGAGCGATACCTATATGAAATAGAAGTAAAATAGCACTATTAATATATTCGATTTTAACCGTAAAGGTTTGAATAATAAACTGTTTTGATCACACTTTAAGTTCCATGTTTAATCCGATTTTGAAAACATGAATAATACGTTAATACTTCGGAGCGGTAAAAATATAACAAAAACAAGCCTGATAAAAAGGAACGACTGGTTTTTGTTCATAGTAAGGATATGAAAGTAGAAACACGATATGAATAATTGTAAAAAATAAGACTAAAGATAACGAAGGGGAATGAATATAAGTGTTTCTAAAGCTACATTTCGTGGGAATTATCCACAGTATTTCATGGAAATTATCCACAGTATTTCATGGAAATTATCCACAGTATTTCATGGAAATTATCCACAGTATTTCATGGAAATTATCCACAGTATTTCATGGAAATTTTCCACAGTATTTCATGGAAATTATCCACAGTATTTCATGGAAATTATCCACAGTATTTCATGGAAATTTTCCACAGTATTTCATGGAAATTATCCACAGTATTTCATGGAAATTATCCACAGTATTTCATGGAAATTATCCACAGTATTTCATGGAAATTATCCACAGTATTTCATGGAAATTATCCACAGTATTTCATGGAAATTTTCCACAGTATTTCATGGAAATTATCCACAGTATTTCATGGAAATTATCCACAGTATTTCATGGAAATTTTCCACAGTATTTCATGGAAATTTTCCACAGTATTTCATGGAAATTATCCACAGTATTTCATGGAAATTATCCACAGTATTTCATGGAAATTATCCACAACATTTCATGGAAATTATCCACAACATTTCATGGAAATTATCCACAACATTTCATGGAAATTATCCACAGTTTATCAACACAGATCAGTCACATAAACTGAGCTGCAGTTTAATGAATGCATGTTTGTTTCAAAAGTTAAATAAAAAATGAAATAATTGGAACAGCAGAGTTCACGAATTCTAGGAATTCAATAATTACTATTAATGATAACAATTTCCTCAATCTTTGCTCATTATTCATGGTGTAAACCCAAAAAATATGTACGTATACAATTCAATAAGTATAATGATAATAATATATTGTTTAACCACCCTAGAAGAAATATAGAGTATAATAGACATTTCTAATGATGTATCATCAACTTCATAACGAGCACAACATGAAATACTGGATTTCACTAGGAAATCACAATAGTGAAAGTCCCGGGGTATCGGACGGTTCCACGTTTCCAATCATTTTAATAAAAATATACAAATTGAAATTAACAATAAATAATAACATATATATTTCATTAAAATGATGGTCCGATAATTCGGAATTTGGTATATTGCATTTTTCAAATACTAAGAAAAAGTAAGAAAGTGCCATGATGTTCATTTCGAAACTCACATTTTAAAATATATTCTAAAACCACAATTAGCTTAGAGGAGAAGTTTAAGGTAATTCGGTACAAAAAATAAATCAGAAAAAAATTCAACACTAAAGTAAAACAAAGTTCTAGACATTAAAACCAAGTTTCCGACGCTGAAATCAAACCAAGTTTCCGACAGTAAATTCAAACCAAGTCTCCGATACATCACTCACCTTGCCTAACTTCTCTTTAATTAACAGATCACCTGACTCCAAGGCACACAAATCAAAGGCAAAATGGCTTCACAAAAAGTTGGAAAAACAGCAGCCTGGGCAGCAAATCTAATTTCCGGAGATGCGCCTCAAGACGATAGGCACCTGCCGCCTTTTAGGATATTGCCAAACTACCACCATCGAGGCTACACTTCAGGCACCATACACTATTAGAGAGTAACACCAAAAGTGATTCGGAAACCCACACAAAATGATACGATTACTAGGAGTATCATCTGGTGGTTACAGTTTTCTCTCCTATTCTTTGTGTCTTTTCCAATTTTTCTCTCTACTCTATCTGTATTCTCATACAGTTCTCTCTACTAATCCTCCTTCTTCTTTTCTTTCTGTCTTTTCCAATTTATCTCTCTTCTCTTTCTGTATTCTCATACATTTATTTATTGCTTCTCCCTCATCATCATTTCCTTCTGTCTTCTTCTTTTCCTTCTGTCTTCTTCTTTTCCTTCCGTCTTCTTCTTTTCCTTCCGTCTTCTTCTTTTCCTTCCGTCTTCTTCTTTTCCTTTTGTCTTCTTCTTTTCCTTCCGTCTTCTTCTTTTCCTTCCGTCTTCTTCTTTTCCTTCTGTCTTCTTCTTTTCCTTCTGTCTTCTTCTTTTCCTTCTGTCTTCTTCTTTTCCTTCTGTCTTCTTCTTTTCCTTCTGTCTTCTTCTTTTCTTTCTGTCTTCTTCTTTTCCTTCTGTCTTCTACATTAGATTTCTCCCATCTCCTATACTTTCGGCCTTCTCTTTCTATTTTTCCTGTCTTCAACTCCAGCATTTCTGTGATCGTTGCTTCTTCTCCTCAGTTTTTGCTATCGTTACAATTTTAGAATGTCATTTCTGTATTTCTAAGTCCACAAATTCACATTGGTATACATATTTTTCTCTCGTTTTAAGTCATTGATATATTATGCTGTAGAGGTTGCCCATGAAGCTTTGGGCTTAAAGGGCCTAAGTGTTCCATTAGTAAATTAGATTATTAAATTGAAAAGATCCGAATGACTCCTTAGCTCTGATAGTCATATTTATAAAGCAACATTTATAAATAGAGAACACAAAGTTCATCCGATAATAACTAGAGAAATAGAAACAATTATAGAAAGAAATATTACAACTGCCCAAAAAATAATTGAAACCTACACAAATCTTGCATTATAGCATTGGTATATGCAAATAAACGTTATTAATTATATAAAAAAAGTTGTAACAGCACCAGAAGACACTATATTAAGTTGTTTGTATTTAGTTGTATAATGGCATTAAATATTCCAAGAGAAGCATTCCACCAGAAGCACTCTTCCAGTCTCTTCCAATGAACAGAGCAGTTCAAAGGGAGGAGAGATATGAAGTCCAAATTAAAAACTACCTGCCACCACTATAAATTCAGTTGAAGTAACTCTAATGAAACTCCACTGGGATATTAGAAACAAAAGGCTTTGGTGTACAGACATATATTGAACTACCAATGAAACTGGAGGAATAGTTTGAATAGTCAAAGGCATATCTTGGATAATTGTTTGAAAATATAATCGACGTTAATTAGAAATTCAAATGGTTGAAATTGATAGAAATACACAATTGGTTCAACTTCCAAGTGTTGGATGATATCTCTAATTTCATTTTGCTGATATTTTGTCCATGTCTTGGTGTTCTAATTAAAAGACATAATTAATACACTTCTAAGAACTGTACCAATGATACATAAATACCATCCTTTAACTACAGTACAACCTCTCTATAGTGAATGTAGAATCCTCAGTAAGAAACTATCCCGAATAGTGAACAAATTTCCTTTAGTCTGCCATCAGTTTCAGTTTATTTTAAATGGTATCAATGATACCTGCATGTATCATGGATACCAATTAAAATTAACTAAAACTGATGGTCGTTCACGGCAGACTAGAGCACTATTCTGGGTAGTTCCTTTCTCTGGACATTGCATTGACTATAGAAGACCTCACTATAGAGGAAATCTACAATATAAACATTCAGAAATAATCCATCAATAGCTGGAGTCTGTGCGTCCTGATGGGAAATAATAAATCTCATTACGGTGGGTGTCTATAGACGAAAGCATTAGCGGGGTGACATATCACGGGAAATACTCATCAGCGGCTAGGTAATGGATATACTCGGCAAAATATCTCATAGAGAAGTTATTAGCGGAATAAGCAACACATCTTCCGATATATTACTCTATTAATGATGTTATCGATATATTGAGATATATATTGAAGAAAATCTATTGATTTATGATGTGGTTGAGACACCCAAAGAGAAAGCCGAGACGTGGCTATATTTTAATTGACATTATTTCAACATATAGATCACAAAAAGTCAACATGTGATGAGAATAATTGAAATATATCTTCGACTGATAAAGGCAGGACCCGAAAATGTCATGCAATATTCAGGAATTTATTAAAGGGCTGGAATAAGTACTTGTAAAATCTACTATCAAATTCTTTTAATGGGAATTTTCTTACTCCTCAATAAATTTGTTTCATTTGATTGTTTCATAGAGATGTAGGTGAATTGATCAGCAAGAACGGAATGATCACCATCTTGAGTAGCAATATCGAACCTTTTTGTTGCCGAGATGATTGATCACGTAGCTACCATCTACAATATCAGACTCTAGCAATGTACTCCCTACAATTTAATGCAATTTGATTGAGAAACACAATGAAGAACTGACAGCATTCACTTT
This sequence comes from Caprella mutica, assembly GCA_947561585.1. Classification (NCBI taxonomy): domain Eukaryota; kingdom Metazoa; phylum Arthropoda; class Malacostraca; order Amphipoda; family Caprellidae; genus Caprella; species Caprella mutica. The sequence goes on from CANNZV010000208.1 coordinate 466,504, forward strand.
GTGCAGCGTACACACAAGCAACAATGTCAGATAGGGTAAATTACGAATTATCGGCAGTTTCACATCTTCGGTCATATAAGAAAAAACGATATTATAATTGTTATTTAATTTTTATTCTTATTGGTATCCATGATACCTGTAGGTATCAATAAAAATAGAAATTAAATAACAATTACAATACCGTTTTTTCTTATATGACCGAAGATGTGAAACTGACCGATAATTCGAAAGTTACCCTAGATATTATTTAATAGAATATACACATTATCGTTAAATGAATATTATTCAACTATAACCCTTTAGTAAAATAAAAAGTAATAATGAGAAAGGAAGCATCAACGCTCAAGTGAAAGATCAAAGAAGGATTATACAGTAATATTAGAGATAAGGGTAAGTTCTGAGTTACCGGACAGCTCCACATTTTCGAAAACTTAGGAAAAAGTATATAATAAATATTAATAAACTATTACTTTAATTGGTATAGATACCAATTAAAGTTGAATAGTATTTATTATATATTTTCTACCGCAGTGAACGAAAATGAGGAGCTGTCCCTAATATCATTCGAAAAAACACAGGCATATTATTAACTGCAACTTATATAATCATTAATACGAGACATTAACCATTCAGAATATCCTAAATTATACTTTACGTCTCTGTATAGCACTGCATGCGACTGATACAATGGTTGAAATTGCCATTTACAGGTTCATTTATCAGAGGAATGGTTCAAGTTACTGTGTCTAATGTTTGACCAGACCATATTTACAGGCAGGGAAAACAGTCGACGTTTTTATATCAGTAGTTAGATAACGCTGTAGCAATATAACACTGATGATGATTCAAAGAAAGTTGAACGATATGGAAATGATGATTATACTGAGGACTGTTGTATTTTTATCTAACTCAAAAATGATGGATTGAAATATGTTTTATCGTTAGGGTAAGCTTCGAGTTATTGGACTGTTCTATGTTTTCGATCGTATAAGAAAATACAATAATTATTACTATTTGTCTCGTTATTTCAATTGGAGTTCATGATACCTATAATTATAATAATTATTACAAAAACTGAACTGTGTTAATAGAATTAATAATTTAAAATAACTACGATTTTGACAGCACGAGTACACTAGTAACTTTAATGAAGATACAGCAAGGAATTATAAACAATTATTGACTTGAGATGCTAGTGTTCGACATCTTCAAATAGATACAGAATTGCATGGCAAGATGATACTCTGATACCACCTGTCAGGTGTTCGAATCCTTGTTGTCAGGAGTTCAATTCCTCTGACAGACTTGTCAGGATCTGGTAACTGTCAGGATCTGGTAACTGGGTGGCCTATTGACACACTGTAGACATCAAACACCAGGAGAATAGGAATATATATCAGACACACAGAGAGGCTCTCAATTAATATAGTGAATTGAATAAGCGGTCCCTATCATTGCAGACTTTGATCAACTAATAATAACATTGGTAGGTTTCGTACAGTTCGTTAAGAAATATAATGGATATCAATTCGAAATCCGTTTGAAAGTTAGCAGATATTGATTGTTTAAAGATGAGAATAGAAACAGTGATTAAAAGAAGAGTACATTACGAATTATTGATCTGTTTCACATCTTCGGTAATATATGAAGAAAAAACTATATAATAATTATAATTTATATCTATTTCATTTGGTTTCCATGATACCTACAGGGATCATGGACACCAATTAAAATTAAATAACAAATTTCATATAGTATTCTGATATGGCCGAAGATGTGAAACAGACCGATAATTCATAACTTAGCCTACCTATTGCAAGTGCAAAAAGCTCATTCACAATGCTAATAAATAGGGGAAAGAAGCAAGGAAACTCTAGCCAGAGTTAAGTGCTGGCCATCTTTCTTGCTTAGTATTCTACAAAATGCTTCCACTTGCGAGTCGCAAATATTAAATTATGGAAAATCCTTCTTGTTTCGGTGGCACCGAAAAGCACCTCGTAGTAATAATACAAGGTGAACAAACACACACTGGGGCATTACGACACAGTGGTCAGATACTCTTGCGTCATCGAACTCGTTACGTAGCTTTTCCCAAGAGGAAAATCCCTCAATAAAATAGTGTCTGGGAATTACTTTTCATGTGCTAAATTTTGTGGTTTAGAGGACCGTATCTAATGGCATGTCAGTGAATCCAATTGTACTGAAATGTTCATCACACTAATGCTCTATTTTAGTGATGAATAGGGAAACATTATCAAAGGAAACTGGTGGCAGTTTCATTCTTAAGAGTCATTGATATTGGACTTAACACGAATTAATTTGTCATGTTTATTATAAGTTAAACATTTCAATATTCTAGCAATTAGATATTCCAGCGTAATATTTGCTTTAGCAGAATTAATTAATTCGAACTTTTAGAACTTTCAATCCAGCAATGAAACTAGATAAGCTATATAAAGGTTCATAATGCTTTAAATACTTTAGTTCCTCACTTTGATAGACATGGTTCATAACCTGTAGGGTAAGTTTCGAGTTATCGGACAGTTCCATATTTAACTTTTAATTCAATTGGTATCCATGAAGCCTGCAGGTATCATGGATACCAATTAATATAAAAAGTTTGCAATTATCTTATATTTTTTTTCATGTGATCGAAAATGTGGAACCGTCCAATAACTCTGGAGCTTACTCTAATAAGTATTGAAACTGATTAACTTGTACAGGGTGGGGCGTAAGTTTGGAAGCAATTTTTCAAACATTAATATAATTCTTAAAAATAAGTTCCTAAGTATGTGATAGGGTTTGAACTATAGTAGAGACACTACATTATGACGTGGCAGTGTTATATTTACAAAAATTTAGTCAATTCAAAAATGTCAGACAAAAGAGAAGCCATTATTTCTCTACACCGTACCAGGAAGTCAGATTACGTCATTTCAAAGACTCTCCCAATAGCGAGATCGACTGTTTGGAAGTGTGTGAAGCGTTTTAATGAGAGAGGAGACTTGACTGATCGTCCAAGAAGTGGTAGACCACGCTCACAACGCACCAAACAACTGATAAAATGTGCCCGAGAGAAGATCAGGAGGAACCCGAAAAGGTCAATACGATTGTTAGCCAAAACAGCTAATGTGAGTCCCAGAACAATGAGAAGAGTTGTCAAAGAAGACCTAAAGATGTCCTCTTTCACCCTCCAAAAGAGACAAACTCTGTCAGAAGCTGTAAAGAAAATGAGATTGGAGAGAAGCAAAGCACTTCTGAGAGAATTGAAGTCTGGCACGGCTGGTGAAATTGTTTGGTCTGACGAAAAAATTTTCACAGTGGAAATGGCTCACAACCGGATTAATGACAGAATAATTGGTAAAAGTGCAAAAGACATCCCATACAACCAAAAAACTGTCCACAGAACCATGAAACCTGCTTCAGTAATGGTCTGGGCCGCCGTTTCAGAAACTTGGAGATCTCCTTTAATTTTTGTGGAACAAGGCGCCAAAATCAATGCTAAATATTTTATTGAGAATATTTTGACGCCAATGTTGGAGTCAGCTAAGGATCACTTCGGTAATGACACTCTATGGACATTTCAGCAAGACGGCGCGACTTCACATACTGCAAATGTCACTCAAAACTGGTGCCATGACCATCTTCCACGGTTTTGGTCCAAAGAAATGTGGCCTCCCTGCTCCCCAGATGTTAATCCTATGGAATTTTAAGTATGGTCCATTCTTGAATCAAAGGCCTGTGGTAAATTCCATCGCAGTGTGGATGATTTAAAGCGTTCGTTCCAGAGATCTTGGAAGGAAATTTCACAAGAACAGTTGCGTGCCGCAGTAGGAGGAGTTCGGAGGAGATTTGAGGCTATTATTAAAAACAAGGGGGGACATTTTGAATAAATTTATGATTTTTGAATTCTTATAACCCTTATGTAATAATAAATAACTGTAAATTATTAAATATATTTTTCGTTGGATTAAAATATGCACTTTCATTTGCTTCCAAACTTACGCCCCACCCTGTACAATACCAATTGAACAAATCATTCTGGCGCTATTTATCAAAATGAGAAATAGCGTGGCAATATTAATGTAATTTAGTGATAGGCTGTCAGAATATCTGAATTTAATTAGAGCTATAATCGAATGCAAGGGCAAAATTTCCCCCCCCCCCCAATATCTGAGGGGAAATTGCTCTCAGAATAATGAGACTGTGCAATAGTTCTTTCAAACCATTCAGTGCGGTACACAGATGGATAGGAAGACTTAAGTAGCCAATATTTCACTGCCAACATTTATGAGAATTGCTAAACTCTTCACAGACGTTCATTCTTTGGTAAATTTTACACTGGAAATTAAAGGCAATTTGATGCACAGTGGCTGATGCGATTGATATCAGATACAGTGGCATCTTTGGAAACATAGCGACAGTTGCACAGTGAAGTCTATTCCATGTCATAACGGATTTGAATTGCATGAATTAGATTGTGAATCATAAACTTAGAAAAATCTCTATCAGCATGAGCTACATTTAGAAAATCAATTCATTAAAAATAAATTGTATAACACAATACCCAGATTGACTGACACAGACAAACTATAATTGATAACCTATATCATTTCCTTTATTTCATATATAAATCAAATAAAATGATACTGTTCGACACTTGTTACCCCGAAGGAATGAATTATGGTGTTGCTTTGAAAATCCTAGCCTGGAAATATTTCAAGCTGTTCGTCAATATATCCCCTCCATCACCATTGCTCTCAGCAGGTGACGTGCAGTGCATTACAGGTGATAAACTGCCCGCACACCTGCCCTATGTACTAAAGTTATACATACCAGTGCAGGGTGAGTTACGAATTAACGGTCCATTTCACATCTTCGGTCATGCAAGAAAAAACGAAATAATGATAATAATTTCTATTTTAATTAGTATCCATGATACCAATTGTCATGGATACCAATAATTGAAATAAAAATTACAGGTATCATGGATACCAATACAAATAAAAAGAGAATTATTATTTTTACATCGTTTTTTTCTTATATGACCGAAGATGTGGAACTGACCGATAATTCGTAACTTAACCCTACATAGATCAGGAGATGCACTCAGAGAGATGTCGAGATCACGATAGCTACAGATATAAATTCGATATTTATAGCTAGAGCAGTGTACATTTACAGATAGACGATTGGAATACGATAAGTTACAATGCTAGACTTATATATCCTATGTACAGCTTTTATCCCACTGAAAATAGTAACATAGAAATAGAACAGTAGTTTCAATAACAGAAAATCTCATGTTCATTTTCGACTGGACTGGGTTATATTTATGATATCCATTTAATTAATCATAACATAATGCAGAGATTTTAATTTAACTTATAATAGTAAGGTTAATAAACAATAACATAACGGTATAGATTCATAGTTTTTGAACAATATGGTGTACGTAACCCAAAATTCGCGATTGCTGACAGAATTTTTAGAGTTATGACGTAATTGAACTCAATGAATGGTTTTTGAGGTATGACGTAATTGAATATATCGAAGATTTTTGGGTTATGACGTAATTGAACTCAATGAAGGGTTTTTGAGTTATGACGTAATTGAATATATCGAAGAATTTTGGGTTATGACGTAATTGAACTCAATGAAGGATTTTTGAGCTATGACGTAATTGAGTACAATGAAGGATTTAACAAGAAGGTGATGTAGATTGAGGAGAAGGCAGCAAAGTTCCTCTCATTTAGGTGCGAACATCCCAAACACTGACAATGATATGTAGGAACTATTTGCAAACAGACGTAGCGTTACTTGGATATTGCAGCGCAACAATGTGAATATCAGTCACACTGCACTGGATATTTGTAGCTGTTGGATAGGTGGATATTTGTAGCTGTTGGATAGGTGGATATTTGTAGCTGTTGGATAGGTGGATATTTGTAGCTGTTGGATAGGTGGATATTTGTAGCTGTTGGATAGGTGGATATTTGTAGCTGTTGGATAGGTGGATATTTGTAGCTGTTGGATAGGTGGATATTTGCAGCTGTTGAATAGGTGGATATTTGTAGCTGTTGGATAGGTGGATATTTGTAGCTGTTGGATAGGTGGATATTTGTAGCTGTTGGATAGGTGGATATTTGTAGCTGTTGGATAGGTGGATATTTGTAGCTGTTGGATAGGTGGATATTTGTAGCTGTTGGATAGGTGGATATTTGTAGCTGTTGAATAGGTGGATATTTGTAGCTGTTGAATAGGTGGATATTTGTAGCTGTTGGATAGCTGGATATTTGTAGCTGTTGGATAGGTGGATATTTGTAGCTGTTGGATAGGTGGATATTTGTAGCTGTTGAATAGGTGGATATTTGTAGCTGTTGGATAGCTGGATATTTGTAGCTGTTGGATAGCTGGATATTTGTAGCTGTTGGATAGCTGGATATTTGCAGCTGTTGGATAGCTGGATATTTGTAGCTGTTGGAGAGGTGGATATTTGTAGCTGTTGGATAGGTGGATATTTGTAGCTGTTGAATAGCTGGATATTTGTAGCTGTTGAATAGGTGGATATTTGTAGCTGTTGGATAGGTGGATATTTGTAGCTGTTGGATAGGTGGATATTTGTAGCTGTTGAATAGGTGGATATTTGTAGCTGTTGGATAGCTGGATATTTGTAGCTGTTGAATAGGTGGATATTTGTAGCTGTTGGATAGGTGGATATTTGTAGCTGTTGAATAGGTGGATATTTGTAGCTGTTGGATAGCTGGATATTTGTAGCTGTTGGATATGTGGATATTTGTAGCTGTTGGATAGGTGGATATTTGTAGCTATTGGATAGGTGGATATTTGCAGCTGTTGGATAGGTGGATATTTGCAGCTGTTGGATAGCTGGATATTTGTAGCTGTTGAATAGGTGGATATTTGTAGCTGTTGGATAGGTGGATATTTGTAGCTGTTGAATAGGTGGATATTTGTAGCTGTTGGATAGGTGGATATTTGTAGCTGTTGGATAGGTGGATATTTGTAGCTGTTGGATAGGTGGATATTTGCAGCTGTTGGATAGGTGGATATTTGTAGCTGTTGGATAGGTGGATATTTGTAGCTGTTGGATAGCTGGATATTTGTAGCTGTTGGATAGCTGGATATTTGTAGCTGTTGGATAGGTGGATATTTGTAGCTGTTGGATAGGTGGATATTTGTAGCTGTTGGATAGGTGGATATTTGCAGCTGTTGGATAGGTGGATATTTGTAGCTGTTGGATAGGTGGATATTTGTAGCTGTTGGATAGGTGGATATTTGTAGCTGTTGGATAGGTGGATATTTGTAGCTGTTGGATAGGTGGATATTTGTAGCTGTTGGATAGGTGGATATTTGTAGCTGTTGAATAGGTGGATATTTGTAGCTGTTGGATAGGTGGATATTTGTAGCTGTTGGATAGGTGGATATTTGTAGCTGTTGGATAGGTGGATATTTGCAGCTGTTGAATAGGTGGATATTTGTAGCTGTTGGATAGGTGGATATTTGTAGCTGTTGGATAGGTGGATATTTGTAGCTGTTGGATAGGTGGATATTTGTAGCTGTTGGATAGGTGGATATTTGTAGCTGTTGGATAGGTGGATATTTGCAGCTGTTGAATAGGTGGATATTTGTAGCTGTTGGATAGGTGGATATTTGTAGCTGTTGGATAGGTGGATATTTGTAGCTGTTGAATAGGTGGATATTTGTAGCTGTTGGATAGGTGGATATTTGTAGCTGTTGGATAGGTGGATATTTGTAGCTGTTGGATAGGTGGATATTTGCAGCTGTTGAATAGGTGGATATTTGTAGCTGTTGGATAGGTGGATATTTGTAGCTGTTGGATAGGTGGATATTTGTAGCTGTTGGATAGGTGGATATTTGTAGCTGTTGGATAGGTGGATATTTGTAGCTGTTGGATAGCTACTCTCTGCTATTTCATTCAAGAGGTTTAAATTAGGAAAACAAGGAATATGCGTACAGTGGATACTTTTAAAACACTTTATTATGAAAGATTATTTTACGAACATTAATCTTCCGAATGAGAGCTTTAGTCCATGGCCCAATTATGTCTAAATACTCTGCTGTGATATCGCAATTGTATGTATCCTTGCATAATGAATCTTACCATTTTTATTTACCTTATTATTGTTGTACTTAGGTATAACTGATGTATATGTTTACAGCTTACTCCAATGCACATTTTGTAATAATACAACATTATAAATCAACATTAAAGATGTAAATTATTGAACTTCAATATTATATTTTGTTCGTACATACACTTTCAATTCTAAACTCTACACGAACATTTTTTGAAGAATGTTCCTAGCATGGTATTATTATATAACAATTTATATGAACGAGTGGATATGTAAATACTAATTAGCTTATTTATATTGTAATTAACATTACCATCAAAGTAAATAAAGTTCACAAATATTGAGAAGGATAGCATCAACATTCCCAATCTAATCTAACTAAGAGGGTAAGTTCCGAATTATCGGACAGTTCCACATTTTCGATCACATTTTAAAAAGGCATACATTTTAAAATAACGGTTTGATATGACAATTTGTTTTCCTATATGGTCAAACACGTGGAACTGTCCGGTAACTCGGAACTTACATATGCAATATCGAGTCTTAAAATTAGCATAGATATTGGATATCAAACTCTCTGATCTAACTTAAAAAAGACAATTTAGCTACCACAAACGAATCGATTTGGATTGCTAAAACTACATTGAAAAATGACCATTCTATGGAATAGAAATAACAAATATTTCGTATTTATTAACCAATACAAGTACTTAGAATTCATTATACCAAACAAGGTGAAGAAGAAATAGAAAAAACGTTACATATTGTAATAATAAATTCAATGACAATTTTACATATCTTCACCTAATATACCAGATGATATTGATACAAAAATAAAATCTTAAATCCTTTTTCCCGCATCACATTATTTGGTAAAGCATAAACTCTACAAGAAAAAGAGTTTCAAATAACCTATAACGATATTCGACATTCCATGAAATTTTGTTCGAAAGTTTAATTAAGAACCTTCATTTTATCAGATAATGTATACAAGCCAAGACGAGGAAATTATCTGCTAAATATTATATTGGAATATACGATACACAAGTTGCAAATATTTTGGCAGAGTATAACGTTGATGAGTATAGGAAATCTATACTCCCCTTCGAAACACGTCTTCATTAATTTGTCAGGAAAGAGTCTACCTTATTTGTTTTATATTCTAAGCCTGCACTGTCTTCGTAAAACTTTTATTTTGGAGCTGAAAACTGAATGTATGGTAAATTTCTAGTTATTGAACAGTTCCACAGCTACGATCATATAAGTTGAAAAGTATTTAATAATTAAAAATAAAAGATCATTATTATTATATAATATTTTCTTACATGATCGAAAACGTGGATCTGTCCGATAACTCGAAACTTCCCCTAGCACTATATTTGAAAGCAATCATTCAGAAATGTATATTCTATTAACCAAACGCAGATTGCTTTAATAGATTCCTCGATTAAATAAGAATACTATATTATTCAACATACTCTGTATTACAATCAGACAAACTGATGACCTTTCTGGGATAGACTTAACTTAACTGAAAAGAGTCATACTCAACATCCATATAATCAAGAGGATTAATATAATCTCAACGTTGAAGGTATTTCTAGGATTCTATCTTTCGAATAGAAAGTTCAGGAACAGTGGTCAGGAACGACTATAAATAATTTAAAAGAACTAAAACCAACTCTTTCCATTATTTTTCTCTGCGACAATGTGCGATTTTTGTCGAGACAATACAGAGATGGTAGAGACTAAGGCCACTTTTGCTTGTCCCGGGATTCCGGGATAGAAATGAAGTTCATCCCGGGAAATACCGGGATAAATTTTGTGCACTAATATAGTATAGTTATAAACATATGTTCTGATTTTGAAGATTGTTTTCATTGTTCTAACCACGAAGGGTTCTGTGAATGGCATTTAGGGAACAAGTGAGGTTCGGCACCTCAAATAAAGTTATAAGAACCACTGTTGTAACCTAATATTGTAGCCATTAATTACCAATTAGGGTAACGTCGAATAATCGTTTGAGTTAACATTTTATTTAATCTCTCTATTCTTCCATTGCGTTTTTTTGATGGTCTGAACACCTCTTAGGGTAAGTTCATTAAAAAATATATATGTTTTTATATATTAACATTTGAACTTATTATTTCGAAGCATGAATTTTAAATTTAAAATTTACCAATATAAACATAAGTATTACAATCCAAGGAGAGAATTCCACCAATTAAAATCCACTCTGGGAAAATTCCGCTAGAGAGAATTAGTAGAACCCATTTTATCATGGTAAAAACTGTAGATATAATTTAGATATGCATTCGAAATATTATAGAAAGTTATAGTAACAATTTAATTCAAAGAGTTGTTATAGTTATTCTACTCATTAACCATACTAGATGCACAACTTCAGTTTTCGGAAATAACTTAATGTATTTGAAATATATTAGATAACTAATCAATATATTTTTGTTACCGATGTAAATAGATATTTTTTCCGATTACCAGATAGCTAAAAATTAAGGGTGCTTCGTGGCTAAATTATAATTTAAAAACTTTCAATTCATGTCATTATCGTTTATTTCTACCTACAATTTACTAAATAATGTTAATAACTTATCAGGAAGTGTATACCATCTCTGTGAATCTCGTGTACTTTGAAACAAAATACTGGAAAATAATTATATATTCATCCCGGGATGGATCGATTTATCCCGGGAAAAAAATAGGTAAAAAACTAAAAATAGACCGGGATCCCGGGATCGAAAGCCTAGTAGAGACAATACAGAGATGGTAGTGAGTCGAGACAATACAGAGATGGTAGAGACATGGTTATCGGTACCTTGTTCAGGGGTTAATGGAAGGGAAACACAATGTGTGGGAGAGAGTACGCCTCATAGCAATATTGGGGAGAACTGGAGAAACGGTGTGGAGTGAATTGCAAGGAGAAAATGTACTAAAATATAATTTTGGTTGAAGGTAAACAATATGCAAGAATTAGGGCAATTTTCACAGTTATTGAACAGTTTCATATTTTCGATCATACGAGAACAAAATTATCAACTCGTTAATTTAATTAACAAATACCTAGCAGCTATTTACATGATCGAAAATCTGAAATTGTCCGATAACTCGGTACTTAACATATAAAATATTATTTAAGAACGCATAGGAAACGTTTGATTATTAAGAATATGGGATATATTATTTATAAATAAAATTAAATATACCTTGTACCAAATTTCAAACTGTCCGAAAGCTTTGATGAATAATCATTAATATTTGATTAGTTATCACCACTATTTGGTAATCAAATAATCAACAGCTGATTATTAATAACGAGAAACTCTGATATCATTAACGAGATAATGAGCTACAAAAAAGATAACTTGACTTATTCATAGTTGAGGTAGGGTAAGTTCTAAGTTATCGGACGGTTATTCTAACATCAAGAAATAGAGTGAAGATCATCAAGAAATAGAGTGAAGAACATCAAGAAATAGAGTGAAGAACGTCAAGAAATAGAGTGAAGAACATCAAGAAATAGAGTGAAGATCATCAAGAAATAGAGTGGAGAACGTCAAGAAATAGAGTGAAGAACGTCAAGAAATAGAATGAAGAACATCAAGAAATAGAGTGAAGATCATCAAGAAATAGAGTGAAGAACATCAAGAAATAGAGTGAAGATCATCAAGAAATAGAGTGAAGAATATCAAGAAATAGAGTGAAGATCATCAAGAAATAGTATGAAGAACATCAAGAAATAGAGTGGAGAACATCAAGAAATAGAGTGGAGAACATCAAGAAATAGAGTGAGGAACATCAAGAAATATTTCAGTGTTCAGATCTTACCAATCTCATTCTATATTAAAATATCCTTTCAAATTCATTAGTTTAAACTTTAAAATGAATATATCGAAGTAACTCCATGCATACTAATGTCTGATAAACTAAGAAAGATTATCTAACCGAAATGACTGCAATATGATATTCTGAGAGCTATTCGAACCGCATGATCTTCATACTATTGCAAGGAAAAAGCAAACGTCAGCAGTTTCTGCCGCCACGAGAAGGAAATATATAAAATGACACTATTTTGGAGAGAAAACGTTAGGGCTGGCTCCCAGCTTATAATATTGCTCATGGTAACCGTCGTTAGAAGATGAATTTAAAAGACATTGCTGTATATACATAATATATAGCTAATACCATTTCAATAATAATTGATGAGGATTCAATCAACAGAGAGCCAAATATTCACAAGCCTTATTTTGCGAGATATAATCGACTCAGAATTCCTAGTGTTATTAAATTTTTGTTCCGACCAATCGGGAATTCTTCGGTGAGGCAAATTGAAAAATAAATTGCTTGCAATCTCTCCGGGTAATCAGCTGTTCCGGGAAAACACTCGCAAGGTTTGCGGTGATACTGTGTAGTACAAAATTAAAGTACGGGGGGAACAAAGAAACCAGAGAGAAGGAATAGTATACATTTAAAACAGTAGTCTGTTATGAATAAACACGTAATTATGCAATTAGTTTGCTTTAATTAAGATTATTGCAAGTTCAACAACTAGGGTAAGTTCTTAATTATCGGTCAGTACCCCATTTTCGGACACTTAAGAAAAAGCTATATAATAATAATTATTTAGTTTTTATATCGTTTTTTCTTACGTGTCCGAAAATGGGGGTACTGACCGATAATTAAGAACTTACCCAGATCACTAATTCAAAAAGTAACTGGTAGAATATTCAGAAAGTAACTGTTAGAATATTGTTCAAATTGGTGCGGTTAAGGCACTCAATGTAACTCTACCTCTCAACAATTGTGCCGAGGTGTCTCAACAAATTTGCACGATTGAAGAGAACTGGCAGTGGTGGAGAGACTTGTTGTGCAACGGGAGATGAAGGGGGAATTGGGAGGAGGATAAAGATGGGAAATAGGAGGAAGAACTAGGAGGAAGAATTAGGAGGAAGAACTATGAGGGATGATAAAGGTGGGAACTAGGAAAAAAAGAAAGAGGGAAAACTAGGAGCAGGATAGAGGTGGGAAATAGAAGGAAGACAGGTTATGTGATGATAGATAAAGGTGGGAACTAGGAGGAAGATAAAGGTAGGAAATAAAAGAAAACTAAACTTCATTGCATTTACCTACTGTAAATTTATAAAACTTTCAATTCGTGTTCAATAATAATGCATTAGTTCAATAAATTCAATATTTTGTTCATAAGATTTTTTCATTTTGATTATTTACAGCAAAATTTATATGTACATTTCTATAAATTTCTTCATCAATTTATATCAGGCCGATATATTTTTTTACGCTTATTAACTGTTTTCACACTCAGTTTAAATGACTAAATAGGATCACAAGAACGATGAAGGGTTTAATAAAAGCAGACTGAAATTACTAATAGAAATAGGAAGGTGTTTTGACTATAGTTTCCTCTGATGAGACACTAGACAGCTGATACTGCTGATGAATGAAGAACTTCTCATTCTGAAGCACTGATATCCCTGTCAATCGAGGGCAATTTACTACATGTATTACTTCAGTCCTTTGATCTTTGTTTACAATGCCTTGCATTAATTATTTAACAACAGAGAGACGATCTAAAAAAATATAGTCATGTTTGTATAACTATGTATTATTTTAAATAGAAATAATGTGTAAACATATTCCACACGTCTATCCATTAAAATAATATTTTGCACATAAATTATAATTAATAAATTATAAAATATATATGCATAAATACATAATTTATACTTAAATTATTAATTATAAAAAAATAATTCGATTTTTTTCATAATTTGAAAAATTAATATGCATAATTAATCATAGAAATTCTTACTATTCATTAATTCAATCAGTTAATTATTAATAGAAAGCACCGTTCATGTTTGCACTCGTTAGCATGCAATTTATAGATCACTTTTTCCCCATTTTCAGTTCAGTGAGGAGGTTTAAAACTCTTACACCTTTTAAGCCCCAAAACTCTCGTTAGTGCGGCACTGTTCAATTCGCATGGCGGCGCTAAATATTAATTTAGAAAAACATATTCCAGTTGTTATAGCCAAGAACTTAAACCATTCATTCTGATTATCCAGAGAGCAAAGATAATTAAACGTATGCACATGTTTATTATAATAAGAGCACAGAGAATTATTCCAATGAGAACACAATGTTCACGTAAGGGCCGCAAGTTTGAGCATATCTAAGAGCGTGACACGGGCACACATGTGACCGAGGTGAGGTCTTCAAACAGACTGGCTTTGGGACACTGTTCGAATGGCTCTTTATACCCAAGGTGAATGGAGTGCTTGCTCGAGGCGATAGGTAACGTGGGCAGGTTAAAAAGGGTGAACTACGAGTTATTTGAAGCTTTCACATTACCGATCATATAAAACTAAAAAATTTAACTCTACTCGCTATTTAATTCACATATTTAGGGTATGTAATGAGTTGATAGACGGTTCCATATTACCGATCAAATAAAACAAATTATATTTCAAATCGTTATTTAATTGGTATCCATGATACCTGCAAATAAAAACAAAGAAGTCTTCAAAAAATTCGTCTCAAGAAATTAACAAATAGAGAAATATTTTGCATTGCTATTTTATGAATATTAGACATTAACACGAATAATGCATTAAGCACTAATTAAAAATATGAGACTTCAATTCAAAAGAAGCTTTAGAGTGTGAAGGTGGGAATTAAATATTAATAAATTATGTAAAGACGGGAATTAAATAATGCAAAGATAGGAATTAAATAATATAAGGATAATAATTTAAAAATATCAGTTCCTTCAGTGAGATATGAACGATCCAATGGATTTCAGACTATCCATTATAAATTATATATTTACTAACTACTGAAAAATAGAATGAAGTGCGAAGTTTTCACTGAAACATGCACAGCTTCATGAAATAATAGAGAGTTCTTTCCAAAGGATAAATGAGGATTGTATTTCTTCAGTAATTAAATATATGGATTTAACAATTCAATTGAAATATCAAACCAACGTTGAAGATTCATAGAACGTACATATTTATTATAGGAGATATACCCTGTGATAACCTAGTTATTTAGTTAGTAGTTATTTAGTATATTTAGCACTGCGTGTGCTATTTAGTATAATAATTATTAAATGTTATATAGTACATTATATTTAGTAGGTATATTTCCTTATATATAATACATTATATTTCATTTCGTATACTATTGAATAGCTATTGTCATTTACTATTTTAAATGTACATGAAATAGAAAGAGCAAAATGGGGCAGAATTTCAGAGCTTTGCAAGCTGTCACAAAATAAACCATAAATACAACAATAAGCAATTTAAAAAAAAAGCTAACGTTGGAGAAATTAAATGCACATTTTCTATCATTTAAGAAAAAAAGTAATTTAACATTTAACTCGTCATTTCAATTGGTATGCATACCAATTGAAATGACGAGTTACTATGTCAAATTATATATCTTTCTTATATGATCGAAAATGTGGAAGTGTTCGATGAATCATAAATTACCCTATTCGATTTAAAAGGAAATATTCTTCAAAATTTAAAATATATTCAAACAACATTCTACGAATTTCGTTTTTTAGTTTAATTATAAATAGTCTGACACCATTTTGGTTGCTGACACCATTTTGGTTGCAATGTGCTGAATGTAAGGACACTATAGGACACTGTAGGTACACTATAGGACACCGTAACAACTCCCAAAAGGATGCAAAATAAAGCCATTACCCTGTGTCCAGATTGGCGTGTGAGAGACAAGGCAAAAACGGTGCAACAATTTAACAAGATAATGCAGTCCAAAATATACCTAAATTAGTTCAGAACTTGAGTTAGAAAAATATTAAGGAGTTCTAGAGGAAGAAACTTCAGTTTCCATTCCCGCCTGATTTAAATGCATTTGGTTCATTTGAAGCAGAGGGGAGAGTATCTTCTAACAATGCAGTTTACTTTGAACTTACTTAGCACTTAGCAGATGTATGGTAAAGTGTAAATTACCAGAAGCGAATTGAACATCGGATAAAACTTTTAATAGGTATTACCAAAAAATGGCATTATGAACATTACTTAAAATGTATTCATTGTGGAGACAACATGCAAATATTAACTCGATATTTTAATTGGTATCCATGATGCATGTAGGTATAATGGATACCAATTAAAATAAAGTTAAATAAATATTTTTTCTTGATAAAAAAATTTCAAATATGTTGATGCCCTTTTTTATGGCAACCTATTAGAATTTCCATTAGGTATTTTAATCGTAATTGTCATTTTACCACCGTGAATGATAAAAAATATACCCATGTGTCTTGAATTTAAATCCAATTTTAATTTAATGAAGTATATGTGACAACCTATAAAAGTTTGACTTCAGTAAAACAAGCTACCTTATAATTATTGACAATAATCCAAAATAGTATAGTGATAAGCCTTTAGAGAAATATAATCTCGTATTCTTTTACTCGGGACTTTCAAACAGTTCAGTATTTTCACAAACAATAAGAAATAGCAACCGAGTGTTCTCGATAAATGTCACCAACAATTATTTTACTTCATTCTTAATAAATCAAACAAATAAAATTAATATCATCAGAAAAATATAATGACAAAGTCATGTTATTTTTTAGATGAAATAATGCATCATTGGATGTTACATAGGGTTACATAGATATAATTAATACTGGAAAAAAAACTACATTTCGGTAGAATATATAGCATATGCACTGGCTCGAATTATTAATAATTTAATAAAATAAATAAAACATATTAGCTTCAGATGAATAATGAAATTATGTTGGACTAGTAGATTTCACATATGGTAAATTCAGAGTTATCGGACAGTTTCACGTTTTCGATCTTAATTAATAGCTATATAATAAAAATAATAAAGAGTTTCATTATAATTATTATATACTTTTTATATGATCGAATATGAGGAACCGTCCGATAACTCGGAGCTTAATATCTTTTAACTAGTGTATTTTGCCCGTTAAAAATAACGGGTCTTCAATAGTAATTTATTACCCGTTTTTAGGTTATTTTTAGAGAATTAAAATACAATTCATTTTTCGGTATAAACTCAGGATACAGTAACATAGGGTATGGTAATCAGCTGATAGAATCTATAGTTTGACGTGACCACTGGATGACTGGAAATGGCGACTCTGACCACTTTTTGAAACATGGGAAAACCTACTTAAACTTAGCACTTCTATATTTAATTTTTTCTGATCAATTACTAACTAGGCATTGGTTAAATTGTATTCCATTATTTTTTTTCCTTATTTGTTATTCATAGGAACTACAATTTAGCAGTTAACTAGCACTACTTTACGCTCCTAGGTAGCATATTTTCAAGACCTTATTTTTTATAGATAAGTTAAAGAAATTAACAATAAAAACACACCTGAATTATATCTATATATTCAACTTTGAGGTTCAATCGCCATTTTCGCTTTTCTTTTGTACGAAACCCTTATAAAATGACTTCAAACTTCTAGATATTAACATGCAAATACGAGGAATTATGAACCGCTCGGTCACAAACAAGGAATGTGATGTTGTGGTGACGTCATATTTTTGTGTCGTCTGCTAGGTACTATACCCGATTATGTTCCTGTACCGTGGTATAAACTGATACTTTATTCATAGATCAAATACATATAAAAATTTAATAGAAAACATAAGAATTTAAATATCAAGTCAGTATATTCCCGTGCGAATAATAGTTACATTCTTCATGTTTAATACCCATCGAGCTAAAGCGGACACTAAACAAATAAATAAACAAAAGAGGGAAATTATTAGGATAGATTAACGGTATCTATGATATCAATCGTATGTTACATTTGATTATCCATTATTTATGTAATATAATAATTTACTTAGGTAGGAGGACTGACTGAACATAAAATTACATACCCAAAAAAATGGACATTTAATTAATAATGATGATTTATTTTCTTCAATACTCACAAATCGTTGCATCTTCTTGGGCGAAGGTTTGATGATTTATCTTACCTGCAACAAAAAAAAAGAAATATTAATATCAATTTTAGTTAGTTACCCTAGCAATTTGTTCGGAAGAGAAATTTTCTATGACTTCCTATAGGCTCAAACACATAGAAAATTTAGGAATGGGTAACTCAAATAGTAATTCGTAGTTATTATATCGAGGAATACCCCAATTCTTTAAATATTTAGTTATGAATTAAATTTATATCAAAAGATATAAATGTATCACTAAATATTACGACGAATCGTCCAAAAATCAAATGAAATTTGTAAATGGAATAACTTTGATTCATGAAAAGGAATTAGAAAATTGTAATGAACAGCTGTCAGTGTGAATTTTTCTAGAGTGTTGAATCAAGTCATTAATAACTAACATTATGTCACTCCATTACGACCAACAATTTATTAACAATACCAACACTATGCAGTACATTTTATTAACAGTACCAACACTATGCAGTACATTTTATTAACAATACCAACACTACGCAGTGCAATTTATTAACAATACCAACACTATGCAGTACATTTTATTAACAATACCAACACTATGCAGTGCAATTTATTAACAATACCAACACTATGCAGTACATTTTATTAACAGTACCAACACTATGCAGTGCAATTTATTAACAATACCAACACTATGCAGTACAATTTATTAACAATACCAACACTATGCAGTACAATTTATTAACAATATCAACACTATGCAGTACATTTTATTAACAATACCAACACTATGCAGTGCAATTTATTAACAATATCAACACTATGCAGTACAATTTATTAACAATACCAACACTATGCAGTACAATTTATTAACAATATCAACACTATACAGTACAATTTATTAACAATACCAACACTATGCAGTACAATTTATTAACAATATCAACACTATGCAGTACATTTTATTAACAATACCAACACTATGCAGTGCAATTTATTAACAATATCAACACTATGCAGTACAATTTATTAACAATACCAACACTATGCAGTACAATTTATTAACAATATCAACACTATACAGTACAATTTATTAACAATACCAACACTATACAGTGCAATTTATTAACAATACCAACACTATGCAGTACAATTTATTAACAATACCAACACTATGCAGTACAATTTATTAACAATATCAACACTATACAGTACAATTTATTAACAATACCAACACTATACAGTGCAATTTATTAACAATACCAACACTATGCAGTGCAATTTATTAACAATACCAACACTATGCGGTACATTTTGTTAACAATACCAACACAATGCAGTGCAATTTATTAACAATACCAACACTATGCAGTACATTTTGTTAACAATACCAACACAATGCAGTGCAATTTATTAACAATACCAACACTATGCAGTGCAATTTATTAACAATACCAACACTATGCAGTGCAATTTATTAACAATACCAACACTATGCAGTGCAATTTATTAACAATACCAACACTTTGTCCTATCATACATCACTAGTCATCAACAATATTAAAATATCATCACACATAGCAATTCTTCTTCCCTAATTCTTTCACAGGTCCTTTGTGGCAAAAATCTTTGAAGTCACCGGTCAAGAGTCACTCATAACTGCATTATCGGAAAGATTTCATGGAGGGAGGGGGTGGGGAGAAAAGGGGGGGGGGCATAGAAGATTGAGAGAGGAAGTTATGGTGGGACCATAGAAGATTGAGAGAGGAAGTTATGGTGGGACCATAGAAGATTGAGAGAGGAAGTTATGGTGGGACCATAGAAGATTGGGAGAGAATTATGGTGGGACCATAGAAGATTGAGAGAGGAAGTTATGGTGGGACCATAGAAGATTGAGAGACAAAGTTATGATGAGGCCATAGAAGATTGAGAGGGGTAAGTTATGGTGGGACCATAGAAGATTGAGAGACAAAGTTATGATGAGGCCATAGAAGATTGGGAGAGGTAAGTTATGAT